>CM017566.1:2862930-3130430 GCA_007844125.1 Sinonovacula constricta | reverse complement strand
TTTAATACAATGCGATGATAAATGTTTTTTTCTTTAAATCAAATTTCATTGTCGTTAAATGTTTCATCTTTGTGAAGTACTTAATAAGAGCATAAAAGCAGTGTAAAATGTATACTTGTATCTGTGCTATAAATGCATTGAATGCATGCTTGATATAAAGGTATATATCTCGATGTTACAATTACAGTCCTACTGTGTCATGTTTATTCTAATGAACTGATTACTTTACATTTAGTGTACTGTACATACCTTGAATAAGTATAATCTTTAGAACGATGAACCAAAGTAATCTACGTGTGATAATAGTATATGTTTTAGGAACGTTGACATAATAAGTTATTTTCAAATGAAGCATCAGAACCCAGAACATAATGCACCTACAATATAATGGAAACTGTGTCCACTTTTCGTTTAAAGTTTTCTTTTATTTACCATCACGTGATACAAAGTGTTTCTTTTTCGTACCGGGTTGAAACGGTAGAAGAGGAAACAAAGTAAATAACTTGTATAAACTAGGTGGATATCTAGACGTGTTAAAGCAATAGTACTATTCAACATTGTTGTATGTCCAACATACCTAGCAGCATACTAGAACAAAAAGATTTACATACATCGACACAGGAAACCATTGTCTTTTTGTGGCGGTCTGGATAGACGGTTACATAATAAACATCCCACTACAGAAGGTTGTGATTGTAAACATACCAACACTTGCTTTATTACAATTTGACACTTGGACAATTGTCACTGAGAAGAGCTTAAATTTAACAATACCCAGATTTAATCAGATCTTGTTTTGTTTTGGAAAATGATGGCCAATATGGTTCATCTTATTATTGTAATAAAAAGAAATATGACAAATGTCTGCGTAGAACCACGAGCGGGCCTAAGGATCTAATTACGAAACAACAAAATACGTTAAATTAAAAAAAAGTCAATAAAAAATAGATGTAATGAAATTGCATACTAAGAACATATAACAAAATTTCAAAAAACGACCACTGAGTATTAAAGAGTTGTGGTATATTGTATTTAAATGTGTCTGTATATAAAGCCTGACAATCAAAGGTCGCCCACAATCGTTTGCTAAACAAACATTCATGTATAAGCATAACAATCTCAGACATGCAGATTTGGATGTATAATGTGTAGACCACATTAGTCGCAAACCGGCAAGGGTGATCAGCGGCTTTAACATTTGCATCGCTATAAACTATAACTAAGGCATCGTTTTTTTTTCTTAAATAATTCCTTGTAACTTGAATGTTGGGATGAATCACACTGCAATTCATGTATGTGTTCCTGCTTTTAGCAATGACAGAACACTACGTCTGAGATGGATTCGTCGTTTGTCTAAGAAAATTAGTTCTTCAATCAAAAAAAGCACTTTCGCCGGAAAGCATTTTAAAGAAAGCCTGTAACGCAGTTAATATGAAGACATACTAAAGGAAAGCACATTTTGGTTTCATTATTCAATGTGCTATCACTATCGACCCATCGGTATTGTTTCTCATGTTTAAGGTAATTCTTTGTTACAGGAATAACAACATTACGTGTCGCTGTACTGGCAAGCTAAAGCATATATACATATAAATAAATATATGGAGACATTAGCATGCATAAATTCTTTATTATGTTTTAGCGATGGCTGATGATACAGTTTTTAAAGGAGACGTATGTTTGAACGAATTCTTTCGTTGTTCTATCTTGTGAATATCTTCTTCGCATGGAACAGTGTTAGTAGTTAGATACATATAACATACTTATGTAGTAGCAAACAAAACATATAAACTTCTTTAAGACGTTGATATTTCTTGGTAGTTCACCTTAGGAAATAACAACAAACAGCACATTTTGTATTATATGACATGCATATATTGAATATGTACTGAAATTATTATGTGAGAAGGATTTCAAAACTCGTAAATATAAAAAAGAAGGATAACCAAAAAAAGAGAACAAAGTTGGTGAGGATGATTATGATGTTCATGTTCAGTAAATATATCATATTAACTCACGCGCAAATGAAAATCCGGGAGGCAACTATATTACGATCGTAAACCTAGCCGAACACTGTATTCCATTTAACAACACATAAACAACTGGTCAGACGTCTGCGTTCAGTAAACACTAACTACAAGTGTTGGCAGTGTGTATAAACACAAACTTCAATGTTCTGTAGACCAAGATAGGGTTCAGTTACCGATCGTTGGGGGCTGCATGGCGGACTCCGGTTGTTCAGACATATAAAGCTTTTAAGCAATGTACATTGCACCGGACTAAAATAGATTTCCGTTAATTGTAAAATATTAAAGAGGTTAGAAGAATTTACCAACTATACACTTTGCTCACAGACCGCCAAATAGAAAAGATATGGCAAAATGTCATTTTATTTTGACATATGTCTGCTATGAACTATGTATTTTATAGGTCATTGACTTGCTGCTATATTATAGTATAACAGTATGTGGAATATATAAGTTAGATATGATAACCTATTTACTGGCCTAGATAGATTAAAAGGAATTATTTTAAACATATTTTATTTGATATCAATGCATACATTAGAATACAAACGATACAATAAGGATTGGAACGGAAGATATAATCTTATGTTTATTTCATTAAAATAACATTATATACAATTCATTATGAAGAACTAGTAATCTATTGTGTTATGGCTTTTTAAGGTATACTCCACTGATATAAGTGTTGTCATTTTAGCAGTGTTTCGCTAGAAGTGGTAGGGAATATCCCATAAATGGTTCTCGGCACTAAGTATGTTGTTTTAAAACTCAGAGAACCACGTGACCACTTACTTTTGAGATCACGTTTTATCATCAACCGGGTAACATGTATTTAATACAAACAAACTGTCAAATACCACTTTATAACTCAACACTTCGTGTGATGACAGCATTAATATTAACACAAGGAAAGAAAAATATTCGAAGAGGCGTAGTAAAATAAAACAATACATTTCTACTCCTTTTATAAGGTTATAACGTATGTGTACAAATAGGAATTATATGTGGGTTTTGCATGATACATCTCACTATACACATGTAATGGCCGTTTTGTGTTCCGATAATTTGTTATCATTATTCGGCGATTATTTATAACGCAAAAACAAAATTGCTTCCGCACTTCCGCAAAGCTGAAAATATAGTTAAAATGAATCCGCAGTCATTAATGTGACTCGGAACTGATCGGGTTACATCGTCGTCGATACGACCAGCTCCCGGTTGTATCTGGAGGCGATGATACATACCGAATCGCGATGTCTTGTTCGGCTGAAGAAGAATAAGGTAAACTTAAAAAAATATTTGTTCAGTTTAAGGGTTATGCTATCCGAAAAAAACTCTCACTGTTCAGCTTATATTTCACATTTACCTGTCGCTTGAGGTTCAATACAGGTAACGAAAACATTGTTGCGTTGTGATGACGTCATATGCGCTGACATGAAAAAATTCGGTTGCTCTTTCCTTCATACATCCGACAGAAAATTATCTAATTATCTAAGTAGTTTCGAATGGTATCTCGTTCTCCTTCATTGCCTAGATTTACCTTAGATTTAACACAATACTTTATCTAGTACCACGCCTTTATGGCATATCCTATGATATTTTAATATGAGAATTAAACATTCTACAAATACAAAGGATTAGAAAGATTCCAGAATTAATGCCTACTGACATTGTTGCACTGTATCTTAAAAGCAGCTAAGTAGTTTTCGAAGTTGTTTGGCTTCTTTGATTTTCATCATATGCAAGGTTGGCATGTGTCCGATTTGTTGCAGGTTCCTGTTACAATTTTGTGGCTTCTTCTAAATATTAGTTGGAATTGATTATGAACAGTTATCTAAAGCTACCAGGCTGTTCGATTAATACAATTTACATTTGCGATTAATGATACACATATGTTCATTTTGAATAGATACGTGAACAGGTGCGTATTTAATACATTTCAAGTGCACGTTATACAGGTATGGTTAATCATTGAAATTTCAAAACAGGACTAAACTACAAAATGACAAGCGAAATGAAGTGGGATCTTTCCATTTCTTGTGCCGTCCTGTGTCCAGAACAAATGATAAGCGCCGTTCTAATCTTGTCAAATGATAACAATATCTTAATTTAAAGCTTTTTTCGTAACATTACAAAGTCCGAAACCAAAGAAGCTCATCCAGAAAAGACCCAGCAGAATATCGAATGCTTAAACTAAATGAAAACGTGGCAAATGAACAGTATGACTAGAACATCTTCATTTTAGTTCGTAAGGATATTTAATTATTCATTAGTAATCAATCTTCATTGACAATAATCGTCAAAATGCAGCTTTTGCTTCAGTTATCGTAATTTTTTTTCCAACTCATCAGCAAAGAGACAATACATTAATCATTTTAACAGAAACACTGTTATTTACGAACTTGATACATCATCTTTTTTTCTCTAAGTATCGCACGAGCGACAATGATGCTCACCTTTTACTTCTCTTTACAATTGTCTTTCCTCAGTATTAAAGGCAACCTGTTGAAAAATCTGTAAACTGCAAGTTATAATTGTTGACTGTAGCCCACATCAACATTTATCTTTGTCTCTGCTTTGTGTGTTTCACATCAGTAAAACACACACAATATTTACATTTCAAAAAGCACTTTCGGGAGAATAGCTATTTATCAACGATAACCGTTAGCAACATTTACTGTTGTACATGAAACACGTCTGTATCTACATGTAAGTATCTATATTTATCTGATTTCTAAATAATAGTTCTCATGTTAGAAATGGGTATAAACCGGTGATTTAAAAAAATTATAATGTAGGTTCTTTTATTGTTAATGGCGCAATCTAATAAGTATAGACTTAAAAAGACTATACAAACTCAAACACTTACAATTAATGATGTGCAAGAATTAGTCTATGAAATTTGAGAGTAATTCTAGATCAACGTCTGTTATTAAGAAAATCGCAAATTATGGTTTTAACTAAGCTAATTTATTAAACTCAGACTTCGTGCAGGATTAAAAAGAAACTGTTGCATTTTATTGCCGGGGGTTGCCAGCTTCAAGCTCAAATGGTTAAGGAACTTAAAAGCGCTGCTGCGAACTAATAGGCTAAAGCATGCCTAAGATCCATTTCTACTAAGATATTAACTTTGTTTTAGGTGATTTAAAACAGCTTTTAAATGTTTAAGAAAGTGGTTTAAGAAAATATTTCGTCGACATTCATATGCAGTTAATTAGAAAACAGACAAAGGATAATTACAAAACCGAAGAATCAAAGGAAACGCTTCGTTTGTTTAGGATTCAAACCCGGGAACTGAACTCCAGTATGACTGTCCAGACTCACTGTTTGCAATAACATTTCCCAAACACTGCTATGATTTTTATGGATTCAATCAGCACTTTTTAGGTCAATTGGAGGTTGAATGGCAGTATAAGGGATCAATTGCAGCTGTTTGGCTTATTTTTCTTGCCCGGTTATTTTTCTTGCCCTTTACTTGTACTTGAAGTTTTGTTTTGAATTAATATGGGACAATATATAATGGTTTTCAATAGTAACACTTTATTGTGAAATGTGTATAATTAGGATATTAGAGTGAACCGTTACTTAGGATACAGTGATAGAGCACATAGAAGTGTAAATGTACTGATTTATAAGCACAAATGCCACCATGCATACAGAGTGATCTCCTTTTTAAATATAATTTGCTAAGATTTCCCGCCAAATGTGGTGAGTGTTTAATAATATATGCATTTTTATGTCATCACTTAATCACATGGAGGTAAGGTCAGTCATAATGTGTCCAAAACACAATATCATGTGAAAACAACATATAACCACTCCTTTATAAAAATGACAAGCCCCTGTTTCACTCATTATGTTCGGCATAACCCACAAATGATCAAATGTGTGTTTAGTAGTTGTAGCCACAAACTATCTCCGTGCAATTAGTAAGAACTGAAATGTGCAGTGAGAATAGCAGGATAATTATGATAATCTTTGTTAATTATTTAATAATTTGCCGCTGTTTTTCGTTATTTATTTGTTATTTGTTGTTTATAAATAAACTTGCTTTAAGGGTTTTTAGCAAAACGCAGGAAGTCCACGGACCTGAGTGTTTTAAAATGTCCAGCAACACCCCCTACTAAATGATTATAGGAAATAGTTAGTTTGTCAACATACAACGCGCAAGCAAAATATGTCTTCATTCTTACACGACCAAATGATATATTCTCGCACTATTTTAACCTGCTTATGTCAACAGAAACAGGTTCAGGTAATAACTCTTACAGGTAAAGAACCAAGACATCAGCTCGCGTTAAAAACATTTATAACTTATGGCAGTGAATTTGAGACTGGTAACTCGATCATATAAACATCGTCCAAGTAAACATAAACAAACGGAACGAGGGGTGGGTTGTTTACCCAAATTATAAAAATGTGGGATGCCGTAAAAGTCTGTCATTATTCCCTTGAAATAGGTTGTTCGAAGTTCAGGGAAAAGGGCAAAAGTTACATTAAGTCCACGTTATACACTCGAAGTTAGGTGGTTAAATGCCAATCATTATTTACTTCTTGCAATGAGAGCACTGTTTTGCAAAATGGATAAACGTAACCATTATACAAAAAGGGGGAAGCAAAGACATAAGAGAAGTGTGTCGAAAATATGGTTTCGATATGTTTGCCTCGTTACACATCTACATGTAGGATTCAGCATACACATGATTGGCGATATTGTTTAACCGGTAGTTTCCTATATCAGTCATGATCACCTGTTTCACACTCGAGATCATTAGGTAACAGCAATGTTACGACGTTTTAAACGTACGGGTAGAATTAAGGTAATTACACAAACAACTAAATCATCCATTTATCTGTCAAATTATTACATAATTCGTTCTTAATGTACCATTGCACATAGTGAGAATATAAATAACCATACTTAACAAAACCAAAATAATTGAATCGCCAGTATATATCAGCAATACAATTCTTTTTCTCTGTGTAAATGTTACTGACCGGTCAGTTAGTGAATGGAGTGCTGACGACTGACCGAGTTCTTTCAAAGTTGTATCGACGTTACATGCCAGTGGCTTAAAAGTATATCAAAACAAGGACTTCCATACAATTTTTATGTCAAACAGGATACATTCCTTATCTTCACATAGCATTTGAGAGAATAGCAAGACGCATAAGGAATAAAACGATTTGTATTCCTCTTATAGAGCATGCACCAGCATAATTCGTGTCATTTTATTGCATCCAAGCAACTGCAACAACGAAACTTTATTTTAAAAAAACACTTGTAGATTAAGAAAAGATCGACAAAGTATTATATGCATTGTTCAATATCACCGTTTCTTTAGTTAGTGCTTCTTATATACAGATGTATTATACAACATTAGTAAGTATTACATTATTGCAATTATGCCATTGTCTGATTTGTTGCTATGCCTTAGTGTGCTTGTTTTTTGTTGTTGTTTTTTGTTGTTGTTTTTTTTTTTAAATCGGGTGGCTTTATTAATGCCGAAATAATTATTTCAATGTACTTTGTTTACAATAAAAATCTAATTTTAATTTTCTTTAAGCATGCAATAATATATATTTTTTTTTAAATGTCCAACGTTTCTTTTCGCCTTAGATGCTTTTTACTAAGGCGTCTATTGTATATGTTACAATGCATGGTAGGAAATTAACTACAGCATGAACTTTAGAAGTAAATTAATAAGAACTGTTGAAATTGATGCCCCAACGTGAAATAAATTGGTACAAAATGGTAATTATAAGATTGAGTTGACAATTAAAAGCATCGAGAGTAAGTTTTAGGTTTAACTGTGGATGACTTTAGAAATAATGCACGGTGCATGCCTTTTTTGTTTATATGGTGTTTTCAATTTATCGTGTAACAATCAGAAAGTTATAACAAAGGTGACAAACATGGGTGTATTTAAAGAAGAAATATAGCAGCATTTCTACTAAATAAGAATATCAAATATATTCGTACAAGGAATTTGCATTTTCATGACGCAGTTGAATAGATTTTTTTTTTAATTTTATGAAAGCTTAATAAATAGTTATATACAATTACTTCACTACTCTATGAATAGGTACATATAATATGGTATTATTTTAATAAACTTAAAAGTGTAGATGTATCTACATTGTCAAATGTTACATTAATGAAACATAATCTAAGTAATAGTGCGAGACCTATTTTTACTTAACATTCAAGAATAAATCTTACAAAGTTTGTTATATAATAAAATAACATGTAGTGAACAAGAAAACAATTTTATGTTAAATGATAAGCACAATTTTAAGGTTGTAAGTTTTCAATCCTGCTACCGTAAAATTAATTGAAAGGATAAAATTCGCTGTTACAGCTCCAGAACAAGTTAGATATGTCGTTTCTTTGCAGTTATTTTGACGACTTTCCATTTTAACCTCGAAAGTAAGGCATTTTAAATCGAGGACAGATGCACTTCACATGGCTCAACCTTTAAGTATTTTATCTAGGTTCGGAGATATAAGGTGCAGGCATGAGCGTGAATTTATGGATATAGTAACGAAGGAAAACGATTATTTATAGTCAAAATGGAAATTCTACAGGTAAATACGTCTAAGGAGCGTTTAATATGTATTTTAACGAACTACTATGATGTGATTTGATGTGGTACTGTAGCATATGAGTCTGTATTTAAAAGGCGGTTTTATAACACAACCTTTCTTCATTGACTTTATAGTCATAAATGTGTACGACCAAACTAAAAAATCCATGAAAATTACATTTAATACATAGTGGTTGCTCTAGACAGTGGTGGTGCAAAAATATTTGACAATGTCCTTAATTCAAGGGCTAAACAAGTGTCTGATATATTTAATTAAAATTCAAACTAAATACAGTAGATGGATTATTTTCTAGCTTCTAAGAAGTAAATGTCTAATATAATTTGAGCATTTATGTCTGAAATAGGGCTTGAATCCTCATGGGATTTAACTTGTTTAGATCAACAAGCGTCGTATGAAGTTTCAATGCCTGTGTTTCCATTGAAAGAGTCAAAAAGATCTCTAATATAAAACTTAATCCGTCGTTTTGTCCTTCAAATTCGACAGAGGATATATACAGTAGGTGATATGTTGTCATTCATGGTAGAACATAGGAATTTTTGTAAAATTAACATCATTGACTGCATTAATATAGGAGGTGTGTAAATACATGTGTTTCTGCTAACATATACTACATAGCATAATTTATAGAAGCTACAAAAAAGCCTCAATAAATTGTTGGTGTTTTCTGAAAACAAAAGGTCAAATTTCCCAAATAACAACATAAGAAGCTTCACACTGCCAAACATCGTAATGAAAAGTGGAATAAAAATAAAAAGTTACGAATCATATCATTTTAAAAGGGGTTACGCTCTTTCTATAACACCGTATAATTATACAAGTATCTGTCAAGTACTTGTTTCTTTATATTAAATACAAATAAATAATATCTTTTATGAACGTGCCCTACCTAAACATTACTAATCTTCACTGGATCGTTTTGATACCATAGAAACAACACGTCAGGTATCAACCGTACCGTTTCCGTCCGTGCACAACGCGACAATTAATGAACTTGTAGCGTGGTAATACCATAGTAATATTTATTATAAGGTTTAATGTTCCATTTTTACTTAAGCGACAAATTGTAATTTCCATGGGTAATCACGGTTCCTTGTATCGCTTTTAAACTTTATTAAACCGCCTGAGGCGGGCCATAAGATGCGATAACGGCCTTGGGGTTGGGGATTTTTTTATTAATTTTTTTTTTCTTTTTTTTTTTTTTGGGGGGGGGGGGGGGGGGAGGGGGGGGGGGGTTAATTAATGAACGTGTGTTTTGTGTGTGTGTGTGTTACTTTTAATTATCTATTTGTTTTTTAGTTTTTTTTAGTTTGTTTTTGGGTTTTTTTTGTTGATATTTTTATTTCTTTATTTCTTTATTTCTTTTTTTGTTTTATTTTTTTTTTTGGGGGGGGGGGGGCCTGGAGGATGTTTCAGAGAGCGGGAGGGGGTAGATAGGGGCATGATTTGGGGTGGTAGATAACGACATGGTTTGTGTGTGTTGGAGAAGTAGTTTGAGGGTGTGTGTGGGGGGGGGGGGTGTAGACAGGGGCATGATTTGTGGTTGTAGATAAGGGCATGGTTTAGAAGGGAGGGTAGTAGATAAGGGCATAATTGGGGTGGTAGATAAGGGAATGGTTTGCGTGTGGAGAAGTAGTGCATTAGGGTATGGTTTGGGAGGTAATTAAAAGCGTGGTTTGGAGTGTGATGAGATTTGTGGACGGTACCCTTAAATAATTAACAGAAAATGAATAATACAAACAACTTTCTGAGTAAATTTGCTTATTAAGATGAACCGCAGTTTGGTTTCAAACATTTGTCGATGATTTTCTTGTCTTGCGTATGCAAAGAAAGGATATGGTCTCAATGTCAAATATTAAAAGTAAAGCTCTGTTTTCTTTGTTACGGAGGTTCGGTTCATAATTCGAAACGTTATTTGACTCTCGTTGCGAAGGCGTGGTAGCATTTAATGTTTTGTGATGCTGTTACAACGAGGGTGTTTTCTAAGGCATCAACACCTTTTTAACACACCGCTGGCGTAAATACAGACTTGGCTTGCAAATTGCACGTACACACATTTAAACAGAGGCCTGATATGATATTGGCAGCAATCCTAAAGAATGTAATTTTTTTGTCAGTCTGTTTTTATGGCTTATCCAGATGCTCAAAACACGTATTTAAAATAACCCTTTATACTGAATCATAAAGATGGTATCATTCGAAAGGCCTTTTTTCAATTACACCATTTAACAAGAAACGGTAGGACAACCTTTCTTTGGGAGTTTGGGATTGATAACAGACCATGGGTAACGTTTTGCCTTATCACAACATCAATAGTTACAATAAGAAAGAAATTGAGCTTATTTTTTATAAGGTTTCTCCTCCCACTAACAAATATTACTTATCTTGGGACTGTATCCACTTAAGGCAGATACAGTGCTGCCTTTACTGTGGACAGCATGCCGTGAACGTCTGGCATGATACCACACCCAGCCACATTATCCTGACACTGGGCCAACCTGTCAGAGTACTACATACTACTTATCTTTGCCTGAGCGATAGCACGGGGGCTATTCCACTGCTAATTTTTAACGACTTGACTATGTTGCGGCCCGGGATCGAACCCGGAGCCTTTAGTATTTGAAGCCGACGCTCAATAATGTAATACTGTCATCTAATATATCAGTGTTTTGATCTATGTTTAAACGCAATCAGGATAGCTGCTAGATTTACATATAGACTTCGAACCTGGTTTTTAAACGTGTTTTTCATTGTTTATTGCAACCAAATTACTGTCTATGGACAATATTTACTTTTAGAGGAAACAAGATAATAATGTCATATGTTGTCATATGTTTGATGCCCCGTGATTCCAAAGGCCTGTTGGATAGGTATACAATAGCATGTTCAGTGGAAGACGATATTCCACAGAAATTACGCTCCAACACAAGCCTATTTTATCAACAACCTTTAAGCAAGATATTTCACGTTAGCTCGTAAAGATACAAGTTTTGCATTTTCCTTTCTGAATGAATATGCCGGAGACCGTCTGGTATATGATGGTATAGCTGACAATACATTATCATTTTTTTTTCAAAATCGCACATTTGCCCAGAAGTCAGTGTTGTTTGTGGAATATGTAGAGGAAGAAACTGACACAGCAAAGCTGTATATTGTGACTGGTTTACTTCACACCGTATTGCTTGCCCCGGTCTGTTGATGTTGTTTTGTATGTAAACAACTCACCTGACAGCCTATTATACAAATAACAACACTGGTTTACAACCGTCCAGGGAGAACCTGTTGCGATAGCAAGTAACAAACATGAATCAAAGCCGCTAACCATTACAATTCCGGTTTCCAACCGATGCAATTATTGTGATCACGTGGGAGTTTTGTGAGACGCAGTTTTTGGGTGGATGCAACGTGCCAAGAGTAAGGAGGTTACCGCGTAATAATAAATGGAAGACTGTCCAGAAGAATCCATGGTTTATACTGCATGTAATGATAGAATGATAGAATGCATGATATGTTGTAAGAAAGTATACCATACTGTTATGCGGTGCATTGAAACTCCGATGGTGGATTGAAATGCCGAAGTCCACACAGTGTTCAGTTTGCTTTATTTACTTCTAGTTGGTATCCAGCACGCAACATCAAGACTATTTCAAGTCAACCGAATTTCCTGTTTAGTGTTGGAAATTTGGAAATCCAGCCAATACTTAAAGATTAAGTTTACTGATAGAAACAGTCGTTATTCTTCTCGTCACCCGGCATGCTGCAGAATTATATTCTGCTGGGAGCTCCGCCAATCATAACGCAATCAGTCAATCACAGCTCACATTTAGCTTATCAGTTTACATTTCCGGTCAGTTAAATATCTCGATATTGACAAACTTTAAATAACATTAGCATGCTTGTTACTTTTACAACTGCTCTTTATATCTGCAGAATATTCTGACAATCTGCTCTACGGTAAGGGTGAAACTTGTTTGAAATATCTTAAATATCTAGATTTCTAATGGCTGATTGTGGTACTGAAAATGCATTATGAAACATGAAATCTTTTGCTAAAATATGCTTCAATTGTATCAAAATTATACAAAAGCCATGCTAAAATGACAGTCCTGAAATTACGAAATATAACAAATGACAACGTATCAATATAACGTTGCAAACGCTTATATATACATAAGCCAAGAAAACAGTTTAACAAAATTAATTTTGCCAACATGTTTACCCGACATAAAAATATATATTTTATGAAAATTCATATTTATTATAAAATTATCCAAATTAGTCTCTGCATTGGCCTTCCTACTATTGCAAAGGTTTTACGCTGTACTTACCCGTTATTTCTGTCCGTGCTATCATCATCATCATCATCATCATCATCATCATCATCAACATCATCATCATCGTCGTCGTCATCATCATCATCATCATTATCATCATCATCATCATCATCAATATCATGCTATGTGCTGTCTCATACAAATGAATACACAGCCGGCCCATTGCATGTTAAAAGGATAAACACTTCAGTGTTATTGGATTAGAAGCTCTCTCATGTTAAATGAATAAACTTAGTGAATTTCAATCCTAACTTGGCAAATCCGCTAATACTAAAATATTAGATAATAATTCAATCCTGAGCTATTTTATCTAGAAAGAAAATTAAGCGTTTGTTTAAGTGCAAATGTTTTATCACAATTAAATGAACATTTATAAATAACAATGCTAGAATTACAAACAGTTAGCACAATTAAGGTGTTGAACTTACAAATGCACACATAAAGCTTTGATTAAAATATATCACAGTGTATGTCTGTGTTACAGCAATACGTATGTTGGTTTTAACTTTATGTTGAGTTATGTCATAATTATTACAGTACAGTACAGTAACTACAGTAAGTACAGTACAGCACAGTACAACACAGTACAGTAAGAACAGTAAGTACAGTACAGCACAGTACAACACAGTACAGTAGATACAGTAAGTACAATACAGCACAGTACAACACAGTACAGTAAGTACGGTAAGTACAGTACAGCACAGTACAACACAGTGTACAGTACAGCACATTGCAACACAGTACAGTAACTACAGTAAGTACTGTACAGCACAGTACAACACAGTACAGTAAGTACAGTACAGCACAGTGCAAAACAGTACAGTAAATACAGTAAGTACAGTACAGCACAGTACAACACAGTCCAGTAAGTACAGTATTACATAGTAAGTACAGTGCAATAAAGTACAGTAAAGCACAGCACAGTTGAGTACAGTATAGCACAGTAAGTACAGTAAAACACAGTACAGTAAAGTACAGCACAACACAGTCAAGTACAGTACAACAAATTAGTACAGTAAGTACAGTTGAAACATTACAGTGCAGAACAGTTGAGTACAGAACAGCACATTACAGTACTTAACAGCACAGCACAGTACAGTACAGTACAGCACAGAAAGTACTGCATGGTACAGCACAGTACAGACAGTGAGTAAGAAACAGCACAGTTATTACAGTGAGTACAATATAGCACAGTAAGTACAGTGAGTACAAAATATCAAAGTAAGTACAATGTGTACAGAACAGCACAGTTAGTACAGTGAGTACAGTACAGCACAGTAAGTACAGCATGATACAGCACAGTAAGTACAGTGAGTACAGTACAGTACAGTGAGTACTGTCAGTACAGCACAGTAAGTACAGTGAGTACAGTTCAGCACAGTAAGTGCAGTGAGTACAGTTCCGCACAGTAAGTACAGTGAGTACAGTACAGCACAGTAAGTACAGTGAGTACAAAATATCAAAGTAAGTACAGTGAGTACAGTTCAGCACAGTAAGTGCAGTGAGTACAGTTCAGCACAGTAAGTACAATGTGTACAGAACAGCACAGTTAGTACAGTGAGTACAGTACAGCACAGTAAGTACAGCATGATACAGCACAGTGAGTGCAGTGAAGACAGTTCAGCACAGTAAGCACAGTGAGTACAGAACAGCACAGTAAGTACAGTGAGTTCAGTACAACACAGTGAGTGCAGTGAGTTCAGTACAGCACAGTAAGCACAGTGAGTACAGAACAGCACAGTAAGTACAGTGAGTTCAGTACAACACAGTGAGTGCAGTGAGTTCAGTACAGCACAGTAAGTACAGTGAGTTCGGTACAACACAATGAGTGCAGTGAGTTCAGTACAGCACAGTAAGTACAGTGAGTTCAGTACAGCACGGTTAGTACAGTGAGTTCAGTACAGCACAGTAAGTACTGTGAGTACAGCACAGTAAGTACAGTGAGTACAGAACAGCACAGTTAGTACAATGAGTACAGCACAGCACAGTTAGTACAGCATTATGCAGCACAGTAAGTACAGCATGGTGCAGTACAGTACGTACAGTAAGTACAGTATAGCACAGTAAGTACAGTGAGAACAGAACAGCACAGTAATTACAGTGAGTACAGTACACCACAGTAAGAACAGCGAGCAAGTATACCACAGTAAGTACAATGAACACAGAACAGCACAGTAATTACAGTGAGTACAGCACAGTAAGTACAGTGAGTACCGTACAGCACAGTAAGTACAGTGAGTACAGTACAGCACAGTAAGTACAGTGAGTACAGTGCAGCACAGTAAGTACAGTGAGTACAGTACAGCACAGTAAGTACAGCATGGAACTGTGCTGTAAAGTACAGTACAGCACAGTGAGTTCAGCACAGTGACGACAACACAACACAGCACAGACCAGTACATAACTGTACTGTACAGTGAGTACAGTACATAAAGTAGAGTACAGCACAGTAAGTACAGTACAGTGAATACAGTAGAGTACAGTAAAATACAGTACAGCACATTACAAAATATTTCATCTGAAAATATTCAACTACACAAGCACATGTAGCAATTTTTTTCTTAGTCCCATCCTTTAAAGGAAGTCCTAGCATGGTATACCCTGTCATGACAAGACAATGTCCTATAAGAATTGCATAATAAATTAAAATTTGGAAAAACACAGGACAAATGTATTAACATGTTAGTCATGTAAAGATTTCAACAAAACTGTGACATTAAATAAAAATGACCAAACTACAAAATTACCACAATATCACGGCAAAAAGAGCCGACTAGGTTGATTAACCTGATTATACAGAGCGCTAATCTCGCATTTCCTGAGGGGTTGCTCAAACGAAAGCAGTTAAAACAAAGAGATTTCGTTGTGACAAAATTACGTAATAAAACATCGTGTCCACATTGTGTTTGGGTAAAAGGGTACATGCATGTATTATTTCTCTTAGAACGACACTAAGATCTTGATTGTAAAATAAGTAAATATGTAAATTGAGGACAAACATGAACAAAAGAAGTGTAAATACTTTTAGCATCCTGTCCATGTTTATATGGAATTAAAGTACCAGAAGTTTAGACAATGAAAAAACAACAACACAAGAAACACACAACAACAACAAAACACAACAATACATTATACACACAAATAATTATAAAGATGTTTTGTTTCCAAAATGTGTAATAAGAAAAGCAACTTTAAGTTTAAGCAACTCATGTAGACGTGATTATCCATGGGCAACAAAAAATGAAGTTCGTTTATCTTTCTGATGAACAGTAATTTTGAAAACTTAACGAAATGTTAAAATGTTTAAACAAGGATGCAACAATCAACGTTTATATCCATTTACATCTTGTACTTTGTCTACGATGTCTAAACAGTCGGTCGTGTTTGTTTATACGAACTTTTACTGCTGTTAAGGTTGAAATGGAATCGGTATGCTAACTCAGGTCTGGCCACATTTATTGTGTTGCAACTGTCTGATGATGAGAGAATTTTAACCGTAATCAGTATTTGAGTTATTGTCAACGAAGGCTGTATATGTGTTCGATAATTTTATGGATGTTATTCAATTTACTCTTTACATTGCCACAATAAGAAGCATAACCATTTTATTACAAATGAGCTCACTTTCTCCTTCTCTTCTTAAAAGATTACAAACTATCATTGACTTCATGATCATAATAGAAACTAGAGACCGAAAACGTACGTTTTACTCACCTATAGTGTTAACATTAACATGGTCTAAATGGTCTTTTGACATTATTATCCTCATCTTTTTCTTTTTTTTCATAAAACAACAATATGCTGTGCACAACATGTATTTGTAGATATTTCAAAGTGCATTCTTAAAACGATTTTAATTACTGTTTGTAATTCCATAATTGGTGTCCAATGATTTTGAACAGACCAGGTGAGTGAATATAAAGACTTGTTTTTGACATTTTACTTTAGACATCACGAAGCAATGGTCTTTTTAAAATGTGTTTCTTTTAAAGTGGAGCATTCTACTTTGTAACAACTAAACATTAGCGGAGCAACATGTAACTTTATGTATGTCAATCTAATTTTGTAAACAGAAACCACGAGAATATTATACAGCAAAAATGCCAGGAAGGGTTATTTTGTTACACATGTTCTCTTTGATGATGATGATGATGATGATGATGATGTTGATGATGATGATGATGGTGATGATACTTATAGACTGATAGCACACAATGCACCTGGCCAGGTGCTTAGATAGTACTCGTACATGATAAGAAAGGTATATCACACCGACACATTGTCCTGTCCTTTAGATTCGGTGCAGTAATTGCTTGAGTTGAATTGTACTGTCAAACTGTTTGTATAGGAAACTATAGTTATCTTTTTATCTCAATACAAGCGACAATTACCCCGACTGCAATATATTTTACTTAGCTAGAGAGTGGTATACGTCTGTACTAGGTAAACAGTATGGCCCTTTAACTCACTTTGAATAACATACGTCATTAAACGTAATAAAGTAAGACTCCCTCATCCATCTAGATCATCAAGACCATGCTGTGAAATTAAACAACACTTATACTGAGTACTGTGCTTTCACAGTGAGAAATATCATACAACATTGAGAGGGGGAGGGGGGTATTCTGTTTTCACAGTGAGAAATGCTATAGATAACTCCGCGGGAGTCCTGTGTTTTCACACTGAGACAAATATTAGAATCATAGAACAACCAGTGGGTGCACTCTGTTTTCACAGTGAGAAAAATATCAGAATCATAGAACAACCAGTGGGTGCACTCTGTTTTCACAGTGAGAAAAATATCAGAATCATAGAACAATCAGTGGGTGTATTCCGTTTTCACAGTGAGAAAAGCCATAGTTAACTCCGCGGGAGTCCTGTGTTTTCACAGTGAGAAAAATATTAGAATCATAGACCAACCAGTGGGTGTACTCTGTTTACACAGTGAGAAAAAACATAGATAACTCCGCGCGAGTCATGTGTTTTCACAGTGAGAAATATATCAGAATCATAGAACAATCATAGAACAATCAGTGGTAGTACTCTGTTTTCACAGTGGACCATCTAACATAATTAGACAACGATGTTTGCTTAAGTGAGCTTCTGTGCTGTACGTTCCCATCTTCAACAACAACTATCGGACAGACTGAATGAAGTATCTAATTGGCAAAATATACGACTGCCTCTCAGATAGAAGTGCTTCAGACAGATTCCCAGACTCTCATTCTTAATGAATACTTTGCAGTAATCTATCCTAACGTGTTATAATAATAGAAACATCATTATGAACTAAGTAAAGTGTTATTTCAAATCCTGCGACAATTTAATGATACAACTTTATTACGAGTACATACGAGGATATACGTACATTATCCAAACAATGTTCAAAGCTTTCAACTTCCGAAAGGCAGAGTGGTCTTTGATTAGCTTAACTATTAGGATCATTAAACGTGTAACTACCTGAAATACTGCATCTTTATAGACTTCTGCACCTTAAGATGCCACTGCAAGTTTCACCTCTTATTTTGTTTGATTTAACTTAACTCTCTTGACCTTTGACTCCTCCTCTTCCTCCCTCCGCCTACTACTACTCTCATCCTCCTACTAGTACTACAACTACATTGCTGTCCCCTTTTTATTCTTTTACAATTTTTAATAGTACTTTAGCTTTATCTTTGAACGTTTTATCACTTTCTGATGACCACCGATTAAAAAGAAAACACATATTTTCAATCAAAGTGGCAGCAAAAAGGGTAAATAAAAATAAATGAATTATAAATGCTATAAGTATTATAAGAATTCTCTGATAAAACGTCGCCTTTATTGACCACTCTGTCTTTAAAACTCAGCATTTCGATTAAACAAGGAAACTTTTAAATGTATTGCCCCAAAATACTCTACTTATAATAAATGTAGCATTGGCAATAACATTATCATGTAAGCTTTTGCTTAACTTTCTGATTTACATTTATTGTCAACTTAAATCTTTGATCATTTGGAAGTAAACTTTGGCTAAAGTATTTCAGTTATTTGGAGACGGTGTCCACTTGAAGCAAATACATTGCTGCCTTCATCGTGTAAAGCAAGACTTGAACACCTGACATGATACTACACTTAGTCACATTATCCTGACACCTTGCCAACAAATTTGGGAACTAGCCTTATATTTGCTTGAGCGTTAGCAAGTGAACTATATCACTACCATTTTAACGAGAATGGTATGTCGCGGCCCGGGATCAAACCTGGGGCCTTCCGTAACTGGAGACGACTATGGCCATTCGTGGATTGTTGAGAAATATGCCGTTGCAGGGGGTAGATATGGTCAGGCAATTAACCACAGAGGCCTTAGATCTGGACTTGTTTTTGTTTTAATTTAGAACAATAACACCCTGTCAACTGATGCAGATGATCGAAATTTAAAGGAGTATCCCATTACGATCGGTTCTAGAGAATGTGTAAACAACCGGTCATTTGTGCCTGTACATCTATACATAACGTCAATTAAGCGAGGTGATGATAAAGCTTTCAGGGTAATCGAGCAGGCATTTACCACAGACGCTTAAGATCAGACATTGACTCTCGGTTTACCCATGTTGCTATCGTCTATAAACTGACCAGTCGGATAAAATCTCTTCTAGATTGAGATACAATCATAGATGCTCTAGGGTTGCAGACGAAGCAATGTTCGAGAAATATGCTTTCCTTAAGAAAATAGTCTACAAATCTGGACGGAAACATTACCTGTGTTAACATAACCGTCATTTCTAGCGCTTATTATACACATATATGTTGTATTTAAATATGTATGCTAGTATCTAAGTTTACATTTGAGTTTATTACACTCTAGCGACTATTAATCTGGTATGACTGTAAATGTACAATAACGGTACAATAGCTGTAGATGTACGAATAAAAATCTTTTAACTAATTAAGTAATTAACGGGTTATTCTACATCGTATATAAATAAACGGCCATGTGTATACAAGCAAAATGAATTGAACCATTAATGTATATCAGCACTCGAGGTGCAAGTGTAACTGACCGGTCAAGTATCGGATGGAGAGACGACCACGTGTCTACATTTAGCTAAAAGGCGTGTCGTTTCGAAAGGTCGTTGATAAATGAGCAAGTTATGTAAAAGGAGACGTGATGCTGTCAGGTGTGCACTTTAAGAGAGTAGAGGAATGATATAGTTTATAGATTACACACACATCTATATATACATATATATACAGTACGAAAATGTTGGTAACCTTATGCAATGTTGATAACGAATGACAAATTTTCAAATACTTGCAAATGACATGTTAAAGGCTATATATATAGCCAGCCCCTTCCCCGAAATGTTGAATATAAGGAAATAAATCCTGTAATAATAATTTCCAAGTAAAATAAATACAAATTTTCTAAATTATAAATGAAACTCACATAATAGGTAAATTATAAAAGGTCATAAGAGAAAAGACTGTTTTAACATTTGAACTAGTAATAGACAAATTGGATAAACATGCAGATTAGATGAAAGGTAACCAAGACAATGAGACGAGTCTTTATAAGAACACAGAATAAAGAACGGTAAACACTATAATACTAATCATCTGTAAAATGACCGACAGGGATGCTTAAACAATATTGCTGCTTAACAATATCGGTGATTAAACAATATCAGTAAATGGAACAGTCTTAATTAAATGAAACACAGAAACAAAAGAATGCGTTTCTATTTTGATACAAATAACTTAGAATAGCCTTATTTGAACTTATTTCTATGAAGTGCACTTTAGGAATGTTTTCGCCTTTTTACATACATTTGGATTAAAACATGTGATCATTTTCAGACAAGCACAAACACTTTGTTGGAGTGAAAAGACATTACCCAAGAAACTGATATTTGTTCAGAATCCAATTATGTGATTTTAATTTAAATTCACCCAAAATAAATGCAGAATGACATTTAACTGTGTGTATCAAAACTTTTTTAATACAATTTAATTTAAGAACCGCAATTTAGGGATAGCCGATTGAGTTAAAAACCTTTGTTAGTGAACTAATTCTTGACTACGCAAAACAAATCTTGGTAAAATGTCTGCAATTTCATCCAACATGAAATCACAATCTTTATTATAACGTAGTTTTAATGTATATGTCCAGCCAATATCTGACTGTAGTAGCAGCAAATGCTCGCAGGATATATCTTTATAGCTTATATGGATTGTGTCAGCAGCTCTCCTTTCTTTTTGAAATCTTGTTATCGATAAATGAATTGCATTCAATAGTGCACGTGCACACAATTTCAAAATGTTGCCAGACATGCTATTAGCATTAATACTTAAATGTCGAATAATGTCGTATTGGTTTGTCAGTTTGTTACTTTATGGCTTACCGAGGTGCTAAAATAATTATTTTATTACTGATATTATTGATAAATGAACACCATTCTTACCATGCAGACATAATATGAAGTACCAACTCCTACATAAATCGGTCATCTGCTATCATAGTTACACGTACATGACTTTCTGCCTTTCACATATCACACACAGGTTTTGCGGTATAAATTTTACGAAATGTTATACCTTATCGCAATAGAAATGTCAATGCTTTACAGTTAAATGATTTTTGAAGAAAACTTTTTAAATGTAATATAATTATAGTTTGTTGACGTCGTATGTGCCATAAACTGGCATCAGTCATATTTTGTAATCTATTAATGCGTGATCTTTAAATATCTTTAGATAAACTGCATTAAAACCTATTTATAGACGATTTGTAATCAAATTATTTCAACCTATATTATTGTCTCTAGATTTCACGGGTGGAAACAGTTCCAATGAACTGAGTACCTGGATCATGGTTCGGTATATAACAATGCTCAAGGACTAACATCACATAGTATTCTAATATATTTGAACTCGGAACCCACCAGTTCGGAGTTCAACATTTAAACTTCCAGACCACCGGACCACTTTTAATGGATACAGCCGATCCGATTTTGCCGTTAATTTAGCATTTCAATGAAAGAGAAACTGAAGGACAATGCTAGGTTTAAAGGAAATTAAAGTTGGTTCGCCCTTCTTTCATGTATCAAGATACGTTGTTAAACGTTGGTTGTAAATAATATCAGAAAATTGAGTAAAAATCATGCATACTATAAAAGGAGAGGAATTTTTGCAAAGAACAAAACTCTGCAACAGTTATATACAGGCGTAGAATTATAAAGAAAATGTTGAAAGTATATCCATCTAAACAGTCGTTTTAATTGACCAATTCCGTTTGCATCTTCACCGATCCCTATAATGTACTTGAGAGGGTTTGTGAAAAAATGTGTATAAATAGATAGCAGACAAATGCAAACAAACATGACACGTGTTTGTCTTACGTGTTGTTCATGTTGTCTTGGACAATTTGCATTTTAAAGACGTACTTAAAGCATCGTCTATAAATAGGACCTTACCTGTGTTATGAGTAATGTTTGGCCTGTTTCTACTTTTAAGTACTCTCAAGATGACAAAACGAGATAAACAATATAATGAGGTAACCTCGCATTTTTAAGAGAACTAAGTCTAGTTATGATAACTTTGGTGCTGTGCTTGCAGTAAACAGCTATCTGTTATGGCATATTTGGATAGACTTACTTATTCATAGTATATCTTTATTATTTTAAATTTAAATTTCAGTTACATATACTACGAAACATGTTATATTTGCTAGTTACATAATTATCTTTTCCTTTGTGAACGTGAAAAAATAAGCCGAACATTTATGGATATGTAGATGAACACATATCAATAAACATAGATCCTGGTTAGACATATCCGAACGGAATCAACACGTAGATGGGTTTTTTTGTAGACGTTATTTGCATATAATTATTGGTTTTAGTCTTGGTAAGAGAGTTAACAATCCTCCCTTGATTATATTCCGTGCAACTTGCTATTTAAGACACTTGAAGGCAATGCTTGCGATTTGCATTTGAAGAGTATTGGTGTTGTAACGTACAACATACTATCCATCTGCTTGTAAATTGTGTTTCAATTATCGCTTGGAAAATTCTTTTATTTATTTCAGGATCTCACGGACGTGCTATTCTGGTAATGCATTCATTAAATATATAAAAGGAATACATTTTGCGTCATTGTTAAAATGTCTATTAGCACACAGACAGTTCGATGCAACTACATTTTGTTTTTCCATTATGAGGGATAATGACCTAAGAGAAAAAAGCAGCACAAAGTTTAACAGCATTCTATGTTCACAAAATATACCACGTGTGTACACTCTTGGCTTTTATATTTTGTACATGTCATGCAGATAAAGACTTGTGTTAAGGTCAATATATAGCTTTAAGGACCTGGGTAATGGGATATTGACCGAAAAACGCAGTACATGTCCCATTAGCCTGGTCCTCAATTGACCGAAACATAGGTCTTTACTTATTATATCACATACATGTGTACCCTATTAAAACACGCTGTTATTATTGTATTTTTACATAAAACGTTCATGTTGATACAATACGCCGAGGTTTATTTCCTCAGTCTGTTCTCACTTTTTCCTCGACAGATAATCACGAACAACATTCACCGCTACCGATGTTACACATTTTCTTCTTCTCAATGTTACAGTTTCCCTTAATGTTACCAAATTATTGTCAGACACATTGACTAACTGGTACTTTTTGCAGAAATGTTGTAGCAATAGTGCGGGTACAATTACACAACGTCAGTATTGTGTTTTGTGTGCTTATGGGAAAGCAATCTTGGGTCAATATCACTTTAAATTGACTCACACATGACTAGCACTTGACCAATCTAAACGCTTTAACATCAAAGGGTATGTGGAATAAAATCATAACTGTCTTATAGCAACATTCATTTAATACATGTACGATTTTTTTTCTTTTGCTTGTATTTACATAAGAATGAAAATCATGAGCATTTGAAACTATAAATTCTGCTTTGTGTTATAGTCCCCATGTTGGTAAACGGAGCCATTTGTTCATAGTCAACTAAGTATATATAAGTATACATGTTGATAAAATTAATAAAACAATATTTCTTATACTGCATCATACACAGTTGTGCTAAAGCTTTCCGAAAGTGGTATATTATATTCTGGGACACTCATCTTTTAACCGTATTTTGAGCTCTTTCAATATTATAGAAAAAGTAATTCTGTTGCATCAGACGTAAATGACATATTGGGATAGATTGAAGTGTTACGATCTACATATTGTAACGAAAAACCTCATGTTAATCTAGTCAAACTTTGTACATGGGCTGTTTTGCATTACATGTCATAGAATGTAGCATTTATTTAGACAGAGCAATGCCACTCAAACAATACGACGAGGATCTAATTAGAAATTGTGATTTTTTCACTTTTAAGACAGGTAGACCTAAATAAAAATAACTCACAGCATGGTGTATATCCACGATAACCCTATACCATACTCCAAACCCATCTGTCGAATTAATTAAATTTAGACACAGAAAAACAATTTGACATATATTCATCTACAAGCAAGTAGGCTATAGAAACATATATTTAACAGTGGGTTCTTTTTATGAGATAGGGTGCAGTAACGGCTTGTGTGAAACTGCAAGGAGAAAACTGTGTTTGTAGAAAAATATAAAATTATAAAATTTTAGTTGAGTAAAAAATCACCGGTTGAAATGGATTCTTATGTCGTAAGTATAGTGCAATCTCTTCTGATTAGGGCAATGTCGCATGCAAGACGGCATTTAATTCCTAGCATTTGTCCTTAAATTTCAATGGATTCTTAATTGTTTGGAGAAAAATGTGGACAAAACCGGTCATTAGCATGTAAATAATGCCGTACATGCGCAGGACTGGTGAAATATAGCATGGTAATAAAGAAAGCATTTACCGATACCTTTATTGACCTTTAGTTGATATTACCAAAAACTGTTAATATGCTGGATTTCACAACGTGATTTTTAAAAAGTGAGGATTATATTGCAATGGCCACTGGCTTCCAGATAGATAGCAGTAATCTTGGTAGACACAAGTGCTGAAGTAAGGCACTAGTACTGTATAAGATATGTATCAACTACAAAATTCGACCAGATGCTTAGGTAAATTAGGTCAACTTTTGTTGCATGGTCGATGTTGCTAATTTATTTCGTATCGTATAATTCAATATTGTCATAACAGAAAATCTCCTTTGTGTATTAAACTTTTCCAAACATATCTCAGTAAAGAGCATTTACCTATGTAGTAAAAGTAAGTTTGCGATATGACATTATATCTTTGTCATACAGGAACGTCGGCAATAAATTTATATGAACTACATGTATAAAAGTTCCATTACCGACCACATGTAAATAAATACGCACGTTTATAGAAACGAAACTAATTGAATTATCCCCATTCATCATCAATACGCTAACATCGCTTACTCGAGGCGTTAACGCAAATGGCCGGTTAAGTTTGTTGACCACTGACCGAACTCTGTATAGGGGATATCAACTTTAAATGACATTGGGCTCGCCAAATACCGTTTGATTAACGACTATGTTTATTTCTATATTATAAGAGTATACTGGAGTCCGTTTTTGCAATGAAAGGACGAAGTTATGTCGTGTAACAATGAAAGGAGAAAGTAAAGTAGGTCAGTGATATCGATATTCGCAACTTTACACATCATTCTCATTTACGTAAAGTAGTCATTTAGGTAATGAACAATCTGCTGTATATTTAAACTGCTGCGTATAATAACATATAAGACGAAGATGGGGATGTATATGACGGCAAAGAAATAACACAAATGTCTATACAGTATCTGAAAACATCAGAAAGTATTTGTTTTTTTTTTAATTAACAGTCCCGATTAGTAAATATGATACGATAAGTTCAGTTAATAGATAATGCAGTACTTGGAACAAACTAATACAATTAACTACATCACATTTAACCATGCATTGTCACTTTGTATAATTTTGGAACGATTTGTGAGTGATAATTCGACACGTTCTCCTTTCTTGTCGTAACAATGGACAAGTAGACCCAAGTGTTAAAAAATATATAACACCCTTTGTTATATCTGAAGAATTACTGTTTAATTCATGTCAAGCCCATACGGCTCATCTTTTCCCCATCTAGGTATTAGTGATAAAAGACCATCATAACGCTATGTTGTTTGTTTAGATCTCTAGAGAATGATCAAATGCGTTTCTCTGCTGCTATTTGATGATGTATAAGCTTTGAAATATTTACTGCATTTATGCAAAAATAAACAACACTCCTGGCATGTGGTACCAGTGGGACCTTCTAAGCAAAGACGGTGTTAAATGTCTTTGTAAGATGCCTCATAAATATTAGCTTATGTATGATTACGATATAGAGGAAGCCAAATTCAGACAGCGGCAAACATACAACAAACATCGCATTTTATGTGCATGGAACCATAAACATATGTTTTCTGATGAGAGAAAATGTAGACAATTGCTGTAAATAAAATAAATTTGTTGTGTCTTGATTATTTTTTCACACTTTACAGTTTTAAAACTATCGACTATGTTAGAAAATAGAGGAGGAAAGCTAATATATTGTAACGGAAATACTGAAATAGCCGCCTTATAAATTGTTTTAGAATAGTTCGTGTTTCTGAATTTGCTAATATTGTAATACACTCATCGAAACAGCGGACATCTTGTATGTCCTTCATGTGGTTGTGACGAAAGATGTCGGATTGGTGTTTGAGCATACAAATTACACATTTAATAAATCAAGAACCATTGCTATAAATACTGACACCATACCATCTTACTTGCTTTATATCTCTTATCGTGGTCACTGTTGGGAATAAGGCATAGAGAAGAAACTGGGAAACTAGAGTCGTCTCAACGACGATTTTTCGGGAAAGCAGACTGGTGGTGAATCCCTTTAGTTCAGACATACTGCGAACTATATATTTAATGTAGGCATCATCGAAGCATAAGTGATACCTTGCAGAGGCAGCTGGGGACCCTCGGGAGCATTTAAATCTTCGCACTATTATCAGCGACCTTACGATAATAATTCGGCTATATATTACCGATCTCGGCTTTAGCTTGGGGAAAAAGCGTATTTTATTGTTCGCGCTTTATGTCATATGACCTTTTACTTTCATTTATGTTTGTGTGAACGATAATTTCCGTAAAACAAGTGTTACTGATATGTCACCACACAAGGTAGTTAATAACCATAAACTGTTTTGAAGAAGCGACTACTTCGTTAAATTTTTTACTAAAAATTTTAGCAATACTAAAGAAAGTACAAGATGAAGAGAACGACACTTGCTCCCATTATAGCAGATACAATATTCATTGAAGTACCATAGAACTCAGAAAGAATAGGTTAACTACTTAGGCATAGTCTTCACCTTCATGGATAACCATTCTCAAACGCTCTTAAAGGTTCTTAGATGCTACATCGAACTTCTTAAAGCATTGCCAACATGTGGTTTATAATGGTAGATGCATGCCATTTTGAGTCTAGTAAAGTAGTATTTTTGTGTTCATTGGTACATAAACTGTAACCATACGGCAATGTAGCAAAAGTTCTTCATAACGAATATTTATTTAATACTTGACTTTGTTTTAACTTCAATTCTATGTTTATTTTGAAGTTTGTAAAGTAAACATTGTGTTTGCAATATGGTGTTTCAAAAAGCTCGCAGTGTGAAAAGTTAACCATACCGTCGTCTTCTGTCCAAGTTATATAAACATTATTCCTTACAACTACATATCTCATATAATTTCGTCACTTTGAATTTAGTTATTTTACCCTTAATGCATATTAGGACAATGTCCTATCCAATTAAATGATACTGACCATTCATTTCCAGGCACTTGCCTTTAATATGATACGAATGATGGAGAATATGCCAACAACCGGTCGTTGAAACTTATGTGTGGACAACGTCTATTAGTTTCGGTGATGATAAAATCTACCAATGTAATAAAGCAGACTTTACCACTCTCGCTGGTAATCAGACTACGCTGACTTCCAGATGAGTGGCTGGTGTAAGCGTCTTGACTGTTATGTTTAGGGGATCTCTTATTGCCTCACTTGATACATTTACATGCCATACGATGATGGGTTGATAGTTCCGACGGTGAAATATTTCAAAATATAGACGTTTGTTATTACCAAAGTCTTTTAATAGCTCGGCATATCTTGTCTAAAACAATAATAAAGTGATATTTCGTGAAGTTGCGATGTTGAAATGTTTTAAAAAAAGAACGTATAGCAGAAACACTCTGTCTAATAGCTCGACATATATTATTTCGTCTCAAACATACCCGAAGCTGATTTTCGTTGAATATGTTTGGATCATTCGATGACTGATTCATGCTATTGTTATTTATAAAACAATATGTCTAATGGTTTGTTTATTTGTTGACATAATTATATACATGTCCTTCCATGTTGCTGGCATAGATTGTCAATCGTTCCTTCTAATGTTGACTCAGTACGTCAAATCTTCTTGTGCATGTAAAACTCTTGATCATAGCTTCAAGAACTATTGTATATATCTAAAGTTATGCTTACTCACTTGGGAAAATCTAATTGATACAATGAAAATAAAATAATGAATACAAGGTACCAATGCCTAAATGCCAATGCCTCTTTCGTGGGCCTTATGTTAAAAAAACACAAAAGAAAACTGATAATCCTAGTTTCTTGGCTTTTGAATGATAATTATTTGAAGTATAAGACTGTCATACAATACAATAAGCATCATAAAAAGAACAGCATATTACACGGAATAGTCAACAGATCGTTTTACATGCACAGACCTAGTACATGTGGTCTCAAATCGGAAAAAACAACAACAACAAAACAACACACAGTCACTTCGGCAATTGTTGCACAAATACAACATGACTAGTCACAAACATTTTAAAGTAAGGTCATGTCAAGAAAGGGGTCAGTATACCTAGGATTCTATTTGCCTGGGATCTTAATATCAAATCGTTGCTGACAGGTTTTGTTTGTATATCATCTGAAAACGCTGGAAAAAGTGCTTATGCTTAAAACGATAGTACAGCCGGTACATATCCGTTTATCAATATGATACAAGAAAGAATTGTTTTTTACGCATATAAAGAGCTTGTCTTCTTCACGTAGAGTGATAATGCATTAAAATCGTCACAGTTTCATTAGCTTGCTTGTCAGATTTAATGTTCACAGACAGATTTCTGAGAGACATGCACTGCAATTATCCCAAATAATGTTGTAGATACCAAAGGAAATGATTATATAGAAAAGAGTCCTAACTAAGAGCACAAACCTTTTTTATTTATCGAAAGCTAAAGCATGTATTCAGCTTATTTGTTTAATCCACAAACTAAAATATAAATGGTCATTTGGTAATAGAAGAGAGAGAGAGAGAGGGGGGAGAGAGAGAGAGAGAGAGAGAGAGAGAGAGAGAGAGAGAGAGAGAGAGAGAGAGAGAGAGAGAGAGAGAGAGAGAATGGTTGACCAATGTGCTCAGTGACAAAATATAACTGACAACTCTATCAAACGTGCATATACTGCAGTCCGAGATTGTGGTTGTTTATGTGCGATTGAACCGTTTATTCGTTCCCTCGTTTCAGAATACGACATGCATTACGTCTGATGCATTCAGGTTGAGTTGTATGACCAAATAATTTTCTTGTAAATGATTTGTCTGTTTAAATGCGTCTATCATTTCTCATAAAGCAAAAGAAAAACAAAACAAAATTATGTTAGTCGCTTTCTCTGTAAAGCTAAACACGACATCTCCAGAAAGGCAGCATCTCTTGTCATTCGCTTTATTATAAGACAAGGGGGCGCCGTGGCGTAATGGTAGAGTCGCCGATTTGTATTCCCTCTGACTGCTTAGCCTCTCACCGTTTGGGTTCGAGTCCCGGTCAGGGCGAAGGATTTAATGTGGGAAGGTCTTCCAGCTGACTTGCGGTGCACCGGTGGTCCTACCTAGACATTTGTATGGGCTCTTCCTCCACCAAATATACTTGTAGGTGGACGTCGCTATAATGATCATAATTGGTCGCTGCGATGTATATAAAAACATAAAAGGCAGTGAATACATCAAGGTGTGTCAAAGGTGACCAGAGCGATCATAGTGGTTGTTACGATGCGTACACATGACAATCACACGATACTCCTTTCAGGCCCGGCTCAACAGTTGATGAAGACTTCTTGGTCGGTTATTAGGACATACAGTTGGCTGAGAATACTTTAGGGTCATGAAGAGGCAGTATGCTTTATGCTGAGAGTGGTTGTTAAAATCGTTTGCGCCACTAATCAGGGCTTTTCATCCTTATATAACAGAGGCCGATATTCGGCCACTTCCCAATCCGAAAAATATAGATTTTTTCCCAATTGTGGCAGAGTTTCTTCCCAAAATGCAAGACATGATTTCCCAAAATCTATAAAAATTAAATTAATGTTAAAAATGCTTATTCCTATAAGAATTTGTACTCCAGTACCCTTTATTTCAATAAATTTTGTTTACCCAAAATGAACAATCATCGCGCATAAATTTCCCAAAATGAACAATTATCGCGCATAAATTTCCCAATTTGAAAGGCCAGGGCCTCTTTCAAATTTCTTGATGAAAAACCCTGCACTTCCTATCTTCTGCTTGGCAACAGACGATCTATCTATGATCCTAATGACCAGTTATGAAGAACTTCTGGGATTGACCCTTACAACCCATTGCGGGGAAATTCACGTACTGAATTGCAATAGTAAATGAAACCTGTACATGTACCTACTCTCTTCGATGTTGATGCATCATCACCTGTCGGCAATGCAAAGTTGCTAAATAGTATTGATAAAACAACTATTCTGGTCGTTTGTTGCTGCTGATGTTTATTCTACTGCTACCGACGATGCTGGTGCTGCTGAATGTTGTACCACTATTTTATTACAATGTTTTCAATGCCTACTAATTGCGCTTGTTGCTAATGTTTTTGCTTATTCCGTTGCTGTGAGTCTAGTGTTGAGACTGCAGCAGCCACATGTGAGGCTGCCGAATGATCCTGTTAGAGACGAAACCAACGATGTTTAGCTATCTATAAAGGCTCAGTTCGAGTGTAGTATTGTTACACAATGTGCTGATGTTACGCATTATACTTCCATACAAAGCTACTCATAGGTGGTATTTATATCAATTGATTTTAATGGTGCTTATATATTGCTTTGAATTCTATTACGGAGCATGCTCTGTTTTTAAATTTAGATTTTATATGGTGCGAGAATACATTTGGCTCTTTTCTTTTTCGATTATGTTATGGTAATTAGTGTGTATATAATAACTTGCGTTTATCAATTCATCAGTAAATGACATCGTATTTAGATTGTATGCAGTAAAATAATCAAAAATAAGTTACTGTGATATTTATAATTAAAATTATAGTTTTGGTTAGATTATATCAATACTCTGGCGCTAAACAGTTAATATTTTATTACTATTTTGGTTTGCTATTGAGAATTCATGCTGTAGAATTACTTTTGTAATTGTAAACGTCAGAATTTTAACAACTGGTATAGCTCTATTTAAGCCTATAGCGCTAAAACGTAAAATTCGAGGATGTCATCAGAAAGTTTCATATTGTTGAGTTAATCTTAAAAATCTGACTAACTTTATTAATTATGCACTTTTGTAATCTTTTTTAATTATAAGATAAATAAGTATTTTATATTAAAGGTTTGAAGTAATTATGAACGACGTTTTGCCACTTTGACATAGTTCCCTCAACCATCTGCCATTACATTCTGAATCACAATGTTAATATACAATCCATCTATCATACACTCAGATTGTATGTCTGTAACCTCTAATCATCACCTCTCTATAGGTCATGGGAAGGAAACAGAACTAGGGCGACAGAGTTCCTTATAGCTAGATTTAAGCTTGAGGGTTTGGAGTCTGGTCGGATTGTTTGACCTATTTCTGGCTTAATAGAAGGTAGGAATTCGACGATTTAGCTCAGATCATTTTTGGCCACTTCCTGCATTTAAATGACGTTTACCAATGACCACGTTGTTGTTTTTCGGAGATATTAAGACTTAAAACCGACATTGGTTAGTTTTCATCACTGTATTGATAACTCTTTGCCAATATAACTTTTACTGTCTACATTGTGTTACAATGATTATAGAATAGAAATCAGAGTGCTCGTATTCTATTTCGATGATCATGTTTGTGTAATCTTTTCTGCCTATCCAAAGATAAAACTATAAACCTCAGATAATATTTACGTCATTGTTGTCAAGATTCTGTTTTCAGTTTCTTTCTCTTGTCTAAAACTATATTATATTTCTTTATTTTCATTACAAGAGCTCAAATCACTTTATGTCGATATGTTTATATGTAAAAACGATAAAACACTGTCATATAATAAAGTCTAATAAATGTTAGTTTATTGTTATTTTATCGTTTATTTCTGTAATGGGTGATTTCTTTGGAAAAAAAGATGACACAATACGAAATGATAAAAAATGTTATTCAAACAGGCCACGGAAACGTGGCAAGAAGCTTCCTATACCTCGGCGCTTGCGTTGGCTTGCACTACGATATTAATACATACATTGTACAAGTCCATAATATTATATCTAAACCGGGTTAGTTATTATGAACTTTCCGATAAGCTTCATGGAAGCTAAGGAATATTACTGCGATATTTAGAGCCAGTTTAATGATGTCGACTTACACCTGGCTACACAATAACGCGTGTTTCTTAAGTAAGTATATCATGTCGACCTGTAGTCGGTCTTACCGACCGGGCTACACAATAGCGCGTGTTTTTATGCTTGTATATCAATAATGTCGACCTAGGGCCGGACTATCTGACCGGGCCACACAATAGCGCGTGTTTCTTAAGCAGAAATATCATGTAGACCTATAGTCTCACTGACCAGGCCACACAATAGCTCGTTTTTTTCTAAGCATTTATGTATATCACCCCGAACTACAGTCGGTCTAACTGACCGGGCTACACATTAGTGCGTGTTTCTTAAGCACGAATATCATGTAGACCTATAGTCTCGCTGACCAGGCTACAGAACGGCTCGTGTTTCTAAACATGTATATCATGTTGAACTATAGTCGGTCTAATTGACCGGGCTACACAACAGCTCGTGTTTCTAAACATGTGCATCATGTTGAACTAAGTCGGTCTTACTGACCGGGCTACACAATAGCGCGTGTTTCTGAGCATGCATATTCACTGTCCCTTGTTCAATGGCTGAGGGTGTATGTTAAGATAATTTGGTTACTGCAAAAGTAAGCGAAAGAAATCTGGGACTCTGATTGTAAACGTAACAACGATGTGGTTTGCATTTTATTTACTGAGCAGCTCAAACCTTTTCTGACAGTGTATAGAAAGTTTAGCAATTCATTAACCCTCCTGGAGTAACTGTATTTTTTTCCGAAATCATGCAGATAAAATATTCTCCTGCTGTAGTAAAAGTTTGACAAGTTATACTGCAACAGTAATTTTCCTTATCACCTTTCTTGCTGAATTAATAGTAAATTCTTAACAATGCGTAGGGCTATTTTTTGCATGTTACAAATGTGATTACTAGAGGCGCATCTGGCTTAATGATTCATATCATCGGCAATCTTCGCCCAGCAATAATAACTGGATGCATAACGTCATAATGACAATAAAAATGTCGACGTTTTAAATTATACTCATAAACACACTAACTCTTCCACTTACAAACTTACACTGACAAACAACCAAATTCATCTTTTTCGATAAACCTCACGGAATTGATATACCAGGAATGTTGCCAATATCTTTTTGAATGCAAAAAAAATCAAGAAAACTTCATGTCATGGGTTCGAGTCCTGGTTAGAGCACTTAACACTTAATGATGGAAGATGATTCATTTGTCCAGCTGAGCTATGGTGGCTAGAGAAAAACACATACTGTGGGACGATCATTCAGTTGACCAGCTGAGGAATTCCAGTCAGGGTAAAACACGTTACGTTGGAAGATCAATTGACCAGCTGAGCAATGACAGTCAGAGCTAAACACGTGATGTAGGAAGATCAATTCGTTGACCAGCTGAGCAATGGCAGTCAGAGCAAAAAAAACGTAATGTTGGAAGATCAATTAGTTGACCAGCTGAGCAATGACAGTCAGAGCAAAACCGTAATGTTGGAAGATGAATTAGTTGACCAGCTGAGCAATGACAGTCAGAGCAAAACAAGTAACGTCGGAAGATGAATTAGTTGACCAGCTGAGCAATGACAGTCAGAGCAAAACAAGTAACGTCGGAAGATGAATTAGTTGACCAGCTGAGCAATGACAGTCAGAGCAAAACAAGTAACGTCGGAAGATGAATTAGTTGACCAGCTGAGCAATGACAGTCAGAGCGCAAAACGTAATGTTAGAAGATGAATTAGTTGACCAGCTGAGCAATGACAGTCAGAGCAAAACAAGTAACGTCGGAAGATGAATTAGTTGACCAGCTGAGCAATGACAGTCAGAGCACAAAACGTAATGTTGGAAGATCAATTAGTTGACCAGCTGAGCAATGACAGTCAGAGCACAAAACGTAATGTTGGAAGATCAATTAGTTGACCAGCTGAGCAATGGCAGTCAGAGCACAAAACGTAATGTTGGAAGATCAATTAGTTGACCAGCTGAGCAATGACAGTCAGAGCAAAACAAATAACGTCGGAAGATGAATTAGTTGACCAGCTGAGCAATGACAGTCAGAGCACAAAACGTAATGTTGGAAGATCAATTAGTTGACCAGCTGAGCAATGGCAGTCAGAGCACAAAACGTAATGTTGGAAGATCAATTAGTTGACCAGCTGAGCAATGACAGTCAGAGCACAAAACGTAATGTTGGAAGATCAATTAGTTGACCAGCTGAGCAATGACAGTCAGAGCACAAAACGTAATGTTGGAAGATCAATTAGTTGACCAGCTGAGCAATGGCGGTCAGAGCACAAAACGTAATGTTGGAAGATCAATGAGTTGACCAGCTGAGCAATGGCAGTCAGAGCAAAAAACGTAATGTTGGAAGATGAATTAGTTGACCAGCTGAGCAATGACAGTCAGAGCAAAACACGTGATGTAGGAAGATCACTTAGTTAACCAGCGGAGCAATGGCAGCCAGTGCAATACAAGTAGGGAAGATCATTCATTTGACTTGTGAGCAATGACATCCAGAGCACAACACGTGATGTAGAAAGCCCATTCAGTTGAGAAGCTGCGCAATGGCAGTCAAAGCAAAACACGTGATGTAGAAAGATCATTCAGTTGACCAGCTGAGCAATGGCAGTCAGAGCAATAAAAACGTAACGTGGGAAGATCAATAAGTTGACCAGCTGAGCAATGGAAGTCAGAGCAAAACACGTGATGTAGGAAGATCATTCTGTTGACCAGCTGCGCAATGACAGGCCAGAGTAAAACACGTGATGTAGAAAGATCATTCAGTTGACCAGCTGAGCAATGGCAGTCAGAGCATAACACGTAATGTGGGAAGATCATTCAGTTGACCAGCTGAGCAATGGCAGTCAGAGCAATAAAAACGTAACGTGGGAAGATCAATTAGTTGACCAGCTGAGCAATGGCGGCCAGAGTAAAACACGTAACGAGGGAAGATCAATTAGTTGACCAGCTGAGCAATGGCGGCCAGAGTAAAACACGTAACGTGTGAAGATCAATTAGTTGACCAGCGGAGCAATGGCAGTAAGAGAAAAAAAAAACGTAACGTGGGAAGATCAATTAGTTGACCAGCGGAGCAATGGCAGTAAGAGCAAAACACGTCATGTGGGAAGATCATTCAGTTGACCAGCTGAGCAATGGCGGCCAGAGCAAAACACGTCATGTGGGAAGATCATTAAGTTGACCAGCTGAGCATTGGCGGCCAGAGCAAAACACGTCATGTGGGAAGATCATTCAGTTGACCAGCTGAGCAATGACGGCCAGAGTAAAACACGTTATGTGGGAAAATCATTCAGTTGACAAGCTGGACAAATTTGGTTCTACATAGACATTTGTATGGGTATTTCCTTCCACAAAAAGCTAAATATTGTTCTAATTAACGCATGTGTGTCGAAGAGATGTACTGCCAGTAAGGGTTAAAACAATGGCGATAAGGCAACTTATCTAGGTACGTTTTAACAGCCGACTTCTCTAGACAATTTTGTAGATGCAATCAACATGACAAAACTTGGATGCAAATACATGAATATGTAAAGTTTTACATTAATTATATCACTGCTGTGAATTTACATAAACACTAAACAAGAAAAAAGATAAAAATGGACAACAAACCATCGATCAGTAAATTAAAGATAGGGTGCACGAAACCGATTGACCTGTGCGACTGAAACAAGACATTTTAATTAAACAAGTTTTTACCCAAAATCTTGAAACGGATTATATTCCAAAGCAGCGTTTATACTATCATTTAAAAAGTCTGTTCAGTAAACATGCGCCCAAATGGTCCAAACTTACTTAAACATGACATGAATATAGGTTAGACGCCACTAAATAAGTTTGTTCTATATTCTATAGTGAATCGCGAAAAGATGGAAATAAATTGCACCATAACCAAGTTATGATGGACCCCCATAACCATATATAGGTGAAACGAGCTATTTATTGTCTATCAGAAAGACCGAGAAATAAGGCAACTTTGGCAGATTGTAAGAAGGTTCAGCTTCATAGACTGCGCATACCGCCAAATTGCCAATCGGTAACCGCCAAATTTCAATGAAATATGTACTTCCTGTAAAAGTGGATCAGTCCATTATTGGGATGGGATTAGCCGGCACTTTTGCCGATACTGCGCAGCGACATTTCTATCATTATTGCACAGGGGCACTTATGAGGTGCCCAGGGACTGAACCCGGTCGGTCCATTATACTGACACCGACGAGTCAGGCGTAATGCTGTCCCCTTAGCCCCGAGCGTTAGGAGGGAAGCCACTACTACCAACTTTAAAGTCTTTGGTTTGACCCGACCAGGGTTCGAACCCACGACCTCCCGATCCGCAAGCCGACGCTCTACCACCTGAGCTATTGCGGCCGGTTGACCATTATTGTGCATAGGGGTTAAAGACTTTTGCTTTCTTTTAGTTCTACATAGTTTCAGCTTCCTTTTGATACCAAAAGGTTCAGATTACCTTCAAAATAGGAAATTTATTGCTAAAACATAGCAACAGACCGTTACTAAAGAGAAAATGTCCATGTCACACATTCTACTTCCGGTCGGTATTTAGTGTAACCACCCCTTTCAGCATCACTTATTGCTTAAAAACTCCTTTAAAACAATATTTTCTTCAAGGGTAATATATTACCAATGAAAGGATGAAATGTTTTATATTTTTCATCAAAATTAATTAAATGGGGTTCATTTTTGCATACCAGTATTTTTTGCACACAGTGCATTTTCATGGCCCTTATCCCAGTGAGAATCTATATTTAAAAATGTGAACATTTTGATAGGACCTTTTCTTATTTACCTATTCATAATCACAACAGTGTTGCTTGTGCAGTGTGGCGGTCGTAAAAAATCTCCCCGTGCATGTGATCTATGTTGTCATCTAATTCATCCTATCAGGATTGTTACGTATATTTTCTTTTGACATACCTTAGACTTACGTTTATTTTACATTTCCTTGTTTGCCTTTGTCTACAGGTAGTTAAAATTTAAATATCTGTGAACATTTTGATAGGACCTTTTCTTATTTACCTATTCATAATCACAACAGTGTTGCTTGTGCAGTGTGGCGGTCGTAAAAAATCTCCCCGTGCATGTGATCTATGTTGTCATCTAGTTCATCCTATCAGGATTGTTACGTATATTTTCTTTTGACATACCTTGGACTTAGGTTTATTTTACATTTACCTTGTTTGCCTTTGTCTAAAGGTCGATAAAATTTAAATATCTGTGGAAATATTGATAGGACCTTTTCTTATTTACCTTTACATTCAAAACAGCATATAAACATGCATGTCACTATTTTATGTATTATTGATTAGACTGGACAACTAAATTAACATTTAAAATGATTTTTATTAATTTTATTGTATTTATTTATTAAAAAAAAGATATTTTTGAAGATTTGACTCAAAAATGCAGAAAAATCCATCCTAAAGTGCAAAGTATCTGCTAAGTCACAAAAAATACTGCACCAAGTACCAGACAGTTATTCTAACATATCATGATTCTTTTGTTTAATGAAAATGTAGAAAATTTGTCATTAGATGTCACATAGAGTAGGTGCAAATCTCTAAGGCGGCACAATCCGGCAAAGGTCTGGGTCATAAATCAGTTTTACTGAGAGAGCGCTTTGAATATTTTCATTCCAGAAAGGCATGGCTGTAGGGTTTTAAGGAATATTAATCTATCCTTAGTAAATGCAGAACAGTTCAAAGCACACAGTTTTATGTTGCTGTTCAAAACAGGTTTTAAAAAATGAAAAAAAAACCCAAACCAATCACATAATGTTTACATGGCATTTCATCCAGATTTCAACTTAATTTTTGTTTCTAACTATCACAGTAAGGTGTAAACATGAAGAATAATGCTTGTTGTATTATATATAACTCAGAAAAGTAGAAAAGAGGAAAAAAATTTTTAGAAAAAAAAGACACAATAATGAAAAGTTTCTTTAAAACTTATTATCTTTAGACTAAATGACACCCAATATACATTTTGGGTGTTGGTTGGAGTCTTTTTGAACATTTCTTCATTTTTCAGACACATTTTCATATCAGACTAAACAGTTAATTTATTTCTAAAATGTCTTCAAATGGCAAAATTCATTGTTGAGCACCATTGTTACAAGGATTTACCCATCTGCAGTCATTTTCAAGCCAAAGTTACAGACGAAGATTCTTCCGGAAATGTCGCTTAAAGGTTAGACGCCACTAAATAAGTTTGTTCTATATTCTATAATGAATCGCGAAAATAGTCAATGTCACACATTCTACTTCCGGTCGGTATTTAGTGTAACCACCCCTATAAATGGTGCAACAGATATGGGATACATACCGAAAACATTTATTTCTAATCCGCTTTCTGCATAGGTGAAACATGCCAAGTGAAAACATTCCCACTTAAAATGCGCAATCCATTCCAGGGAGGTTTAATAATGTTAAAAGATCAACATATCACGTATGGATACAACAATCTCCGATATGAACAGGCGTAGATGCCTTCTGTCAGAGAAGGAATTGTGTGATTGTATTGATAACCAAGTAAAAGGAACATAGAGTTATGCACATATTCGATTATAGAATAAACAGCTGCCGACGAGATGTTGTACCATGAACATAATACAGAATTCGCTTAAGTCTACTTACGATGAAATTGCCAAATATTTTGAAGGAAGGACAGCTGTTTTGTACTACTTACAGTCTACATTAGGATACCGGCTTGCGAAGAAGCAAAACTATGAATATTAGGGGTGTAACGATTCACTGTACGGCGGTATACCGCAGTTCTCTCTTCACGGTTTTGTTCACGGTACTAATAGTGTGATACCGTTAGGTAAACATCTACCTTGTTCTCTCGAGGTCACGTCGAATCGTTGTTGATTCAGTAGGGGATTATTATTTTACAACGATAAATGATAAAGTGGATCAAGATTTAGCACTTTTTCGGCAATGTTTGTGACACGTAAATGTTATGCTTTCTCATAATTGACAATCGACCATTGTAGGTTACACGACAATATATGAATTAAATTTTGTTCTTTACTCTGCAGTAAATGTCACAACAATGGAAGCAATTTAACAGCAAACCGTTTTTGTTTTGTTTTGTTTTGTTTTGTTTGTATTTTTTTATTTTTTTTTATTTTATTTTTTTTTTTGTTTTGTTTTTTTGGTGGGGGTGGGGGGCTCAAAACTATATATTGTGAGCAAAATCAATTAATTATCTACTTAACAGGGCCTCTGCGAAGGTAAATTATATGTCGCGAAGACAATGAAATGATCAGTTCCGGTCTAAATGGATCAGTCCATTATTGAGCATAGGCGCGCAGTTATTTTCACTTTTCATAACAATGTTTCAGCTTTTGTTTTGCACCAAATTGCATGAGATTATTTTATTAGTGGCAAATACAGTCATAAAACAAAGGAATATATGTTAAAATATACTGACTGACTGACATAAGAGTTGTCTTATCAGTAATAAGAGTATGAACTGATTTGCTTTATTACACTTATCTTATGATAGAAGCGTCAGTAAGTCGGGTTATAACAGTTAATGACGCTACAATATCCAACTGTTGTTATGAGGTAAAATATACCCTGCCATGCATCTGTTATTGGCCAGAGAACCACTTCCTGTTCTTGTATTACACCAAACCTGCCAGAACCCGATAATGCAAACGCTAGTGTTATGCGTTTTTACTTGCATGCATTTTGTTATGTACAGTAGTACACCAGCGTTTAAGGTTATGCTAGTCAGCTTAAGGGGTTGTTTACCGTAGTTGTCATGACGTATTTCGGATGACGTAGCATTCGTAGTAACAGCTAGAAAGAAAAGGATCATGCTAGAAAATTAATTTGTTTATTTTTAATATTTTTAACTGGGTTTCGTGAATGTTCTGGAGGCTTCTGCGTTCTAGAAATTCTTTGGGTCTATATAAGGGATTGCTAGCCGATTTAAGTTTAAGTTTGGACATAAAAGTTTGGACATAAAGTTTGGAAAAATAGTTCGGAAATACTTGCAGCTTCTATAATAAACTTTTCTGTGTTGGAACTTACGTGGACTTATTATATTCTACAGTGATATGAATATTAAAGTATTGGATTTGGAATTATATTAATTATATTCGTGTATTGTTCTACCTTTGGATTATTTCAACTGTGCGTATATACGAGGACATTCTGCCGAAAACTCTTAAGAATTATTCGACGTTGGATTATTAATTGGAATTTTAAAGGGACACCTCCTAAAGGGACAAACTGCAAACTAACATTAATTTTGCATTCTCATTTTTTTCTGATATTTACGTTATTTTTTGTACTAGTTTATTTGCTGGCTTGTTCTTTCTGTTACACCATTTCGTCGTTTAGTAAACGTGCCATTTTATAAATAAATCTTAAAAGATAATAAACTTTATTCTATATATATAATCTTCGGCGAAGGTTTTAATTGTGTTATTTTATGAGAAATAGTTAAAACATTACAGTACTTTTACTTACAGCGACTTACGTTATATAATCATTTTTATTTATAGATGTACATACATGTATACTGATAATTAGGTCGAAATTCGACGTTTTCTGACCTTAGGTTTTCATTGTGTTATAAGCGTTGTACGTATTTATATTTCATCCAGACTGCACGTGACGTCACAGATTACTTTTACATTTGGCTTACACGCGAATACCTTTGTCCTGTGCCTTTATAAAGTTAGTTGCAATGATTATAGGACTTTGTCATATATTCTCATTACTTTTCAAGAGTGCTAACAAATACTTATATATCCTAAACAACAAAAAAGATGTACCATTTTATAACACAAATGTGTTTTAATGGCTTTGTCCATAATTGTAATGTTCGGAATGTATGGAATGCCCATCATGTAAGTAACAGTATTGGATGTTCGGTGGTTAGCGTCTCGTTTATGGGAGTAATGACGGCTTGAGCTAAATTACACAACGGAAACTGTCTGTATAGTAATGTATTTTTCTACAGAACACCTGAAAAACCAGTCTATGTTTTTAAACCATTGAACAAATCATACGGATCAAAACTTTGTCGGCCAGTCTGTCTGTCTGTCTGTCTGTCTGTCAGTTGTCTGTCTGTCTGTATGTCTGTCTCTGTCTGTCTGTCTGTCTGTCTGACTTTCTTTCTGTCTGTCTGTCTGTCTGTCTGTCCGTCTGACTGACTTTCTGTCTGTCTGTCTGTCTGTCAGCACTAAATTTCCACTTGAAATATGTTTATTTATTACTTATTACTCAAAGGCGAAACCCTATCAAATAGTGCGACTAAGAGGGTTTACGTTTTACATTTGTAGGTTTATTTTGATAGTTTTCAATGTTTTATATGATTAATTCAACACATCTTTTGGCAATCTTTTGATACATCAAAACGGCCTGTTACAAAGTAGGTTTCATTTATAAATTGCTCAAAACTATTAACTCAAGTATATTAAAATGGGCATAGTTTTACTATGTGAATAAACTCTTTGCTGACTATTAATGACCATGTTGCCCAAATTTAGAAACACAATTTCTATTGTGCATGTCGACATTTTAAGGTCGAGTCTATTATTGGAATAAAATATTTAAAGTACTTAATATAAACTTGTACACATGTTTAAAAGGAAGTTAAAGTGGGACTTCAAAAATCTATGTTACAATAGTGTTCACTGTTTATTGCAAACAATGTAATTTTAATATGTTCTATGTAAAGTTTATAGACTAAAATATTGAAACCGAGGCCAATAATATATTGATATTTTTATTTGAACTTAATAGACATTGTTCAACAACAAATTACTTTACATTGTAGCAAAAAAGTACCTAGTTATGTGCTCTTTCTGCAACTTAAGAAGACAATTTGTGATTTTTTTTTACTTTCTTAACATATAATGTATCAACATTCGTATCATTTTTGAATTTTATACTTTCATTGTTGACACCTTGAACTTATCACGAAACCGTTACTGATATATCAAACAAAGAATACAGTAAAAGTGGCATTTGACATTTCACCGACCACTATATTTTAAGATTAAGTCGTTATTCTTTGCAAAACATATATACAGACAATTCATTTCTGTATTTCCACCATATTTGACATTTATAACTTCTTCATACGCAAGCGCCCTCGCACACACGCACACGTACACATACGTACTTACGCATACACACACATACGCACGCATATACGTACGAACACATACGTACGCACCCACAACACACACACACGCCTACACGCACGCACACACGCACGCACACTCACGCACGCACACACAAAACTCACGCACACACGCATACATAACACACACGCACTCACACATCCACATGATAACAAGTCCAAAACAATTTTTAGTTTTGTAAACAGTGTAATATTGCTGACATCTATATATTTCGTTATCTATGTAAAGAAAATATTTTTTGCAAATTGCCCTTATAAATGAACGAAATAAATAAATAAACGTTCTTTAGATAGGAACATATGATGCATTTTACAAGTCCTTGTTTTCATTGGACGATTAAATCGAAGGCGCCAAAAGTGTAGGTCAAATCTGTTTATAAAATCCGGTTTATCCGGTTTATCGATTCGGGTGCACACCACATAGCGAACTGATGAAATACATTACAAAACAAAACAACAACAACACCGATTGTGATATTGAGTGTGAGCATGAAAATGAAATGTCAACGTATCAATAGGAAATATATTTCGTGCATAATCTCTGAACCTTGTTTCACTTTTTGTCTGTATAAAAAATCCTTCAAGAAGTGCGAGGTTAGAGCGCTCACAATTCAGGTTTAAACACCCCAGGCGATCCATTGGCCGAATGACCTTTCCAAGGCGGTAGCTGTTGGCTTTCTTTGTGTGTGTGTACTGTCTCGTCTCTGTGCCTCTGTCACTTTTACAATTAATTTGTGTGCAGTTGTTAAGTGGATATTCGTTTTTAATATTTTAAGTATTTTACACGACCTTTTCCCATTTTCCTGACAGTGGAACTGCGGTTGGTATGATAGGAAGCAGAGACACGCTCATCTAAATATGTTACGCATAGAGTAATGAAACACTAAGGTATCATTCACGAGAGGAATTGACAACATATATTGATAAAATCAATTGGTAACCTCGAAGGCTGTCATCGCTTTAATGTGATCAATAAAAAAATTCTATAACTTGATTTGTATGCTGCCTCGTGTGCGTTATCAACTCACAAACAATTTTACATTGAAAATATCTGCACTAAACAGAACATAATATAAACGTTTGAATCATCATACATGTACTGTTTATTTGTTCATTAGGTCAAGTTTGACGATCTAGGTTATAGCTTTATGTACTCATACATAGAACGGACCGGCTTCTTAGGTGAACACATGTTGTACATGCGCATGCGTGACGATTGCAGTGACGATTGCAAATCTCGTGAATTATAAACATTTTTTTATTAATTCTGAGAAGAGCCGTTTCCCTAGAGTAAACATACTATATCATTCCCTGCGAGGGATACTTTGATATTTCTAATATAAATAAGGCCATATTTTGTTTTATTTAATGGACTTGAGTAAGTTTGATTCACACTATTATCTGTCTGTGTAAATGTTTAATATACATAACATAAAATACTGACAGAATTTGGCTTTTTGAAAAGCTAACCTAAACAATAATTGAGACTTTTATGGTAACCGGAGTAACACTATTTTTTTCTTTTAATAAGTGACCAGCTCAAATATGCAAGAATAGCATATATCCGTATGCAGACAAATGGAATTAAGCAAAATAGTAATATTGTGTTATGGACACTGTGTTCATTTAATTAAATTCGAAAAATACAGAAATTATATTTTTCTGTTTTGATTAAAGCTTTAAACAGTATTATATATTGTAAATAATCATAGACTTGTAAGCAGAATGAACAAAGCTGATAATGATGATAATGGTATAACTCGCTTGCTCACTCTCAAGCAAATATAAGGTTAGTTCCACGACTTGGCCCGGTGTCAGGATAATGTGACTGGGTGTGACATCATGTCAGGTGTTCACGGTATGCTATACACAGCAGTATTTGTCAACATCTTTTACATTTTTATTAATGGTATTTTTTCAATTGCATGCACAGGTTATATTAGTTTTACTATAATACCTAACGTGACAAAGAACATTCTAGGGAGGCGGATACGTTAAAACCGTAAGAATATCTCCCTTAAATTCACAACACAACAGCTCCTCATGTGCTTAGTATTTTATGCATTACGTGTACATCACTCAAGTTGGTTATACTTATAGAACATACCATGGGACTCCCGAGGTCGTTAAATTGTAACTGTTCAGTCTCATTCCTACTGGGTTCGAGTCTCGGACAGAGCATAAAGCCCACTGTGGGAAGACATATCAGCTGACCTGCTGAGTGACGGTTGTTCTACCCAGATTTTTATCTTTGGTTCTTCTCCACCAAAGCTATAGCTAGAAGTCGCTATACTCTCTCTTTATTAAAATATACGTTTCTTTTTAATGCTTGCATTTGAGAAATCCCTCAGGAAGTGTGAGCTTAGAGGTCTCTAATCACGGTTTAAGCATTATTCAGACTATCCAGACTAATTCAGACTAATTCAGACTAATGTCAAGGAATCAGTACATCAAACATAGATACCAAACCCCTTCGGATTAAAAACACTTTAGCGGGCGACGATACCTTCTATGAAATAAGGAGTTGTTAGATTGTTTCGATACAAAACTAAAATTAAAATATTGAAACTTTTTTGAATTTTCTTTCTTTTTCTTTTCATTCCAGTGCACGCAAGACTATTACGGCAAACCATTCAACGTTATATTAGGTTTGCATCTTTTGTATAAAAGGAATGCATTGGTAACCTTTCATAAGAAGCGTATGCAAGTCGGGTTTGTACTGTTAAATGGTGCAACCCTATCCAAAAGTATTGATTATGTATAGAACGCTGTCATGTTGCCTTCGTATTACACCACACCTGCCATAACCTAACATGTAAACGTTAATGGTATGCGTGGTCGCCGTAAGAAATTATATCAAGACAAGATGTATTTGTCCACTATCCACTCTTTGCTTAAAAGTGGTTGAACCTCACCGGGTACTTCGAGTATCTAACGGCCAGCTTATTGTGGGTATCTTCTCCCAGCAATAATAAATCGTTGTCGCTTCGATATTACAATGAACATAAATGTGTCGGTTTGATAAAATAAATTCATATTTCCATTATTCGCTTGCAAATTTATTTGTTCGTTAAAACTCACGTGACAGTAATTCTATGAACATGGCAACAATTTAAGGGAAAAACTTCTACTTGCCCCAAACAATAAATTTCAATTAGCACAGATACGTCGACGAAACGGCATTGTTCGTTTTTCTAAGTTTGCGCTTTGTCTTAACATCTACTACACTGCAAAATATAACATGATACTCTTCGCGCCATTTCAGCGGCGTACCACATGCATTCAAATATGCCAATAAAGTTATAATAATTTGCATTCACTTAGCTTCAATTGACCGTTATCAATATATATCTCGGATGTTTGTATATCTTATTTTTTTAGAAAAGCGTGTGCAATACTCCAATTGGATTAACAATGTACTACTAGGCGCCTGTGGCCGAGTGGAAAAGTCGCGGAATTGCAACTGTCCAACCTTTTATCACATGGTTTCGAGTCCTGGTAGAAACAAACCACCAAATGCGGTAAGTCAATAAATTAATACCTACGTTTTTAACTTATATGTGTGACTGGGATGAATTGCAAAAGATAAAGCATAATAGCCTTCCCCACTTCACTATAAAAAAGCTGAAAAGAACAAATTTGGTTGACCTGAGCGACAGAAACTATTTGTGGTTAAACATTATACCTGGAAACCGGTGTGAAGTGTAAAAACATATAAATATTCAGACGAATGTACATGCGTCAAAATATTCTAAAACCTACTTGATCAGGACAAGAGTACACATTACAGAAGTGAGATGGGTTATTCATTTTTGCATCCGCTCTGTGCAAAGAAGGGAAACATGTCAAATAAAATTGTCCAGACTTATAATACATCTATAGTCAAGAGCATCTTAGAAATTTTAGAATGATCAAGACATCAAAAGAAAGACAGGAAGAACCATTTGATAAGAAGAATTAAGTGGGTGCAGACACTTTCTAACAGAAGGGAAATTGCAAGATTGGTTTGATAACATAGTAAAATGAACATCGGTAATGCATTTGTGCTGTGCGGAAACATTATTTAAGCTTTGCCATTTCAATTTATTCTCTCAATGCTATTACGGCATATCAATCTTATTTATATTAGGTTAGATAAGTTGTTTTTCTTTTGTAGGAAAAGTCTCGACAATGATATTAGATGTACACATACTACACTGTCGGTCATGGGTAAATAACCTTTTGGAAGAGAATAAAGACGTCTACTTAACACCTTACTGTTTGTTGTCTGAGTATCATCAATGATCAAATGATCAAAGCAATTAAGAATTTGTGAATGAGTAAACATGTTCGTAACCTCAATATAAACTTTTGGCTTGGCATCTTAAGGTCGGTGTAAACGATTAAAAATTTCCTGTGCCTCGTGGTTCTTTCAAGGCAGATTTCTGGTCCATACTTTAGCAAAGTAACTGGACATGGCTATTATTGGATCAATGGTAACATTTAAGAAGCAAATCATATATATTACATGTATATTACTTTAATACCGCTACCAATATTTCATTGTAATCATTGTAAAGATCAATATAATTTAGAAGAGATCCCTATCCATATAGTCTTATTATACCTGTTTCAAACCACATGCGATCCAAGTTATGGACATATGATTATTTCAAAGAAATCATTTTTATTTCTAAATGGGGCGAGTTAATGTGGTTCACTGATATTTTATCACATATACGTTTGTAAGGCATTTAAGGGATTTAATCACACTACCAGAGCCCCCTGGATGTAAATGTCGTTTTTGAGCGGGATAGTCAAGTGGTATGACGCAAGACTCTGGATAACGGGGACTGCGGTTCGAACCTAGGTTGAGTCGCCGCTAATTACCTTGAGCAAGAAAATCTCAAATTGTTCCAGTTCACCCAGTGTATATTTTTGTTATTCGAGTGATGCACACGACTCCCTAGCGCCATATGTACGGCTGCATTAACTGGATTTACGTATATAGCCAATGACCTGGGGGTAGAATATGAAGTCGGCTGAATATGCATTGGCATAATAGTAGACTATAAACCTGACCATGACCTTTACTTTTTAAATTTATTAACCTACCAAATATTATAACCTACGTTAAAGTCGTTGGCCTTTTGTTCTTGTTAGTGCTTAACCATATGATCAACATTACAGCATCGTCAATTATTCGGCTGCATACGATTGAAACTTGATTTATTGATTCATAATTGATAAGAGGTGAATATTTATTTGCTTTATTGCATTTGCCTTTACTGAGAAGCGTCAGTAAATCATGCTTCAACTGCTTAATGGTGTCAAATTAAAGAAAAGCATTTGTTATGTAATACACTGAATATTCTATCGGCCAGAAAAACCCTTTCTATGTTAGTATTACCCCCCACATTGCCAGAACCCAAAAATGCAAATGCAATTGTCATTCTTCTTTTTTTAAATAACAAATATTAAATATTCATTAAAACTTTTAATGTGCTTATGTTTATTTTTTGTCTATATCGGAAAGTTACTTATAAAACGCTGTAAAACGCTGTTCTCTTTTGTTTAATAAACACACATGGCCGTCAGTTGCGAACATCGGTATCAAAGTACTCGTCATGCAGGTATGTGTATTTGTCAGACACTGCGAATTTTACTCGCGCAATGGCTTTTCAGGTTAACTCAAACGTTCAGTGGGAGCTTTGATAACATTTGTCGTATCAGCTAATCATCTAATACTGTTCTAATATTAAGGGTTACCGAAATGCCTTTTTCTAATGTTCTTTTTATTATTTCTAAACTTAAAAATATAAATAATCCTGACGTTTTCTGACTTCAGGATTCCATGGTGTTTGTGGGCGTTGGACGTATTTATATTACACTGAGACAAGATGTGTCTGTCTTCTATCTAATCTTTGCTCAAATGTGGTCAGCTTAATAGATGTCAATATATAAGTTAGATACATGTTGCGAGCACGTACATTTTATAAACTTAATTAACTTGTAAAGCAATATAAAGTTATCTGTAAACGAATATCGTATCGCGGTTATTTTAAGTTTATCTGAGCTTTGCTGATATTTCCTACTCAAACATATACCAAGCACAAATAAAATGTTCAACAACTTTTGCGTCACTTAATTACTTTGATACGTAGTCGACTCTATACGTGTTATCTTAACCTTTGCATTTTAGCAACAGCGTACCTTATCATAAAATCAATAAAGAAAGAATGTGTTGTGTAGAAATAGTGAGGATATTGCTTGCTGAGTCTTCCATTTAAAAAGTACTTACGGCGAACAGCTATCAGATAGTGCAACTAAGACTGTTTACAGTTTACGTCTTTTGGTTTCTTAGTGTTTAATATCATATGATACATTTCACACAACTAAATAAAACATATACTACATGTAAAGGTTTGGTATATAGTAGATATCATTTATAAACACTTAAAATTGCGAATTAACTCTTTGGTGACGAGTTATAATCCTGAAAGTTATGCATTCCTACGACATAACAATCTGATACTATTGCAGATACAGTCGAGTAAAAAGTCCCACCACGTATCATAGGCATACAAATATATTTTATTAAAATACGATGGTAAAATGTTTATAAGCATGCATACATACAATAAAAGGAGTGTTCTAAAATCTAACACTTTTTTAAAACTATACATGTTTGTGTTCCGACATTCTTCTTACGATTGTTTACATTTAGGTCGATTTTGATAATGCGTTTTTCATTTATTTTCATTTTTCTTTTGAGACATCTGTGTAAGATATTCTTTTAGTCTTATTGTTAAACATTTCTATGGCACTTACGGTCCAGATGGTGTTTATAATTCCGACAAGTTGGTTGTGTTCTTATTGATAAATACTTCCGTGACACTGACGGTCCTGAGGGTGTTTGTAATTCCGACAAGTTGGTTGTGTTCTTATTGATAAATACTTCCATGACACTGACGGTCCAGAGGGTGTTTATAATTCCGACAAGTTGGTCCATGTAAGTGAAAATATTTAGCTTTATTTCCATGATAGTATACATTACAATTAAGTATGAAAGCTCATTACTTTTTAAATGCCTTAATTTAATTACCAAAACCAGTTAACATGAACTACTTGTAGACCGAATGATAAACAGGTGCAACTGCAGTTTGTAATTATTCACCCACTTGGTTAGTGTAATAGTTCCTTACTTTTTCCCCGTTTATCATGAGGGTCCCGAAACATAATATTTACAAAGATCCACTCGTTTGTTCCAAAAAAACGCAATATTTAACAGGATTTATATGACTGTCCCATAATATACAACTTACCACGATCAACATGACTCTCACAAAATATAATGCTTCCCACTTTCATCCGAAGTGTTCCAAAACATAATATTGAACAGGATATGTATGATCGTCCTATAATATACAATTTACCACGATCTCAAAATGGGTGTCACAAAGCAGAATATATATATGACTGTTCCATAACATGAAATTGATCACGATCAACATGTGAGTTTTAAAACAGAACATTTAACAAGATATAAATGACTGTCTCTTAACATACAATTTACCTTGATCAACATGGGTGTTCCAGATCATAATATTTACCTCGAAAGGAATGTAATGCCGTAGTGCAGAACAAGACGGTTATCTCAGAACAGTTTTCATTAGTTAGATCAGCATCACTGATATTACTGATTTACCATCATTTGCGATATACTGAGTGTACAGACACATGTGTGTCTTGATAATGTGAATATTTTGATTTTTTGCAGGAAAGATTAAGTTTGTTATAGACGTACAATCTCTCATTGTGGTATATCTATATCATGATAGCAGCTTGGCAGAATTAAGACATATTTATCGGTCAGAAAGGAAACGGCAAAAAGTGACAAGAAATCGAAATCCTAATATGATAAGAAAGATGACAGTTCTACTGAAGCGAATATGTGCTTTTTATAAATTGTTATGGCTAAAAACTAGAGATAGATGCTGTCAGTATGTACATGTCTTGTATTTGAAGATAATAGATAATACATGTATTTAACAACAAATTACGTCCTTCAATATATATTAAGTATATGTGCTCTGTCCACCTCTTAAACCTTAGTATGAATAGTAAATTTGTGCTGCAAAAGCGAGCCGCTGTCATTTAACGTTTCTGAATTCTTCATATACAGAAATGGAGCCAATTTTCCATAGATGTTTATATATAATCATTAAGTCAATAAAATGTATATTAAAACTTATTATACTTTAAACAATGCATCAGCATACAATTGCATTGTGGATGCATATATGTGTGAATGAAATCGTTGATAATAAATTGAAGAAGGAATAGCGGTGAAGTGACAATTAACATTTCAAGACAAACTGATCCAACCATAAACATTAACAGACGTCGATAATATAACGTAACAATGTGACCATTTTACGGTCAGACTGAACCATTATTCCTTGATGGTATAAAGAAGTAATTAATACATATTTTGTTTACGACCTAAGTAGTCTTATTAATCATTAAGATATTATGTCATAGCATAAATGTTTTATTTTATTTTAATAAAATAAAAGTGACTATTATAAGTGTTATTGTAGAAAACGAACTGTCAAACTATGAATAGTGGGAGACGTTGCTTTTATACATCTTAGCTGTGTAGAGGTCGCACCAGGTTTCAGCACATAAACATAAATCGATCATTTGGCCGACTGACCGAGTAACTGTTGGTTTTCTATGTCTTTGCTTTAAGTATGTATTCCATCTGGCTTCACATGGCTATTGTATTGTTGTAATATATCACGGATAGCTGTGCTTCTTTTTTATTTGAAGTAATTTTTGAGTTCTGAAAAAATCCTTTTATTTCTGTAATAAGGGTTTTATCTAACCGTTTACTTTTGGCACATTTTTATAACTTAAATTTTAAGTATTGCCTTGGCAATGTAACTATACACACCTTTTATCTGTTTAAGTAGCAACCTTAATGAAGTAACATACAGTTTCATTTGTCAACATTAATTAACTTTCAATAAGGAAAACATTTGATTGATGTGCCCTCTCTATAGTAACACAAAACTTTCGCGACAATGAACATTCTGGGAAAGCAGGGTAGTTAAAATGATAAAACAGTCATCTATTAAACCACAACATAAGAGATGCCCATGTGCCTGATTATTTTGTGCATTTCGTATGCATCACTTCAGTTCGCGACACTTGTATAACATACCTTGGGACTCCTGAGGCCAAGTGGTAGTGTCGTTTAATTGTAAAAGCTATGCCTCATACCGCAGGAGTTCGTGTCCCGCAAGGAGCAACACGCCTAATGTAGAACGATCTTTCAACTGACCTACTGAGAGAGGATGGTTCAGACATTTGTGTTCGGACTTCATCCACAAAAATACATGAACGGCGCTATACTGAATTTATGTGTCGGAAGTATGTGCTTCCAAAATAAAAGAGTAAACAACAACAAACAAAACAATGACGATAAGCATGTTTAGGTACGGTTTTTAATAGGCGGATCTAGACAGAGAATCATGTATATGCAAACGTCATGAAAAGCGTGGATGCAACTTATTCCAAGAAATGGATGTGAACAGCTGTACTTTAACTGTGTGTTGCGACGAAGTTAGACACACACACACACACACACACACACACACACACACACACACACACACACACACACACACACACACACACACACACAATTAATTACAACAAAAGACAATACCCTATTGACCAGTTGCTCGCAGACAGGGTGCATATGCCGCTCGAAATGTGCGACAGAGAATATTTGTGGACAAAAGTTTTACCTGAAAACGATCTATATTTAATTTATTATGCAATGTTAAATATATCACTAACATAATCAGCCGAATTAACAGGCGTCTTAATGATAAAAAATAATAAAAACAGCACCTGAATGTAAATTGTATAATAAAGATGGGATACATACACATAACTGTTAATCAACACATCAGCAATAGATACCACAAACGCCTTTGATATGAACATTTAATCGTTCGTCGATGCCTTCTATTAATGAAGGAATTGTGAGAGTGTTTTGATGGTATACTGAAGTGAATATGGGGAATGCAGGTACAATATGAGGAAACCTCTTTAAAACATGCTTTTTATTTATGCCCATACACCCAAGACTATCACTGCAAGTCAAATTACTTTTTATACTTCCTTAGAACTTTGTCACGGTAGTTCTTCTGCTGCACGTGGCTATTATTATATACATAATTGTCTCGTTGCGATGTTAAATAGACAAAGACGGAGAGAAGAGTTGTCTCTTGCCTATAGTATAGATATGGATTCGTTTGCTTCGTTAAATGTCCTTTTTCTTATAAGCGTCAATGAGCCGGGATTCAACAGTTAATAGTGCAACACTATCCATTTTAGGTAATAACTGTGTCATGCAGCTAAAGTCGGCTGGAGGATTGCTTGCTATCTTCGTATTACATCACAACTGCCACAACCCCAACTTGTAAAGCTAATGTTTTCTTATTTAAAAAAAAGCTGACCTGTATTTAATCTTCATAATGTTCTGGGCTTAGAAATTGAATCATGTAGTTAGATTAACCGTTACTGCTTACTAGCGCTTCCCCGATTGCCTGTTTCTGCAAGAGACAGGAGCTGCGATAACACCAGTCGTATCAAGCAGTCAGCTAATATTGTGTTCGTATTGGGCACAAAATACGTCTTGTTGAATTTATGCATGGTCGACATGGACATGTTATACAATAAATAGTATGTGTACGTATACGTGTAGTTATTATTAATTCTTTGATCCAATTTCGTTGATTTAATATATAACCTGGCATAATGTGCCATTAGGATTTCGGTGTGTGCGTAAGTGTTGTACGTATCTGACCACTATCTAATTTCTGCTAAAAAGTGGTGGTATCTCACCGCGTACGTTCGAGTCTCTGTCTTAAAGCCAGCTTATTGTGAGCATCGTCTCCCAGCCATAATAACTTAATGGCGCTATGTCGTTATAATGACAATAACGCTGTCAGTGTTTTGAATTGAACCCATACATTTTGTAACGCACAACCACTGAATCCAGTTTACATCGGCTAAATAACTCACTTTTCAAACATAAATTTCGATTTCCTATATTCCCTTTACACATTCGTTTATGTGATAATTCCCATGGGATTGTTGTTATTCTATGAATGCTGATAATGTTTCTTTGAAGGCGACAACTCAAGGAAAAATTTGTTCACGTTTCACATATTTAATTTCAATTAGCACTGACATGTCGAAGGAACGTCATTGTTCGTATTTGAAACTATTCGGTCAGTAATAACATCTACTACGGAGCAAAATAGCATTACATATAATCCTCAGCGCCATATGTGCGGTATACCACATGAATTTAAGTATGTCACGAATGTTTGTGTTTCTTTTTTTTCTCTTGGGAAAAAACGTTAGTTTTCCATAATGATGGTGTCTTGTAACATTTTACTTGTGGCAATATCTTATATATTATAATTTTATTACGTTCCTTTACATTCTAAGTATACATATTGTTATCTCTCTAAGTAGCAAACTTAAATACAACACACATCTCCGCTTGTCAACATTCTTGACTTAAGATTCACAGGATATAGTATTTAAACAAAAACTACAACCTAACCGATTACGAATCTCGAGGTGAAGGACGAGAATTCTTTTGAAACTGTAACAAAACACGTGGCTAAGTCCTGTGAGCATTATGAACATATACCAAAATGTGAATTGGCAGAGGACAAAGGCATGCACGTGCAAGCCAAATGTTATACTAACAACAAAGCTGTAATGAGACATTGAACAAAAATTGCAAACCTAACACTTACCGCCTTAGCTTAAACCGGTTTTACAGAGCTCTAACCTCGCACTTCCTTAGGGGTTTCTCAAATGCAAGCAATGAAAGAAACACTATCTATTTGAATAAAAATGTCCAAGCGCTGACGTTTTCTTTGATAAGTTAGGATAGCAGGAGCATCTTAGACATTTTAAAGGGATCAACAAATCAAAGAAAGACACCAATAGCATTTTGATAAGAAAAATAAGGCGTGCGTCGAAAGTTTCTTACAGATGGGGAATTATGAGATTGTTTTGATAATAATTATAGTAAAATAAACATCGTGATAGCAGATTTGCTGTTTGAGAAGAATATTAAAGTTATTCAATTTCAATCTATATACTCAATACTTCACGTCACATTAGTCTTATGTATATTACGTTGGCATCAGTCATTTCATTATTCTCCATATAGAAAATGTACTAGATCTGTCCTATCTTCGCAACATGTTTTGGCGGTGGACCTATCACATGACCGCTTGATTTCTGATTCAAACGCGAAACCAAATGGCAGTCATATACACGCATGTGCCTTTCAATTGCCTTTAAAAATAGATTTAATTGTGGCTGTAATTACTGTTTGCAAGAATCTAATTGCAGTTCGAGTGCATTTCTTATTTCCTCGTACGCTATGAAGAAGAGAAAAAGAGACAAATTAGACACATGACAAAATATCTTATGAGAAGGAATTATACCACAGAGTAATATGCATTTAGTTCTTGAAATGGTAGTCATACATAATGATAGAAAACACATTTTATACAAGTTGTGTAAGTGTTCACTGACAAAAGATTTCTATTTAATATGAACAAACACTTATACTGTATTTCCCCCACAACTCCAACCCTTTCAATGCAAGATTTATTTGACGCGGAGAAATGGAACAATGCTTGGAAGAGTATATTATGAATGATTTGTTTCAGTAACACATGTCCTCTTGTGACACACTGAGTTTTACGGCGTGTGCATATATCGGACAGAACTTAGTAATAGCCATCCAAATTCGTACAGACAATTGCATGTTTTTCCAAAGTAAATTGTAATGTTTAGAAAAGCTGTTCTTTGGTAAAGACTGACATTATGGTCCATTATCATGAAATATCTACATAAAGATACCGATTTGGCATATGAACGACATAAATGTATAACAACATCTGTGCAATAGTAAAAGATGCATTACACTTTTCAAATTGTGTGATCTTTATCTGTTTTATGCAAATAACTTTCTGAAGCGGAAATTACAAAAACGCCCATATCCTTTGATATCTGAGGCTTATTAATGATTAAATAATTAAAGTAAAAATTGATAATTTCAAAGCTCAATAGACATGTCGGTACACTCACAATATTCCAAGCTAAAGTGCACTATATTAAAGGGCGTCGGTAGCGAAGTCCTCGACCTTGTACTGCTCTAACTCTTCAGTCACGGAGGAAGATCGAGGGAAGGTCTTCCTGAGGACATGCTTGTGGTTCTACCCAGACATTTGTTTGGTTTATACTTTAACGAAGTAGCTGTACGTGGCTGTTATGGCCCAAATCTTGTTGTTTGGATGTATGTTATAAATAGGACACGTATATCCTACTTTGATACCTCCATGGATATTCCAATTAACTTGTAATTTTTAAGTTGTAAAGATCAATTGCGCTAAACTTAGAAAAGTTTCTCCACGTATATATACTTTTGTTATACACATTACAAACCACGTGTGATTTAACTAATGGACACCAGGACATTGTTACGGAATCATTTATCATTAATTCTTTTTCCAAGAGCGTGTTAATTTGGTTACCAGATATTTTATGACAGAAAAGTTTGTAGGCATTGTAGGCATTTAATCGCATTATCAGAGTCATCTGGATATAAGTGACGTTTGTGTCATTTATTTTATTTACGTAGCAAACATTATTCGATAAAACTTCTCTTCTTGTAAGTACTGTTTGTTCCAAACTATATCAGCAGAAGTTATTCGTCTGCGTACAATTAAAGTTAGATTTATTGAGTCATAGTTAATCAAAATTGGAAAAACGACGCATCCAATTCAATATTTAATGTTGGCGGATATTGTCCTTATTTACTTCTCATTTAGTCTATTTGAGGTGTTTTTCGTTTGTTAACCTAATTTCTCAGTGAAGCAAAGAAAACGAGAAATTTAATTCTCTCCTAGCCTTAAGCAAACTGTGGAGGATTATTTTAGGATGCCTTGTTGTTTATAATAAACGAATAATAATCAAACGGGTACTAATAAAGCGTTTTGACATTAAAGCACAATAAGACAAAGACTGATAGGAGAGTTGTTGTCTCGTGGCTGAATAAAAGATATGGTGCTTACTGTTGTCTCACTTGGACGGAATATTTTTATTTACATTGTTTGATAGAAAAACCTTTTGGAAGAGCGAGGTTGGAGTACTCCACAAACCAGGTTTAAGCACCCCAGTCGGTCCTTTTGTCGACTGACCGTTCCAAGGCGGTAAGTGTTGGGTTTTTTCTTTTGAATGTTATGTCTCGTATCTGCTTGTGTCATGTTTACATTTACCCTGTCTTCGTCTAGAGGTAGTTCATTTTTAAATATCTGTGTTTATATGACCTTTTCTTCTTTTCATATTAATTACATTTATCTCACATTTGAAGCGTCACTATGCCTGGCTTGAACTCATAATGTTGCAACAATATTCTAAAAGATGTATAAGGTAAACATGCAGCAATAAAACTCTTATCGGCTGAAGAACAGATTTCTATGTAAGAATTACACCACACCTGCCCCAACCTGTACATGCAAACACTTTTGAAATGCTTCTTTTTTATTGCATGCATTTATGCGTTAAATTTGCCTCGGTAAAGGATTTTAATTATGTTATTTTTGTTCGGGAATCAATTAAAAATATTTTCATTTGTTTTTCAAAAAAGCTGTGTCGGACCGATGTCGGCTAACACGGTATATGTACATCTAATTGTGTTTATTCAGGTACACGTATTTATAGTTTCGCCATTTGACTTAATTCGTTGTATTTAACAAATCTGACGTGTTCTGACCTTCCTTTTCTAAAACAAATCTCGGTGAAGAACTCTGTTGTCGGGAAAGAATGCATAAGACGTTATTCTCTTTCATTTAATAAATGATATGGCAGACCAACAATCAGCTGGCTGGCAATAGCGACTATCGATATCAAAGCACTCGTCGTAGATGTACATGTATTTGGCCGAAGCTGCGAATGTTATTCGCTTAAGCGCTTCTCTGATTGGCAGATTTTGTCAAAAACAACAGAAGCTTTGATAACGTTGGTTTAATATGCCAGTCAGCTAACATTGTGCTTGTTACAAGTGTTTCAAAACGTCATACATTCAAATAAATGGTAAAAACGTCATGTATACAAATACAAGTGTGTACACGTGTAGAAAATGTAAAAATAACTTGACGTGTTCTGGATTTTAGTGTATTTGTGAGCGTTGTATGTATTTATGTTACACTCAGACCACACGTGTTTGTTCACTATCTAATCTTTGCTTAAAGAATGTAGCTTAAGGATTTCAGTATAAAAATTGGATATTGGATACTTTTTATATACTAAAAACATAATGTTTATAAAAAACATAAATATAAGATTATCTTTAGATGAATATCAGAAAGTGCGACTAAGACCGTTTATAAATTTCGTAGTTTTTTTTGTTTAGTGATTATATGTTTTTTATGATCAAATCCACACAACTAATGATTGTTTGTTTATATTTAATTTGTTTTGATTATATATTTTTATGTCACCGAATGAATATAGTAGTTGAACCGTTTCTTCGTCTGTCTGTCTGTCCATATGTCCGTCTGTCCGTCCACCTGTCTGTCTGTCCGCTCAATAACTCCCGTCATTCCTGTATGGATTTTAAAATTACTTGGCAGAAATGACAAACTCATGAAGACGACGTGTCGTGCACAAGACCTAAGTCGGTTACCTGAAGCTCAAAGTCACACTTACAAATCAAATTCATGATCCCCGGTAGTGAACTGGCGTTAGTGTTCATTCAGTAACTCTGTCATTTCTAGGGAGATTTTGAAATAATCTGGCAGAAATGTCAAACGCATGAAGACAACGTGTCGCGCACAAGACACATGTCAGTTACTCGAAGGTCAAGGTCACACTTACAGGTCAAATACATAATCCCTGGTAGTCAATGGTGGTCGTGTCCTCTTAGTTACTTTGTCATTTCTTGGGATATTTTGAAATAACCTGCCAGAAATGTCAAACACACGAAGAGACGACGTGCCGCACAAGAACCAGCATGTTCAGACGATGCGACCAGTTTCGCAGCCCGTAGACCTATCATGATAGTGCATTGGTGTTCGGGCCTGCTTTTTTACTTGGACACACTAGAGGCACTAAGACAGTGAGCCCATTTATAAAATTTAATATTGCAAATATCATTTAACATCTGATATGTTAGTATAATTGTACAAAATTAATGTTATATAGCAGGAAGACACATATGGATCATATTGTCCGGCAGCGGCAGTGGCGGCGGCGGCGTCGTCGTCCGGTAGTGTCCAAACATTACCATGAATCTTAATATTGCCTATAACTTTGAAGGTAATTGTCTTATTCTGTTCAAACTTGGAATATATCATCAGTGACAAAAAGAGTGATAACTCCTGTTTCACTATCTTTTGAGTTATGGTCCTTTCAGGTGCAACTAAACATGAAACTTAATGTTACCTATAACTTTGAAAGCACATGTCCTATTCACTTCAAACTTGGAATTTATCATTTACATGAACAAAGTCATCAGTGGCAACAATAATGATAACTCCTGTTTCTCTATTTTTGAGTTATGCCGCTTCAGGCGACACAAGTGTTCTGATGAGCACCATATTCTAGTTTAAATTACCTGCTGAAAATATGTTTTGTTCATATTCATCATGGTCTTACTGGTATTGGATTAAAACTTATTTTGAACAAAAATATGTAAGCTATTTGACTGATTTATCCAGGTCAGAGAAGTATATATGTACATACAATACATTCATCCTAGGAATTATGTTTCAAATATTGTAAATAATGTCTCCACAATTATTATCACCAACAAATACCAAATGACTACTGTAATACCAGTATTAATTCTAAAAAATATTTGCTTGTTATTTTTAGAAAATGTTTGTATTATTTTTATCTGATGTATCTTTGCCTATTGAAAACAAATGAAAGGAGGTAAAAAAATCAGTATGGTTATACATATAATTCTAATGCTATTTTCTTTTTAATAACTCAAATACCTCCAGGATAATCACAAAATTTGCTTTATTGGACTTGACTTTGGGGGCATTTGTCTGTATACAACGATATGTTCTGTTTATTTATGCTCAGTTACATTTAAAATATCTTTGTAAAAGTTCTACAGAGACGCCTGACACAAAACAGTAAAGAGAGTTTGTAATTCAAAAAGATTGGCAAACGTGAGTGACACAACCTGGCGCTATATTCAACTATGGTATGCACTAAAATACTATACAAGGTTATAAATATTTCAGGGACCTCAATATATTGATGAAAATAATTATTGTTAAAATGAAATTAAACGGAGGACAAAATATTGCCGTACAATTTTGTCATTTTCACTTTACTCCACCTAGTGCATAGTTGTATATTCCCTTAATATATCCTGCAACTTCATACCTAGCTCGGAAAACATTGGTGTCCCAAAACATTATATTTGCCACGATCAATATAAGTGATCCAGGATATAATGTATATTAAACGCGTTATGTAAATGTACAATTAAAACATTGTTTTAAAACATCAAAGGGCGTCCAATTTTTTTGTTTAAAAAGACATTATCTGACGAACATCAACACCAGACATCTTACGACTACTTTGACTTGTTGTGGGTTGAAAAGACGATCGAACACTTGTAATGTACAGTAGTACACCAGCGTTTAAGGGTACACTAGTCAGGTTAAGGGTTGTTTACCGCTGTACTATCAGTGACGTAGCATTCGCGTAACTGCTAGAAAGAAAAGGATCATGCTAGAAAATTTATTTGTTTATTTTTAACTGGGTTTCGAAAATGTTCTGGGTTACGTGAATGTTCTAGAGACTTCCGCGTTCTTTGGATCTATATAAGAGCGTGTTAGCCGATTTAAAGGAAGTTTAGATAAAAGTTTGGACATAAAGTTTGGACATATAGTTTGGAAATACTTGCAGCTTGTATATTAAATCTTTTTGTGTTTGAACTTACGTGGACTTATTATATTGAACAGTGATATAAATATTAAACTGTAGATTTGGAATTATATCAATTTCATTCGTGTATTGTTCTACCTTTGGATAAGTTCAACTGTGCTTATCTACGAGGACATTCTACCGAAGACTCTTCAGGATTACTCGACGTTGGATTATTAATTGAACTGTTAAAGGGACGCCTCCTAAAGGGACAAACTGTAAGCTAATATTTATTTTGCATTCTCAAATTTTGTCTGATAAATTTGTTATTATTTGCTACGCCATATATTAAATTGTTGATTGTTTTTTTGTGTTTTTTTTTCAAATAAAACATGATTTTGCTAGTTTGTTGCTGGCTTGTATTTTCTGTTACACAATTTCGTCGTTTAGTAAACATGCCATTTTATTAATAAATCTTAAGTAGCGACAACGGCCGTAACAACTTAGTTGTCTCATAGATATAACATATGCTACACCATCTGTTTATTATCTATATGTATCTAACCAATTCATGTAGTTACGTAATCTTTTATGGAACTCATTTAAGAAATATTGAACGAATAACAGTAATAAAACAAACGTACAGCACTGCTAATAGGTGAGAATAAAATCTGCTGAACCCACGTGGTTCGAAGTTGCCAAAAACCGTTCTAAGTGGTTGAAGTGGTACACATATGTAACATATGATAGCAACATCGCAACATTTCTACAAATGGACCTGTACGGATACCGCCGTAAAGTAACACATGCCTTGACAGCTACAACAACCCATTGCTACATTTTTTATGCATTTCATAAAGAGCTCGCGCTTAAGTGTGGATGACAATAATATTTTCCACGATTTAAAAGGGTACCCAATGCATAATATTTATTTCGATCAAATAGTTTGACCCACAGTATAATATCATAATCGACTTCAATGAATCAAAACAATATTCTAGTCGTTTAGTTCATCTGAATACTTTTATCTAATTTCTAGGAATTTATAACAAGTATTGCGGCAAATATAAATACAGAACAACACATTGATAACAGAGAACGTTCATTTAATAATTACCATAATCTTTCGTCATGTGTCATGCTTAACAAACAAACGTTAATTTGAAGCTTAGGGAAATGTTTATTTAAATACATGATTAGTGTTATATTTTAAACTTCACTGAAGTTAAATAAAGTTAAATTAGTTCCAGGATTCACATCTTACGATTATTTTTATGGGAAATAAGTGCATGCCTTCCAGACAAAGCGCAATTTGATAGATAATTACCAATGCGAATCATTTGAAATCGTAGTTCTGAAAGCTGAATTTGGTTGTGACATGTCGAGATAAATTACAGCAGCTTGGCAGAATTACGACATATTTATCTTTAAGAAAAACATGAATTAAGAGTACAAGAGGCCTGCTAGGGTGAAATGTATTACAGGGTCTACTGAAGCATTTTTTTCAAACAAGTATTAAATGAAATTTAGAAATAAATACAGACAGCATATTAATATTTGGAATTTAAACGCACAATTTAATGTTACAATCATATTCTGTCGTGCCATTTCAATACAATCCCAGTTTTTTTAAATGTATCCATCTTAAACGTTATTATCAAAGGGAAATATTTGCTGTAAAGGCGAACCGCTTTCGATCCTTTTTCTGAACTCTTCCAGTTCCGCAAAGGGGACAATTACTGATATTTTTATTTTCTAAATATAGCCATATACAGTATTTTACATACATTATAATAAATGCTGTCATACTTTAGATGATGCCTCAACTTTCACTTTCACTGTAACTGTTGAAATTACTGTTGCTGATACATTAAACGAGAAAAAAAGGGAAAATTGTTTTCATTTAATATTCTTCCTTTGAGAACATTAAGCCTAACCAGAAAATCAGCATTTAAATCCTTTATTTAAGATTGAATCAGTATTGTTTGCCTTTTATTTATACAGATATTAATGACGAGAGAATAATCGTAACTATGTTATAAATATGTGTATATAACTATATATAAATATTTGTTTACCGACCCAAATATAAAGATTAATAGTCCTGCAAAACTTAAATTATAACAGAAATTAACTATAAATATTATTCAGATAAAGTTTTTTAATAGAATTACAAAATATGCGTTTATAAAATAAAGACAACATGTTCATTTCAATAAGAATGTGAATATTTTATATTAATCCCTGCGGTCATTGAACGACCTAATGACCGGGTTTATAAAAGACGGTTAAACCAATAAATTTAAATATAACTACATACATTTACAAGAATTAACTACTTTACAGAAAATAACTTGTTTTGACATTGGTTCTGAACATTTGACCTTGTCGTGTATATGAACTGTCTTAGTGTTAATAGAGAATGCGTTATAGGTAATTTATATTTTAGATGTGACTTTGATGTGACTTTGATAGTCGTTCAACGGTTCATTAGAAGGGTAGCAGGGATATACCAGAAAATGCTTATAGGACTACGACAGTACATACATACAAAACATAAATTTCATTTATGGGAGGGACATATAAGTCTGTCAATTTGTTAGTTTGCGTCAACACATTTCAAATAATAATATGGGTCAATCTTTATACAGCCTCGGATGTGTTCCCATATCAAACACATTGTTGTAATCAATCAAGTTCACAAAACAAAACATCTATAAGAACGTTTTAACGTCATACATGCATGATATCATTCTGGATTTTTGTGGTACTTACTAACAATATGTCTAGTATGAGGTAGGTTTTAGCGTTATACGTGGAGCCGATCACATTCTTCCCTTAAATACATATACGTGTTTAAAGTACGGCGATTTTGCGCCGCGAGATGTACAATCGTCTTTTGTATTGCTTCTTTATATAAAGATTGTCTTCCTAGAGAATTACTTCATGTATATCATTCCATGCCAGGGAATACTTTGACATTTCTAACATAAATACTGCCATAGTTTGTTTCTTGTTATGGTCTACCTAAAAACACACCAGTATTTCAATGTCTTAGAATTGTCAAAAGTGATTTCTATCAAAAGGTCTATGTCAAGCGTTTTTAAATTAATATATATTTATAACAGAAGCATACTGACACATGTTAATTCGATTATTGGTGATTGAAAGGTATTATCTTCTGTAAAATCTATTTGTTCGGAAATGTCTGTCATGTCGCGTCAGCCAGCCGTTATATAGACACCATCGCCAAAAAGTCTACATATATACATATACATACTTACTTGACCTATCGTGAATTCCTTAGGAATTATCATAAGTAAATTAAATTTTTCCAACACTGATATCCCTGTTTAGCCATTACGGATTTTCTCCAAATACACCGTGAGCCATCAGAATGGTATTTTTGTGACATCGACGACATATGGATTATTTAAATTACACTGTGACGAAACTTACATAATATATGTATGCCTAACGTAAGAATGTGCTGCCTTACTATAATTATCTTTCAATGGATTAAATAAAATGATTTATAAACAATGTTATATTTGCAATATAAACTATCACTTTGTAAAACCATACCGTATCATAAACATTTGTTTTGTTTCCATTTATCCTTGCAAAATGCGATGGGAATTTAAATAATATAATTTGTTGCAGGGCAGTTTTTCTTAAACTTTACAGAAAATAACAGAAACTCGGGCAACATTTACGGATATTGCCGACATGATAATTGTGGAAATGTCATAATGACAATACAAAGGGAACGTCAGGGACAATGTTCATAGACAGAAATGTATAAGGATGATTATGAGGAAAAATTCAGCACTTTTAACAACAAAAAAAAGTTAGACAAATCATCCGATGGCGCAGAAAATCCATACGGAACTCTTTTGACGAACGAATAGTACTTTACGTGCGTGGCCATTCATTTTGCTTTATTTCGATTTACACTATGTTATTTTCCAATATGTATACTGAAGCATTGTCTACAAATTTAAAGAGACCGTTATTTCCAAAAAAAATACTGTATATTGTGCGAAGAAGTTTTAGTAGTGCGAAGTTTATTTTTGTTTATCAATCATAGTCCTTTGTAATGTTCTATATCATTGCTTCACATACTGTCTAGAAAGGAATATACTGAATATCGATAGAAATATGCGCACTTTCTTAGATATAACAATATGTAACTAGAGAACAATGAATATTAAGGACGAAATACAATAAAGGTGCATATAAAATACTGATAACAAAACAAATATTGTCAAGACACTTACTTAAGATATACTGATAATCCTGTTATAACAACAATCACTGGTAACAAATCTAGAGATGTCCTCTTGCAGACACAAACGCACGGTTCGATGTGGCACCAACTTATGGCTGGGTCTGTTACATTCCGTTGAAGGTAGTTACTACAGTGTGCAGACAGGTGAACTAGAAAGCGTTTTAACAAACCTTGTCAGGTGAATGGACCTCTTACATCTTTCGCCACATATAGTTAATCCACGATTTTGACGAGAGGTTTATATACTAAAGGGTTGTGTTGAATTTTAGACGAGTGTTGATTTGGTCATAACAGAACTAAGCTATTACGAAATTTACTTTCATGTACATGTATGCATACAAACAAATGCATCTGAGATCAAGTCTACATATCAACTTAAGATACAGATATAAAATCTATATAGTTAAAGAGATAGTAAGTAACTGCTGCTGATTTGTATAATTGTAGTTTTATTCAATCTTAATTCTTTATTTCTGCAAAACGTTTAATCAATGTAATATATAAATCATGCGTTAATCGCAATCTCACTTTGTTTTTACAATTACTATTCTTAAATGATCTGAAGATGCAACGGCGATTTGGGATGTTGAGGATACCTTAAATATATTAAGTACTCAGCTAGTAGTACCAACTAAAGACACGCCTTAAGAACTTAAGTATTGTCTTTAAGTCCTGACTAAGAGTAAACACGTTATTGATTAAATATCAACGTAATGTCTAAAGCATGCCAGACAAACTGATTTTGTTAAGCATTCGATGTTATTGACAGATATTATTTGCGTATTATGGCCCCAAATTTTGTAAGTTCCATTCATAAGATTCTTATAGCATTTTATTAACCATTTATTGCAAACCTGTTTAAGTATACAATATTTCAATTCTAAAGACATACAATCATATTTACATATGTGTACATGTTACAATTGTTTTATATGGACTCATTGTACAAATCACACGAGTGAAAATAAAATTTGCTTGGTTCCATAATAAAATTGCAATCTTAAAACATACAAATGCATCACTTCCTGATAAAAAAGACATCTGTGTCTTTTTCTGGCTCACTGAACTATATGATAGCTGTTGTAGTATTTTAAATATCGCTCCACATCTGTCAAATGCCTGTAATTATTCAAAGAGGAAAAGACAATCCCAACTAGCAGAGGTGTGCATTTGCTTTAAATTGCATTACGTGCCAAATATGTCAAACAAAATCGTTTTCTGGTGAATCTTTACAACGTTTTTATTACTTCACATGAGAAAACAAATACCTCATTAACTGGTAAAATTTAAAAAAAATAAACAAGAGGGTTGTACATCGGAAATCATATGTCAAGAAGAAAAAAGACATTTGAGTGTAAAACCTAGCTTGTGTCAGTTGATTGTATTCTTGATGTGTTTATTAGAATTATGTGTATGTCTTTACGTTTTCTGCATGCTTATTACTGCTGCGATGAGTATTTGCCGTCGTATTTGAAAGTGTAGTTTTAAATTATTGCTTTGAAAAATTCCATAACATTTCTTCAACAAAATACGGTTACATATAAGAGTGCATTGTGTGTTTTATTAATTCTTTGAAAATGACAATATTATTAATATATATATGTATATATATATGTATATATATATATATATATATATATATATATATATATATATATATATATATATATATATATATGTAAACACCCTTACTGTCAGATATCTCAATAAGATGGAGTTTTATCTTCAATGAGAACATCAAGGAGAAAGTATGAGATTGAATATATATAAAGCGGTTGATGCAACCCAGTAAGTTCGGTAGCCAACTGAACTTCTCAAGGCGGTATACAACATGATCTCATTTGCATTGTCCAGCCCCATTGTACATGTACCATTGACATTTTATATGCTACTTGCATGTCTCATATGGTAAAATTATATTTTTTCAATTTAGATCTCTCATAAGACCCCTGCTATAACCTTTTAACGTTACGTTTTTTTCTACCATGTTGTAATGGGAAGCAATAACATGCAAACAAAGCAATACGGTAATGTTAATCGTGTTAAAAACGCTGAACGACATGTAACGGATTTAAACTATCGATGACAGATCTGAATAAGATAAGTTGTACTCAGATTCCATGGGTAGGTACAAATCATATATGATATGTGATATACATGAAGGTATAATCATTATAATTGTATATTAAGGGTCAAGGCTTACATGGTATAGTACTTTAACGTTAATGCTGCCTGGAATTCGAAATCTGCAGTTACACAATTACAACACCATAGTACGTGAGCGATAACAAATTGCATGTGTGTTTAATGTCCCGAAGAGCTTATACATATAGGCTAATTTGCAATAGTATCACAGGTAAGACAGCCATTCTTGAAGGATTTAATAATGTATGCATATACTAGTATTATGCCATATTAGTATATGGTTTGTTTACATTGAATGCGTTTGAACGTCTGTTGGTGCCAGCTTGACCATGATTCACTGTAATCATGGAATAATCGAAAAACAGTTGCATTATAATGTTCGTTTACCATACCATAGTAAAGCGCTTTTAGTAAATATATTTATTTTCTGTTAATAACCTTAGTAGAACATAAAGGTGTGATCATATCATGGCTGAATAAAATTAACACTTATTCGAAAACGGCAAAAATATTTCCATAGAGATATCCGCAAAAAACTATGTCAAAATAACTGAAAAGATAATAGAATAGTCTGATTTTGTAATGTAATATATAGTTAGACCATTCTACACTATTGTATTGAAGAAGAAGTTTGGATAAATAGTAACAACGTTTCGTTATGAATGGTTTATGTCATATAAGATTATAAAACTGAGATAGCTAAATGTTTCAGAAGTGTACACCCAGACCAGCGTTTCCTGCGTGTCTGTGCTATGTATAAATACAAGACAAAACACACCCACAACCACTTGCATACACGCTGGCTATTGTGTCTAATACAAGATGCAAAAGTACATCATCGTGTTGATTTTAAAACAATGCATTTCGAAAGAGTATTGAGCAAAACAAACCAGAGCAATTAATGTTGCTTTTTACTGCGAATCATAAAGGTGTTACAAGTTGTTCGTTCTCTGTGATGCTTCTTTATTAGGCAACAACTTAATATTTAGTAACCATTTATGGCCTCATTAATATTCAATGTCGGGCCTCCTCATTGGTAGAGACACGAAACATCATAAACAGAATGAATACGTGTTTTTCAAAAGGAAATGAAAGACAAGACGTGTACAGCCTAACTTCTGACTGTAAGATATATTCCATTCAGTGTTTTTTTAATGACAGTAATATTTCCGTTTCTAAAGATACATCCATACACAAAAGTCAAAACACACACATCATTGTAGTCCATTCATCTACTTAAAAATTATCGAATGGTCTTAAATTGGATTTAATTATGATAGATATCATTGTTACATAATCTATTGGGCATCTTTCTTCGCGTAAATATTTTATCGTTTTTTTTTTTTGTTTTTTTTTTTGTTTGTTTGTTTTTGTATTGTATGTGGAAATTCTCATTAGACCTTTTCACATTTACCCTTACTATGTCCTAAATGTCTTCAACTTTCAACTTGTTCCTCTATACATTGCATGTGTTTTATTTTTATACGTATATCTTCACATTACAACACTTGAACATTGCTCAATTAAATTATCAAATGGACCTGCAAGGCTGACCTCTATATAAGAATGACAGAACCTTTAATTAAACAGTAAGACAAACGCATAAAAAGAAACTCGCCTGTATGGAAACTGACATCCAAAGAGCCAACAGTAGAAACTGACTCACGTATCCGTCCTATTAAACGACTTATAAAACTATAGAGGTAAATAATTAAATCCCATTTAGAAAGGAGAAACTTATAAATATAAGCAAGTGTATCCGCTGGTAAGCACGTATGGTGGCAAAATGTCTTCGTAAATCATTTCCAGATTTAGTTTAGAGATTTCGCATACCTTTAATCAATCGTTTCACGACGTCCACATACCACACATAATACAAATCGGTTATTTGTTATGCGTTGATTATTTAATCGATAAAAGAAAGCATTTACCAACCATTATTCTTATCTGGGCTTGAACAAGCAATTAATATAATGCCTTGGAGTAAACTTCCTACTTCAATAGTTCATTTATTATGGATCCTTACTTAACATAGCTGTAGGATTGGTTTACAGAGTAAATAGAGATCAAAACATGTTGTCGGGGTACATTGTGGCATACTCCTTTCATATGGAATCTTTATCATAACATCAGGGGCTTTAAACAAATTTAGATTTCTACCAGAATTTTCACTTAAATGTAATAACTTTTATTTAGAGAGGTGGCTTAGAATACAACACAAATAATATAACCTTTAGCATATTTATAATCAACCTCTTTATTATACAACTGATAAGTAAACAGTGCCAAAACATTCACTATACAATTCGGCCTATTGGCGAATGTATACTTACCAGCTGAACTTGCTAGACATGTCTTTCAAGAGAAACCAAAGAAGAATATGTAAGTATGGCAGCAACATCATCGTACATATAAATACATTTACATGCATCTTCTTTTTTGCAGTTTTCAACAGGTAGTAGTAGTAGTAGTAGTAGTAGTAGTAGTAGTAGTAGTAGTAATGGTAGTAAAAGTAGTAGAGTAATAGAAGTAGCAGCAGTAGAAATAGTAAAAGTAATAGTAGTAGCAGCAGCGGTAGTAGTAGTGGTAGTAGTAGTTAAGTAGCAGTAGTAGTAGTAGTAGTAGAAGTAATAGTAATAGGAGTAGAGTAGTAGAAGTACCAGTAGTAGAAAAAGTAGCAGTAATAGTAGTAGTAGCAGCTGTATCAGCGGTAGAAGTAGTAGTATCAGTAGTAGTATCAGTAGTAGTAGTAGTAGTTGTCGTTGTTTTTGTAACAGTTGTAGTAGTAATCGTAGTAATAGTAGTAGAGTAGTAGAAGTAGCACCAGTAGAAATAGTAGTAGTAATAGTAGTAGTAGCAGTGGTATTAGCAGTGGTATTAATAGTAGTAGTAGTAGTAGTGGTGGTAGTAGTAGTAGTAGTAGTAGTAGTAGTAGTAGTAGTAGTAGTAGTAGTAGTAGTAGTAGCCGTCGTCGTTAAAGTAGTAATATCACATTATGAGCAGCAGCATCAGTATTGAGGAATTTATTACATTTATCTAAAGCATATTTGTAACAATCTGGCTGTGACAGTCCTCTTCTTGACATACAATGGTCTAGCAACCACACAGCCTGCACTGGAGATTTGCCACACGTCTTATGAATCGTATATTAAAGTACGTGTGTTGGAAAGTGTTGCTTTTAGATTTGTATGAAAAAAAAAAAACATTATTTTTTTTCGTAAAGGTTTTAATTCAAGCTGCTTTAAGCCCTGTCTTGGTCCATATCAGCTTGCTTCATGCTCGCTTTTCGTAATTCCCATTCTTCTTTGCTTTGGTGTTTGTACTTTTTGTTCTTTTTTAATAAGCACACATTTTACTTTTATGTTTAATTTACAACGTGAAAAAAGTAAAGCATTCGCCTTTGTGACTTATAACAATGTTACAATTTGGCACAAAAAAGGTGAAAATGGTGGTAAAAACATATAAACATTGCATTAAAACTACAACTATTAGAATAATACCAGTTTGGTGTAACTATGGTTAATAGGATTAGCTATACTTGTGTTTAATTTTATTTTAGTACTATTTACCGACCTTTTGGGATGAGTTTGGCTTTACTTAACTATCTCTCATCATTCTAAAACTGTCCAAAAGCGCCAGCTTAATCAACTTTAATTAAATTGGCAAAGCAAATGTATTTTACAATCCGTACATGCCAATCAAATAATTGATCAAATGCGTCGTTTAATTTGCAAAGACCAAATTAGCTTTTAGTAAATATACTGAAGGCGAAGCATATTTACATATTATGTAAAGCAGAAACGGTTTATGCATTATAAAGATATAACAGTTGCCAAAAACAAGTGTGTAGTAAAAAAATACTTCAAACCTTTCTATTTATCGCGCCTATTTGTGCGCCTTATTTCAGTTCTGTGCCATAATTTGTAAAGTAAAAAATAAAAATAATCGTAATTTGCCATCGCACCAAGCTGTATGATCTAGAATTCATATTTAAGAACGAACGTGATGGCTACACTGCACATATATTGAAGCACTTACATCTTTTGCCGGTTAATATATTGCAGTATTTTATTTTAGTACATTTTAATTTATACACGTTTGATTTTTTCTGTCATTTTATACAGTAGTTGAATCTTCCCCTGACAGAGAAATAAAATGAATTATTTGGTTATGTCCTCTATTATGGACAGAGTTATAGACGATTGTAACAGTATTAGATCTTTTAAGCGCTTAGAACAAATACATTTTACGATTAAAATTCTTGTAATGAGATCGTACAAAAAGCTTTCTTAAACAAAGTGGATATATACTTTTACAAGATGTTGTTGAACGTTGGTTTTTGGGGCAGAACCCTATAACGAATGTTAGCACAAACCTACATTATATTCTATTAGAAAATGCACACGTTTGAAACATCTTTACAAAACTGAAAGTATGGAAATATATAGATTTACGGACATGTGAAGTGTAAAAAGTACAACTGCAAGATATCGTTATATAATTCTGAACCATAGTTTGAAGAAATATCTGTACCTGTCATAAATAAGAAAAAAAATTATGTTTGAACTAATTTCAATATAAACATTAACTTGTTAAGTGTTTTAACGTTCAGTAGGCAAAATACCCGAAAGGGATGCTTAAACATGGTGTGTGTGTGGTTTACACGGTTTAAGTACCCCAGTCGGTCCATATTGCCGACTGACCGTTCCAAGACTGTAACTGTCGGGTTTGATCTTATTGTTGAATGATTCATCACTGACTCGTTCTTACTTTTACTTTTAACGTGCATGTGAATACTTTGGTCCTGTGTTCAAATTTGTACATGTTGCAATGCTCACATGATTTTGTCTTATATATTCTTATTCATGATCACAACAATGTTAATTGTGCAGTGTGGCGTTAAAACACCCCCGTGCATGTAATCTATGTTGTCATTTAATTAATACTTAAAGGAATGTTACGTGTATTTTCTTTGATGGACATTAGAGCGCCCAACCTCGGATTTCATAAAGTTTCTTTGTCAATGTCAAAACTTTGTAAAAAGAAATATCCCATCAGAGTAAGTCAACAGACAGTTAGCACCTGCACTGGGAGTTAAAAACGGTCGAAATTTACCATTAACAAACAATATAACAACAATAATTATATGGATACAATTGTCAATTAATAAAATGGGAGATAAAATATATTTAGTTAAATGTGATTAGACTGCAAACAAAACGTAAAAAAAAGCGAGAAAGACAAAATATATAAAAATTAGTAATTTTATCGTCTAAGTTTGTCAGAACATCTAAGAATGATAACAACTAAGAGAATCGGTTTTATAGAACAAGCGTGATTTAATAAGGATGTGTTTGACACATATCATGATACATGTCTTTTGCATGCTATGTTTCGCAGAGCGGTGGATGCACCGCATTCAAACATAAACTGTGGTACCTTGCCGTATGAACCTCACACCCCTCCTAATTAACGATGACAAGTAATTTACAGTAGGTTATTAGGACTGATGCTGTGTACGATAAAATTGAAGTACTCATTTTTCAATAATGGCGATAATGTGGGCGTCAAACAAAATGGAAAATGAGACTCCATTCTATAAACTGGTCTTGAAGAAAATAAAAGGACAAGTGTTATTTGTGAAACTAGATGCAAACATACACGTTCTTCTTTCGTGCAATATGCTTTATCTGTTTGAATGTAAAGTAGCATATTATGTGCAAGCATTTTACACCAGTTAATCCTGTTAAGTGTTGTTTTTTTATGCAGATTATCTTCCCGTGGTATGTGCGTCGTGTTAAACTGACTTCCATTCTATGTTTTCAATGCCAACTCAATGGGGAACTTTCATGTCTTTTATCTGGTATGGATATTACAAACTTGTTTTTATTGAACGTAGGCCCGAAATGACTACGCAAATGAAAATAGATAGTGTTGGAATACCCCACAAGCTTGAATCAAAGATGGACGATATTATACTAGTACAAGCAGCATATCTCTGACACGTTGCATATTTCTTTAAATATTTTAGCATTTTGATGTAGAACGTCCTGAGAAAACAGCATCATATGTTATTTCATATGTAAAAATTCACGAAAATGTATTTTTTCAGTTTTTGTTTTGATACAGTAAGCAAAGCAGCAACATAGTAAAGCACAATTTATATACACATGATGAATATAATGAAAACGATACAGTCATAATTATTATATCTGTTGTGTACTTTCGTTTAAGAATGTCAGACGCCTTGAAGGCAAAAAGGAAAAACCCATCAATGCAACAAAAGACGTCATGGGTAATATCCACACCAACACTGATGAAATACTTGATTGCTGGAAAAAGCACTTCAAGAGTCACCTAAATACAGAGTTTCCACATGAAGAGGAAGCCTATGACTCCTTACCTGATCCACCTAATAATGTAGAGACACACACAGACATCACTATACAAGAAGTAACAAATGCAATCAAGAGAATGAAATTGCACAAAGCACCAGGTATAGACAATATCACTGCAGAGGTATTGAAGGCAGGGGGGAAACCAATGTGTGAAATGCTTGTCAAAATATTCAATTCAGCCTGGAAGGATAAAAGCATACCAAAAGACTGGTCTAAAATGATAGTCACTCCAGTTTATAAAAAGGGGGATAAATTAGATCCTGCAAACTACCGTGCAATTTCCCTTCTTTCCATTCCAGGTAAAGTGTTCTGTAAAATCCTTTTAGACAGAATTAAGCTAAGAGCAGAAGACCTGATGAGTGAGAGTCAGTTCGGTTTCAGACCTGGTAGGGGAACAGTAGACGCTATCTTTATTGTTAGACAACTAATTGAGAAGGCCAACGAACATAAAGTCCCCTTGCATTTTAACTTTATAGATTTTAAAGCTGCATTTGACACCATCTGGAGGAAAGCACTTTGGAAAATGATGTTGGCGATAGGAGTTGATCCAACAGTAGTATACCTTATTGAAGAAATGTATAAGACCACAGAATGTGCAGTGACAATCAATGGGCAGCTCACAGAATGGTTTGAAGTCAATGTTGGTGTGAGACAAGGATGTCTGCTTTCCCCAACCCTTTTTAACATCTTCCTTGAGTTTGTAATGAAAGAGCTAAGGAGCCACACCAACAGTTCTCTTGCCCTGGATAATAACCTTACTAATGACATTCGATATGCAGATGACACCACACTTATTTCTTGCATTTTCGAAAAGCTGAAACTATCATCTGAAGCACTCGAAACAGCGTGCAAGAAATGGGGCATGAAAATAAACTCCTCTAAATGTAAGATCCTTTCCTCAGAAAATGATATAGACATTACCATCGATGGCAACCAAATCGAACATGTTAACAACTTTGTATTCCTGGGAAGTAATATACCAGACACTTCAACGGAAATTGAAAGAAGGATTGGAATTGCATCATCTGCCTTTGGCAGGCTGAAAACCAACATTTGGAACCAACTATCAATAACAAATAAATTGAAAGCACGCCTCTACAATTCACTCATTCTGCCAGTTGTACTGTATGCCTCCGAGACCTGGAGTGTCACCACGTCAGATATCAGAAAACTTGAAGTCTTCGAAATGAGATGCTTGAGAGCAATTCTAGGTGTTAATAAGCTTGAAAGAATTACCAACATCACTATAAGGAAAATACTTAATGTCCAAAACATTAGTGAGGTCATCAGGATGAGGAGGCTAAAATGGTTCGGACACATTTCGAGAAGACCAGACGACAGCTTTGTCAAAACTGTCCTAATACAAGACTTCCAAGGCAATCGCGGTAGAGGGAGACCACCACTGAGATGGCAAGATCAAGTTAGGAAAGACACTGGTATTCCTATAGCTACTGCAATAAGACAGGCACAAAACCGCAAGAAATGGTCTGCTACTGTGAAAGGTGCCAAGGGCCACCCGGCCTGAGCATTTGATGATGATGATGATGATGTACTTTCGTTTCTATCAGAGAATATGGCCTGTCAGCGTAAAAGTTTGATACAAAGACAGAAAAGTAAAAGACAATTTTTTTATAAATGTACATAGTACAAGTCATCTGAAAAGTTAATGTGAAAAATGTTTAAGTTGAAACTTAAATTAAATGATACACATACAAATTAACATCACATTATATATTTATTCAATGAACCAGTCAACATAAAAACAGTCACATGTATTTCGTTTGCATTTGATGTTTTGTGTACGAATTGTAGCACATCATTGGTTAAAAATTCGAACGAGTCATTCAAATGCGTAACAGTTCGCAGTTTTCTTTTTCGTTGTAGCAAGATGGTGACTTAAAGAATACAATGCGTTATTGCAGAGCAATTACTCCATAGGACATAAACAGTATTTTTGATTGGCAGCGTAGATCTAAATTTTATGTATGACATTACTCGACCATGCTAGCACAGCAAGAGATTTGAACTGACTGCATCTTATGTTTTGAAATATGCCGACCATATAGTGACAGGAATATAAGTTGTTTGTCAGGAAACGTACAATTTGTGCAATATATATGCCAGACAAAGGTGTTTTACAATTTCGTCATATATCACGCCATCTCTAGATAAGAACGTCCCTTGTGATTAACCACCTGACTTAGGAAGGAGGAAACAGTGTAATCATATATGTATGTTGTATCATGACAGCAGGTCATATTTAACCACTATGTGGACATTATTTATCAATGACGTCACTACTTTCGTCATAACTTATAGAAAATATCAGCGCGTGGACATTTTGTATTCAAATACATGTAGATCGTTTTTCTTTTCATTGCTTGCATTTGAGAAACTCGTTAGGAAGTGCGAGGTTAGAGCTCTGTCAAACCGGTTTAAGCACCCCAGTCGGTCCATATTGCCGACTGACCGTTCCAAGGCGGCTGTCGGGTTTGCTCTTTTCGTTAAATGACTCATCACAAATTTGTTCTTAATTTCGCTTGGCTTGCATGTGAAATACATTTGTTCTGTGCCTTTTCAGAGTTTGGTATATGTTGCAATGCTCATAGGACTTTGTCATATATTCTTATTCATGATCACAACAATGTTACTTGTGCAGTGTGGCGGTCGTAAAAAATCTCCCCGTGCATGTAATCTATGTATAATTTATTTAATTCATCCTATAAGGATTGTTACGTGTATTTCCTTTGATGGACATTGGACTTTGGTTCTTCAATTCTATCTTCACATGAACATGATGCTACAACAATTTAATCGTCTCTGGTCATGTTTGTTTATGATTCTGAAAGTCATTTTTATTCATAGTCAACCATTTTGTGTAGTTTTTCAAATCGAAATAATACCATATTCTTTTCTAAACACTATGTGGACATTATTTATCAATGACGTCACTACTTTCGTCATAACTTATAGAAAATATCAGCGCTTGGACATTTTGTATTCAAATAGATCTTTTTTCTTTTCATTGCTTGCATTTGAAAAACTTGTCAGGAAGTGCGATGTTAGAGCTCTGTAAAACCGGTTTAAGCACCCCAGTCGGTCCATATTGCCGACTGACTGTTCCAAGGCGGAAACTGTCGGGTTTGCTCTTTTCGTTAAATGACTCATCCCAAATTTGTTCTTACTTTTCGCTTGGCTTGCATGTGAATTACCTTTGTTCTGTGCCTTTTCGGAGTTTGGTATATGTTGCAATGCTCATAGGACTTTGTCATATATTCTTATTTAAGGAAAAGGGTGCTTTTCTAAATTGAAAATCTTAAAGATAAGCAGATTAATATACATACATGTATACTGCACAAGTACAAGCAACAATGAAATACACTTGATAAGTATTTGCAAAAGCTTATTCTGAGCTTCCTTCCTTAATTAAATCTGTGTTTTAATAATTTTATCTAGCATGTTATGTTGTATCATTTTTACGAAAAATATTTTAAAGGTGTTAAAAATTCTACCCTAATGTCAGGTTGGTGACATGAATTAAACAGACAATATAAATAGCAGCTTGCATGACCTATCTCAAGATGGCCGAATGTATACGGCTGTTGACTCACCTTCAAAATATCTATGGTTCAAATCCCAATTCTTGCTTGCATTACTTTTAGTGAATTAAAATGAATATATAGCTGAATCATTGCATGTTGAAATGTGAGTGTATTGTCACTTTGTAAATATTGAGGTTACAATAAACTGAGTATACCGAACAAGGCTTTGAGAATTGTCGCCGATTACAAAACGTCAATAAAGTTGACAAATACAATATTTGTGTGTCTGTACAAGCTAAACCAATAGTTTTTGTTATTTTGTAGTTTCTTACTTCTGTACGTTGTGTGTATATTAAAAGGCAACTTGGCTCAACAGGCCGCTTAGTTGTGGTAGCTTTGCAATAAACATGAAATGGAGTGAAGTCCTTAACATGCACATCCATTAGACAACACAGTAAAATATGCTATATCACCCATGCTTTTAGATAGACTTGTCTAAAGTGTAGTTGTGTCACATAAAGCTATACGTTGCCGATTGCATCCTTCAATAAATTACCATATTTGATATTGATTGTGTACGATATGTTTCAGGTGGTATTATGGTGTAACAATAAATTGAATGCTTTTGTTTTAACATGATGACGATGCATATGGTAGTTGAATAATTATTGCGTTTTATCCTGTTAAAGTGCTTTTTCCTTTTTGTTCGAAATAATATACCAGATATCAGACCTTATCATTTTTATGGCAAATATTATAATACGTTGCATCTAACCAGGCTTATTATCAACAATAACCATAAACAATTGTTACAACTTCTGTTGTATTACAACAACTGTCGAAAAAAGGGCGTTTATTGAATTGATGTTATTGCAATATTTGTTTACATCAACGGAATTACGCATATTTCAAGAAAATGAAAGTTCTTATAAAAATAGTCAAGATAATGTCGTTTCTTACCTATGGCAAGACGCGTTTGTTAGACAGATTAGACCAAGTCCATGAACATTGGTTATTTCAACGGACAACAAAATGCAACAAGCATGAGCAATTTGTTTGTAAGCCACCTGGCAAACCGCTGGTAACAACATGTTCATAGTCGGCTGTTTGCAGAAACGAAGAGGATAGTGTCTTTTTTAGTAAATATCTGCTGCCCAAATGACAGTTCAGTGAGCTGTTGAGAGTGCTTGAATGCATATGCAATTTCCAAATACGGAAATAAGCAAAGGGCCTCAGAACCGTCATTCGACAGAAAGACCGACTGGGTGCTTATTAAACTTGTTTTATGGAGTGTTCTAACCTTGCACCTCCTGAAGGTTTTTCTATACAATGTAAATAAAGATATCCCACCACACTGAGACAACTACCAGCAAGCACATGCATCGGGTGTAAAGACTAATGAAAAGAACTTATATACAGGCTAAATAACTAATAATATAATACACTTATATAATAACATCAACATATGTACAATATGTACAATCGATAACAGCCTGCCGTTCTAAGGCGGTAACTGTCGGGTTTGCTCTTTTCGTTAAATGACTCATCACTTATTTGTTCTTACTTTTCGTTTGGCTTGCATGTGAAATACCTTGGTTCTGTGCCTTTTCGGAGTTTTGTATATGTTGCAATGTTCATAGGACTTTGTCATATATTCTTATTGGCAACCTAAAAGTTCTAAACGAGAGAGTAGTTTGAAATAAAACGACCTAAGCGATGACTTATAATAAGAAGTTAATGACGCCATACCATAAAAAATGCAAAAACGTCATGTCTGATGTGTTAAAATGTGAAATTTAAAAGTAAACACGAAAGAAACCATCGAAATTTAGGAAACGACCCAAACGAACAAAACAAAATCTAGTATTGTCAAGAGACAATTGGTAATGTAATACAAATATTATGTTATATTAAGTCGAGGATTCATCCGCAATAGTGATAATTAATATTAAAGGCAAATAGTCCCGAAGTTATAGCTACAGAGCAGTCTCATGTAAAGGAGCCTGCTGCAGTTGTCTCACCTAAATAGGGCACTACTGGAGAGATGAGCAGACCGGAATCCAACAGTGACTGTCCAATTATGGCTTTAAGTAACTGTTTATGTGTTGTCTCAAAGACATGTTAGGTGAAAATGTTTTGTTGCTATGTGTATTAAGTAGTCTTTCGAACGATTGCTGAATGCCATGATAACACATTTTGTCCAGTAGCTTGAAATACTTTTCTCACTGAAGCAATAAGCACCACAAATATTTATGTTTAAGCAAGATAGCGGTAAGTAGACTATGTTAGAGTCTGAATTCTGCGCAGTTGGAACACTGTCATTTTTGACAGAAAATATAATTAGCATCACTCGATCGTCCTTGGGTTTTACCTTTGTACCGTGTGTGACTATGATTCTATAGGTGTAATGTGCCACGTTATATCACGGTTCAGTCTATCACTTCGAATTTAGGTACATTATCTTACATTGAAGACATCCAGTGTGTTTTGTGTGTGCGTGTTTGTGTGAGTGTGTTTGCGTGTGTGTGTTTGCGAGTGTGTGTGTTTGCGAGCAAGGGTTGGGTGTGCGTGTGTGTGTATGTGTAGATGCGTATGCTGGTGTGTGCGCGCGCATGTGTCTGTTTGCGTGCGGGTGTGCTAATGCGTGTGTGCGTGTGTTTGTGATTGTGGGTCTTTTGTTTATGTTTTTAAATGTAAAATCTGACAAAAATGAGATAACGCCTAGTGTGTGTGGACTTTTCTATTATCTACTATCGCAAATATCTCGAAAATTACCATAAGCATATAAAATGAAAAGCGCAAACTAGGTCTTTTTATTGCAGCTGTGTTAAAACGTGTATGTCATGAAACATTTAGTCCAAATAGGTCCTACTTTCGCATTACTGTAAATATAAATACTTTAAACTTATCAGATCTTTATTTAGCTGTAGCTTTAATGGAATAAACAAAGATTATCTTATTAAACCTTTTCCACAGATAGTCAAGATGTAATAAGTTTGCTTCAGTTATTATTTGAGGTGGTATTTGTATAAGTGAAATGTAAAGAACAGAGTTTGTGTTACATGAAATATGAAGGCACGCTAGATAAAGGCAGACTCCTAACTAATGTAAGTTGAAAAGTGGCATTCACATGCATTCGGAATTTCGGATCATTATCCAACTTTGAATCCCAGTATATATTTACAGTGGATGTAGCTAGCTCTTTACTTATGAAATGGAAGTATGGTGTTACTAGCAAACCATGCAATTTTAACTCTTACTATTCTGTTTAATCACTTATAACGCTTACGGACTTAACTTAGCACTAAAGGAAATTGCAAAGGAACAGAAATACACTCACTTTCTTTAAATGAATGTAATTTTAAAGACCATCACTTTTGTCACGAATTTTCGCACTAACATAACAGCTTGATGTTTTGCATTCCGATTGTATTTAATTCATTCTATTTGTTAAAACGCGGCGTTGGTTGTAAACGTCTCATCATTTCTTCTAGTTTCTGTTGATCTTGCGATGATCTAGAGGTGTACTTTAACGGTAGTTAAATATCGAAGCATCAACTGAGTGAAAGCAGGAAACTCAGTGAGATTTCCACTTTTTAAATATAACTCAAGCATTTGTAAATTTACAGTGTGATAATAAATTGTATACCAAGAGTATTCCTAATTGCCAGGCATTTAAAGAAACAGTTTCTTGTGTCGTCTACAGTGTGTTATACAATCCCATTAAAGTTGTCTAAAACTGTCACAAATGTCGTGCATTTTATTTTTTTCTTATTATTTTATTATTTGACTTATAGACTTACAAAGCCTCAAGATAACCTAGTGCAATGTTAACAATCGTCTAAGAACTTTGAACAGCTATAAAGTGTGAAATAAAAGAGAAATAAACATAATTAACTTGCAGGTGTATGAGACAACCCGACAGAGTCAACCTTCCGCTGATTTTATGACGAAGATGTGTCGAAACAAAAATTTCTCACTCTAATCGATTTCTCAAAGAAATCCTTAAAAACTAACAAAAATACTTTAAATAATATCTGACAGTATTTCGGTTTAGAAATTAATTCAATAACTAGTGTTGAACATATTTATTAGAACAACGACGACCTTGCAAAATGTTTGAGCGGTTCAAGGAGAATGATAATAATAATAATAATAATAATAATAATAATAATAACAATTAAAATAACAATAATAAAAAAATAATAACAAAAATAATAATAATGATTATAATTATAATAATATTAATAATAATTATAATAAGTATAATTATAACAGTTACAATAATAATAATTTTAATTATTATTATTATTATTATTATTATTATTATTATTATTATTATTATAATTACTATAATTACGTATTATAATAATAATTTAGCAATAACATTATATATTCCAATGCATTGAAAAATTAAAATGATTATTCATACTGCTATAAATCATTCACAAACGACATGATATGTGTAACATGGGAACATATAATCACCATATTGTTTAAACTTTATGTTAAAGATTTCGTTTTGAAAATCCAACATTGTAATATCAACATAATGATAAAAATTCATCGAGCTTATATTTGTAAACATAATAATGCTATTATTGGCGAACCATAAGTCTGACAGTTGTCCTGAGAGTCTTTAGTCTTCCACTTTTAGCAACGTGTCACAATGCATACATGCATCTCTACGGTTTTATTTTGCAATATTGAAATTGTCTTCGCTGATAGATTTCTTTATTGGCTCGAACAAAATACTTACATTTATAAAATAGTATAATAATGAACTATTTCATTGTTCTTAATCATTTTTAATATTGTATAACTTAACTATTACATTATTTAAATCTTGTTGAATTAAATTTTCAATCAAATTATGCATTGGACTTGCACATATATTTTCTCTTAAAATTGTTTACTTTTCACATTTTACACGCGGCGATAACTTCTCCAGATAACTTCTCCAGCCTAACAGTAATTACTGTTTTCGCATCACTAATTCGCTGACTCTCCACATGATACAATCGCACGTTATTGTTCCCAAATAAACTGTTAAATCAGCATAATCTGTATTAGTTTTGTTGCATTTCTCATTGAATTTTGCGTAATCTGGCAGTTTGAAGTTACAGCCCACATGCTTTTTAGATCACAGTAACCTCTGTCCACGCAGATAAAATGACACAGGGTTTTACGAAAGATATTAAATTTAAAAATACAGGACTTCAGGAGGGTGAATGTTCTATATTCATTACAAATGTTAAACAAATTAGAGGTATGAATCAGAAATAAATGTCATATACGAATGAGTGTCGATATTATCGTCTCCCTGAGCATGCTCTTGACGAATCTTAGAAACTGAGAGGTGAATGTGCGACGCATGCGCAACAGTGAATATATTTGAAATAGCTTCAATCAAGCGGTGGCTAATTGCATGTAAAATTCAGGAGGGTGAATGTTCTATATTCATTACAAATGTTAAACAAATTAGAGGTATGAATCAGTTAAATGGAATTTGATTAACTTTCAGTTATGATCAATGGTCAAACTATCAACCATTAAACTTTTGATACGCATTTAGGCACAAGACGGCATTACCAGACCTGAAGTCGTCACTTTTATAAAATCAAAACTAACCGAACAGTATATGAAGCCACTAAGAGACCTGGAAGGTTGTAAATACAAAATGGCGTAAATAACTGTAATGTAGTGTATCTAAAGCCTTACACATAATTAGTTTAAATAAAAAAAGTAACCAGATTTACACGCAATTGACGTTTAGTATAAAATAGAGATTGAATTATGGGTCAAAAACTTCGGTACCTCAAATTGATTTTGCGCTTTCAATGGAAATTTATCTTACGACAGACAGTACCATTTTATAACAAGTCACATCATTCTAATCTTTACGAAGACAGCGTAGCGAGTTGCAACAGTCGTATTAACGGCATTGTTCTAACTTCAACATGTAGAGAATTTCACTGTTCCCATACCCCAGCTATGAATTCGGAATTAAGAAATTAATAAAGACCTCTAGCTCTTTCAACAACCTTTACTCAGCTCTATTTAGACATTTCCTCATTTTGAGAAGATGTCCTAGCGAAATACGCAAATGTTATGTTAAAGGTGATTTAACTTACTGTTCATAGAAACAAAAGCGACATATTTTGAATTTAAAAAATAACATTTCGTTTCTTTATAACACCAACATGTTGATTATGAAACCTGCATTAACGGCAAAAAGCTTGGTTACTAAAGCATCACACAAATAACCATGACACCGGCTACGTCAGTAGATAAGCAACTGGCCAGTTAGCGAAGAGATCATCTACATATAATACTCATCGGCTGTCATCTGCTGTATATTATAAAAGTTCTCTTGTTCTGGTCTAATAACAATGTATGTTAAGCTTATTGTGGTTAATTTTAGCGAACTATAATCTGTTATGGGTATTTACACAATATAGATATATGTTCATGAAAAACTGCCGAAGAAAAAAAACGTGATTTACCCTCTGATTCTATCGCGTTCACTTGATTTATATGGAAGAAAATCCTTCGGCAAAATTGCTTGGTAGAACAGTTAAACTACGCTTTATCGCCATGCCTGCTTACGTGTTATGTCGGAGATCAGGTAATTGCTGACGTAATTGAGTGGTCTGGTATTTTGACGACAAAACAGTCATATGTTTATGTGAAAGAAGAAAACATAACCAAAACAATAATATATCGTAATTTCAAGGATAGTGGTGAAGAGGTTCTCGCCAGAGATTATGCTAGAGATACTATAGATACCAAAGATATTGAAATAGTTGTGGAACAGTTTGAGCAATCAATTTAAAACATGCCTCGTAAATATGCATCAGTCACTGAGAAGTTGAAAGTTTTTTATAGAGAAACCTGAAAAATCTAATCTATTTGACGCATCCAAAGTGACACGCATAAATCAGCAAGCAAGAAAAACAGATACAACTTAGTAAGGATACATGTTTCATCAAATTAAAGGACGTTTGTATTATAACATACAGAAATAAACGGGACAAAAGCTAAGCGATGGCGCTATGTAACAACAAAGGCGAGTTATGTGACAGCCTGCTTTCATGGACAAATCTGACACAATTCGAAAAATCACATAACACCATGCTTATTTTAAAAAAAAAACAACATCGAATGGATAGTTTAACAAAAAATAAAAAAATAAAAAAAATATTTTCAAAGGAAGGAAGCTACCAGTTTTCAGTACTATTCCAATGTCATTCTGAATGATAAGCGCTCATGAAAATTAAAAAGAAAACACACACAAGATACAAACCTTGTTCACAAAACTTGAAATGAAACAATTTAAGTTAAGATGCACAAAACAATCGTTATTTGCACTGCAGCGGTTGCCTGTAATAGCATATCTTTAAAAATCATAACACTTACAGTACAGTAGCCTTTTTGAAATTGAGACTGGTCGGAAACGTTTGACGGAAGTCGTGCGAGAGCAGAGTTCTCGTCGTAGCTTAAGACTTCCATTTACATTTGTGGGATGTTGCATTTGTTCGTTTGACAAACAATTAATTAAGGGACAGACAACTCGCATTTGTTTTACTTATTACACTAAACGTTATAAACCTCATTGATTTTTAAAGAAGTTAAAATATTAAAAAAGTATCTCTTCATATCTGGTTATAAATTCTTATGACTTTTATGATATAAACATGTAATTAATATAGTAACAATTTAATATTAAGTTGACATTGTGATACTATTTGATGAATTTACAGCGCCGCTGAACATGCTTTGTCATAATAAGCTTGTTTAGTTTCAGTTAATATCATTTCATTAAACAAAATAAAATAACATCTTAAAAATTACAAGCCTGACAAGGATATTGCAAATCGACAGTATAACACATGGTCCACAGTTGCTTGACGCGGCTTGTATTTATTTAAAGACTAACACTAGTACTAATGTGAGTAGAAATTACGCGAAGAAAGCAACAGAACAGTTAGCGCTGTGAAAAGGCCAATGCGCAGAAGATAGAATATAATGCATCTACGGTCAAGAAAGAGAATTTAATTTGAAATCAGTCTTATGTTATCTGAAGTAAATTGTCTTTTAATATAACTTAACCTTAGTTTGTAGAAATAAACTGTAACTGTTTGCCAAGACATGAATTAACGATGCACGCCATAGGTAGATATCGCGATGCTGATCAAGTACTTCCCCTCGGTTTCAAGACGAATAACCATTTCAGGTTAACATGGGTTTTCGTGTCGGACAAGTTACATAGTTTATACAAGTGCATTAGTATGACAAATGCTTACGTACGTTCCGCATTAACATTTGCATTATCTTTTTCAATTGAAATGTCGTTAACGACAGAAAATATGCATTGTCATAATTTTAGCACTTGCAATTTGTTTAATGTACCAGTTAACGGTAACAGTTAACACTAAGCTAATGTCTAATTGATGAATACACATACAATGTTTTACATAAAATGTAACTTTAACTATCAACATTATTAAAGCATATACTTGATTTTCGCCGCTATATAATGTCGCAGACGATGGTAGCCGATTAGTCTCTCCTTATGTTATACGCGCAGTTGCGGCGTTAAAACGTGTGAGATTCTTTGCTAAGACTCTCAGTCTTTCAAACGTATCAAATTGCTTAAGAGCTCAAGTTAGAAAAAAAGCTTGTTTCTGTTGTTTTATTGTTTAAGAGCTCGTAAAAATTAAAACCATATATGCCACTGTTTGTTGGAAACAATGTCGACACCATTGCCAGTTAGATTTGTTTTTTCGTTGAAGTACATCGCAGCGACCAGTTATAATTATTATAGCGACGTCCAGCTATAGGAGGGAGACACTAGACACATGTCTAGGTAGAACCACCGGCGCACCACAAGTCAGGTGGAAGGTTTTCCCACATTAAGTCCGTCTCCCAGAACGGGACTCTAACTCACGTGGTGACAGGCTCCATTGTCAGGGCCCGTTGCTCGATAAACTGCTCCGGACTACCAGAGGATAGTGAAGTAAAGTTTCATGTAAGTAAACAACGTAACATAATTAAACGTGTTTGAGAATGTGGATAAAACAATATGGAAACGAAGACCGGTTTGTTACCGATAAAACGCTGATCATTTATCCTCCGACTCAACTTGCGTCAAGTCAGAAAATATTAACAATTCCGGTTTGTTAGAGCTTTTTAAAATTGTCTGGTTTAATAAATTGCTTTCGAAGTCGGCTTGGAGACGTACAATGAAACTTGACATAAAAACGAAATTCGCATTGTGAATCGAAGCTTAAAAGACTTACATGTGTAAGCAGCTTGTTAATATAAGCCATTAAATATAATTCATTAACGATGATTAGGACTGTAGCCATGATATAAAAATGAATTATAATGGATACTTAGCCTTGCAGGGCAAATAAAAATACGACAACATGTACAATTACCACAATATTACCTGGTGTATTGTTCCACTTCACAATGTATATTTTGCTGTGTCGCCTGAGAAAGAATTTTGGAAGCATAAAGGATTGACGTTGCAAGATCTTTACTTCCCTAGGCTAGTTGCTTGGGAAAAAGTACTGTGAGTACAGAATAAAAAATGTATGCCTAAAGGTCTACACATATTTGTTCTTACTTTTACATTTGTCGTACGTTTGTCCTGTGCCTTTTCGAGTTTTGGTATATGTCGCAACTTATGTTTGACTTCAACTGAACTACGAGACGACGACCTTATGAGCGGCAACTTATGTTTGACTTCAACTGAACTACGAGACGACGACCTTATGAGCGGCAAATACGTGATACATGTAAGTGTATATCTTTAAATATACGTGTTCGACGAACTTACATAATGTTTGTTTAATTGGATTATTTAAGGAAAGCGCTATATTTGTTAGGCATATTATTTATTGTAATAAAAATATACAGTTCGTCGCAGCATAGATTAAATATGTTCATGCAGACCTCTTTGAATGAGGTTACGATGCCGTTTTTATAAAACAATTCAATGTATAAGTGCAAATTAATATATACTGCCCGTACAAAACGTGTGGCTAGACTGTCATAATCAGAATTAAAAAAATGATGAATTTATATAATGCCTCAGATTTTGGGGCAAAAAATAAATCAACCTTCCCAATGTTGTTGCTGTCTATTTCTTTTTGTACAAACAAATGCGTACACTATTATAACCAATGGGTGTTGTTGTTGTTGTTTTTCATCGTGAAGACAATAGGTAGTGCTTAAAGGCCACAAGTTTCTGACAGGAAAAGCAAATATAACATATAATAAATATGTTTCCGCTGGCTTCTGTACGCAGCAAACATTCCGGACTTTTAACAAGCCAGAACTACTTGATCAGTCTTGTTTGTTTTGGACTCTCTGTTTCCGTGAAAAGCAGACACACATGTTTGCTATTTCAGTGGTTGTATTATTTAGAAACTAAATTAACTGTTGTGAAGAAACTTTAGATACAATTGCTAAGTAGGAGAGTTGTCAATAAGCCATTTATTTAAAGTTTTCCAAATAGACCAAACCGTAATGATACAGTTAAGAAGTCAGTCAAGAAAATATAAATATTGTACTACATATACACCTTCGTAAGGCATATTTTTCTAAAATATCAGTTACTAATGTTCATGGATGTTGTACTAACACTTAGTTTAATCAAAGCAAGACAAAGTCTGTCTGGTATATTATATTCATTTGCATAGCGTTGATTTTATTTGTACGTCGATTCTCTCGTTTTTATCACTACACAATATTTCAGTTCTGTCAAGGAATAAAAGCTTATTGCCGTCTGCCATTTGTCGTCTGTCAGTGTAAAATAGGAATAAATGTCGGCAATCACATGTGCGATAAGGAATAGATTAACGATTTTAACATCAGTGTGTTAGCGATGGAAATGTCTATTCATAATTTTAGCTAGATTTTAACATCATGAACTGCTTACTATGTGTTTTACGAAACATGAAAAAATAACAATATGTTATTCGTTTTATTCGTACATTTAACTATGTTTTAAGATCAAATATTGATAAACAGTCCTTATACACGCATACATGTATTGAAATAAAGTACATTGACAAAAGAATATATTTACTCAGTATCTTTCGGAAAATTATATACTCTTTAAAATCTGAATGTACATTAAAATATAGAAAACAAAATCATTTGTAAAAACATACATGTATTATCAGAGGAACTGTTGTCTATTACAACATAAATGTAGCTGACCTTAACCTAAATGATCATTCTCAAGAGCCCTGTAAAGGTTCAATGTCACGTGTCTGTTAAATACTTCAAGTCATATAATTACTCGGGATTTAAACATTATCTGCCTCTACGGAACGTACCCTAAACAAAGCAAATACGCATTTTTTATCTTCAACTGCAACATTTCTAGACATTAGTATCACTCTTTCTATTGACAACGTGTTACCTAAAATCTATAAAAAGAAAGACGATTTAGGTGCTTACAGCTTTTTGTCATACTTTGATTGCAGATTGCACACAAATAGTTTTTGGCTTTGATTGAAACCTTCTTGCAGTGTTGATGCAGCGCTCCAGAGAGCCGGTTTAAGTACACTTATTCGGTCTGTTTGCCGATTGACCTTCCATGAATTTTTCTCTTATGTGTTTTATCTCAGTCTTTGCCACGTTTCTATTAACAGTTATTTTTGTCATTTGGTGGTTTAAATGTTAATATTTGTGGTAATTATCATAGAACCATGTTATTATTTACTATTAAAATGTTCCACCGACATGTATACTTGCTATTATACTGTGCATAAAGAGTACGGTATTTATCACATAATTATTCCTTTTTCTTCTATACAATACACCCATTAGATATTAAAGACACAAATAAAGACACTTGTGAGGTCAGTATCACATTAGCCTGGTTCATAAAAAATATTTTGACCGAAACAAAAGTCTTTACTTAATATATTACATACCCTAATAATTCCAAGCTTCATTTCCTCAGTCTGTTCTGACATTTTCCCTCGACATATAATAACGAAAAGCAATCACTGCTACCGATATTACACATTTTGTTCTTTTTTTATGTTACATTTTCCCCTAATGTTACCAAATCATCATCAGACACACTAATACACCGTCAATTACCTTTACAAAACACAATGTTGCTGTATCAATATCGCTCGTAAAAAGAACACGACCATGAGTATTATGTTCTAGGTAGTCTCGAGTCAATATCATTTTAGAATGTCTCTCAAGTGACCAGTGCTCGACCAATCAAAATACTTAAATTTCAGAGGTTATGTAATATTTTTTTATATCACACAAGTGTAATACAACATCGACTTCATCACACTGGAGATCTTCTCATAGTATTATTTCACCAAGAACTGCTGTTAAAAGTTCGTACAATTGCATATTGGCGATTAAAATCATGTGACAAAAAGTATCCGACCGTCTTTGTCATTGAATACAAACATAGGATCGCTTTCTATCACCTTTCCTGAACTCGTTTAACACATGTGTGTATTACATGTAAACAACAACTCGTGTCAGATCTTCTATTTATCATAGAGCATGCTAAGGTTTTACTCGCAGCAGACTTATAGTATTAAAAAAAGTCTTGTTCAGTTGTGTAAAAAGTCTTGCAAGTCATGTTTGGTTTAAAGAATACATTTAAAAGGTATTTGGAATTCTAACGAAACTCACATTTTCTATTTCGTGCTATATTTTCTTTCGGTTATTTTGTCAACTGTAAACTGTCATAGACAAACATGATATGCATTTACAATGACAAACGTATTGATCAGACAAAACAGATGGAAAAAAAAGCGGATAACGAGCCGTTTATGTTTATGTTTTGTTTTTGAGCTGCGTCGCAGCTAACGCATATAAACATTATTCAGCTGTTATTGATGGATGGAGACCGAGGGTAAATCTCTGGAAATGTCTGCGACTACCGGCACACCGCAGGTCAAGCGGGAAGACCTTCCCACATTACGTCCTTCGCCCCGATCAGGACTAGTTTATCTTTTACGTAGTTTCATTGCAAAATATGTTTGCAATAAGGTGAATAACTACACTGTTAACAACGAATTTCAAGGATTGAAAACATTTGTTTTTGTAACCTTTAAAAAGGAAGAATTACTCTTAAACTACGAATATTTTTTTTCAAGCTGAATAAATAAATGAACTGCACTTGCGGCATTTACAAGTTTCACAGAATAAGCAATATAGTGTCCTTTTTTATACACGGAATACCATAACGCAATGACGCACGAAAAATAGACACCATCAAGTTTTACAACATCATAGAGTTTTTTTACAAACATGTGTCAGACTATAACAACAATATATTAGAGTTGTCTGTTGTGAACATCGTGATAACAACAATATATTAGAGCTTTCTGTTGTCAACATCGTGATTTATGCTCTTGTCGAGTGCTCATACGTGTTTCAGGAAATGACAAGTTTTCTTATCTCCGCCATCGCTTTGCATGACTTTCTGTGCAGATTTACTTTTTTCCCGTAGACCATATTTCACTATTTGTCCGATAATAATTTTCTGCCACGTTTTGTTTCCTTAACTATCTTGAATGTGACGTTATAAGGACAGGTTCTTAACGAGTATCCCACCGGAAACCAATTAAGTTGTCAGCATTACAACTACAAGTATTTAAACCACTTCGATCCATACGATAATATGCTGATTTTGAACTTTTTACGGTGAAAATGCCGTCACCGTAAACAACTTTTAAATGAAATTTGATTATTTATGGTTACGGTAAATTGATTCATAGTGCATTTACCACAACTTGACTGACTGAGGATGGTGACAGAATGTTCAGCACTTTATTAAATATTATTATTATTATTAATGTAATTAAAGTTTGATTAACGCTAACCTTACAGCAATATGCATATGCATTCAGAATCGGAAGTGATTAGTCAACAACATGGAAGGAGATATATTTCAAGGGCTAAATATTTCCTTTTATGAACGCGGTATCTCTTATGATGCGTTCATAAACAACTCGCAATCATAAACACAGCATGTCATCACGCTAAGGATATGAATTCAGTATTTCGTAATAGCATTTCATCAGGCAACGTGCAGGCATGTGTTCCAATACTAAACTAGGGCATTGTGACCCAATTGGCGCTTATAACCTGTTTATAACAACTTATAATGGCAGCATGGTTCAAGGCGGTGGAGTAAAATTGTAAGTATCGTCTTGTCATCAGTCATTCAGGTTGACCTGTCGCATACTGAACAGAAATCTCCATATAGTCTGCATGCACTTGCACTGAAAAGAACGATAATATGGGGCACAGCTATCAAATATGAGTATATGTTGTAATGCTCATAAGGTTTTGTCATATTTCCTTATCCAAAAGGGATTCTTAATGATGAATTCTTTAGTCTACTTATGTTGTCAAAAGCTCCTTCAGTTGACAGTATATATTCACATAAACATTAATTCGTCATGTTGTTTGAATGTTTATCGAAAGTGTTTGTGATATATTTTGACTATTCCGCAACGTTCATCCAGTGCCATGTGTATTTGCCTTACCGATGTTCACTTCGACTACGTTTGATTTTGGTGTGTACCGTACCTAGAGTGCGTACCGTCAACCACAGGGTGTATTTGTCGTTAGCAAATTGCGTCGTCCCATTCTAGCCCTGTTGTACGCATTTTTATTATTTGAGCAACAACACATGTTAGCGTTGATATTGAACTTACTGTGCTTAATACATTACTCCGGTTGCATTTTCCAGTTCATTAATAATATCGATATTAGGAGAATGGTCATATTAAGGGATCCGCAACGTAGACATATGTGGCATTTAAGTTGAGACCTATTCATATTTCAAACAATGTGAGGTGAATTAGAAATAAACAAAGCAAAAGATGTCTTAAATTCAATAAAAATGACGAGCGTAATGGGATCTTAATTTTTAAGAGTCTGGTGATAGTTTCTAGATGCCGCGTATGGTTTGTGTCGCTAGAATCAGAACACTTCGACACAAGTTGCACAAGGCCGCTCGTGATATAATATTAGCATAATATTAGAAAGCCTGGGCTTAACTGCGCAACACTTTTACCACCCTTCACCGTCGTTGACCAATCAGCGGCTAGTGTTACCTGTCTTTATAATGTTAATAATCGTCCCCAAATTACACGTGCGTTCAGTGGACAACGTGCACTATTTGTGTTTTTATGTTGCATGGACGAATACGGGGGATGTGCTGAAAGTTCGTAAGACTATTCTGATATAAAGTATAAACAAACTGTTTAATATTAATAGTTTTTTGTTGTCGTCAACAGCTTAAATTGAGTAATATTGTTATAGAATGAAATCAAACTTTGTTTAATATTACACCGTGTCACAATGTCGCATACCTTATACCACATATTCATAATATATTTGACAACCCTTGTCGTTCGTATAACTGCCAGGCTTGGAGGGGGGGGGGGGGGGGGGGCATGTGTTAAAAAACAGCTCTAGAGGTTATATCGAGCAGTCAAATGCAACCCAACGTATACTTTGTGCACACGCATGTTTACCGACCCCTGTTCCTTGTGCATTTTGAAGTGCGGAAGGACAAAATTGTACTGAGATACCTGACATTAGTGATGTCAGAGACGTCATGTGACATACTGCTATAGCGACCCTAATAAAGCGGCTTATAGGCGATTTTTGACATGTTTAGACGTAATATCTTTATGATACAAGTCACAACAAAAAACAAACAGGTATCATTTTCCACCATAATTATAATTTATTTACTACATGTTTGCTAGGGTTTTGGTTCTCTTTAAGCGCTTGTCGTGTAAGACATTCTGGTCTCATTGCGTTTGTAGGTTGCTCATCATTTTGGAGACCAGTTTCGGAAAATATTCATACTGCAGAGGTCACAGAGAACAGTTACATACTGCCTCTGAAAACGTCTCTACAAGAGACGTAGTTGTAAACCCTTTTTTGAACGGTGCATATAACAACAAACAGAAAGCAAAGATTGGTTCTGGAATGCAAACACACAAATCGAATTATACATATTCATGTCTTTACGTAAAAATTGAAGGCGCTAAAGCAGTAGAACAGTTTTCTTTTCAATACAGAATAAACCTCTAAACACAAACGTGTACATCACCATATTGACATTTACAAACCACATCGAACATGTTTAGGATTAAGTGTGGCCTATACTTCTTCAGTTAGGTTTATACATTTCTACTTTTAATTCATTACCACTCCGAAAATATTTATCACATCAATACCCGGTGATTTTGTATTAAGATGACATTATCTCCTCTCAAATTTGTTTTAAAACTGCATTTAGGAATAGCATGTTTATAAAAGAAAGTTGTAATGTGTTACCTTCCACTGTAAAGTTCTGAAGAAACAATCTGATACTTTTACTTTATAACATATGATTAAAAAGCATATGATTGATATTACACATGTACGCACGTCAATGCACTTGATTGTTTTGAGATAAAACACATATTTTTATATTTACCGAACCTTTAGTTTAAGGTTTTCTATTACAATTTATATGCTAAACGGATATAGGACAAATTTAATCAAAACGGATTAAATATGCAGTATCTTAAAATAAATTGTTAGTCATGAACTAAGTAAAGTACAGCAGTGAATCTGCTCAAACAAACCAGATTCTGTTTTATTATATTGAATTTTCAATTGTATACGCGGGCATGTTTAGGTCCACAATACCATAACATGAGTGTAAACCTTGTTTGATTTGTAAATATTTCTGAAAGCAAAAACTACTTGCGATCAAACGAACCATGAAGCCATGTCGGCAAAACATACTGCATATGAGAATTGTTCATTCATTAACAAATGGTCAAACATGTCTTCAGCGAGCTTGTTTGCATATGTAAAAGAGCCCATTAGTATCGTGTAATTTGTTACTTGGTGCATACTCTCTGGTATGTGAGCTTTGTGCTTTACAAGTATCTACATACCATTAGCTTGGGGATAAATGGTTCAGGCTAACAGTGGTTAACGATCTGAGCTAAAGTATTTGTTCGTATCTCCCCTCTTTGTCAGACCCATACCTTGAATATAGCTCTTGTAATCCTTCTTTGTCAGACCCATACCTTGAATATAGCTCTTGTGATCTTTCTTTGTCAGACCCATACCTTGAATATAGCTCTTGTGATCCTTCTTTGTCAGACCCATACCTTGAATATAGCTCTTGTGATCCTTCTTTGTCAGGCCCATGTCTTGAATATAGCTCTTGTGATCCTTCTTTGTCAGGCCCATACCTTGAATATAGCTCTTGTGATCCTTCTTTGTCAGGCCCATACCTTGAATATAGCTCTTGTGATCCTTCTTTGTCAGACCCATACCTTGCATATAGCTCTTGTGATCCTTCTTTGTCAGGCCCATGCCTTGAATATAGCTCTTGTGATCCTTCTTTGTCAGGCCCATGCCTTGAATATAGCTCTTGTGATCCTTCTTTGTCAGGCCCATGCCTTGAATATAGCTCTTGTGATTCTTCTTTGTCAGACACATACCTTGAAAAAAGTTCTTGTGATTCTTCTTTGTCAGACCCATAACTTGTATATAGCTCTTGTGATCATTGTAGCGCCTGTCATGAACCCACGTCCTAAACAGAAACCTTTTACGAGTGAAGTATAATGCATTCATAGCTAGTGCTACCAACAGTGTATAATGCTACTTAATGTTGCGCATATTTCATAGATGCGTGTTATTCTTTAGATCATTCAAGTGGAACAACGTGGCTTTTATAGCTAGAGTTATAGGCATTTTTAATAAGTATTTTAAAAATTGGGGGACGGATTGTTAAAATCGGAAAAACATAAAAAACGCGTAAGCTATATCAATGGGGATATCTTAATATATTTTAATATGCATGCAATGTATATCAAGGAAAACTATATGTATACTTTTTTTTTCCTTTTTTGTAGCTTCAAGACAATTGAAGAACTTTCGTCAGGTCTATGGCATCCTGTCGATTATACATACATCAATACTCTTTGTCTATTTGTTTCAGTTTTAGATGACATGTATTATGCGCATTGGTTGAAATACAAATTTAATGATGGACGTCTTGACATTTATAACACATCATCCTAATATTATTTGATTTAAGCCATGAGTCAACGAGCTTTAACTCAGTCTCATTGTTTAAAACGAATAGCGTCTTCGTTCATCTCCACAACAATGAACATATTCACAGTCAATGAAGGATTGCCGTTTGACAGCCTTTGAAGTTTGCTAGTGCACAGCAAGGCTGTGGCGTCAGAATAGTTTCACAATGACTGAGGACTCATTAAAGCTACTGATTAGAAAAAAATAAAACCGGGATTTGTTATAATGTTGTATAGGGTCTTGAGACCAGGCTTTACATAACAATCAATAGGGTCAGAGAACAGAGTTTGCGAGAAAACTAGGGACTAGGGAAAGCAACCCGACAAGGAGGTTGAATATTGCAGACAGAAATCGTTGCCAAAATCATATTTGTAACTGATCGTTATTAATCATAATTGCAACTCATAAATATAACTATTGTGAACAGCCTGATCAGGAACACACGACCATGACCACTTTAGTAATCTAGAACAAATAACAGATGTCTATGTAGCGAAGTGTATCCCATCTGAACAATTCCACATGATACTATGGATATCACAAAATTATAGTCACGCCTAAGAAAAGTACATAAATAATCTCAGTGACGTGGAATATAATATTCATGACACAATAAATAACAGATCTGTTTGCCATGCCAATCTCATAAGTAGGTAGAACTATATCCAGCTTGTTTGATTAATCAAGTTAGAATAATAGAAATCAATGTGTAATTCCACAAAGCAAATGTTCGTTAGCCATCCATATAATGTTAGCAACTCATATCTAAACTTATCATATTATAAAAAACAATCAATTAAAAAAAATACAACCAATATTTTAAAAAGAGTGGCTGCTCTTTTTGAATATAGTAAAAAGAGTTGAATATGAATTATAAAAGTTCTACATTAAAAACCATTTCTTAGGAAAAAGTATTCACTTTCGTAAAAACACTGGCCATCTATCTGAATGGTATAACCTTCTTACATAACAGTGCTTAAATGGGCACAAGGAAAATAGAAATATTGACATTTCTAAAACATATCGTGACTTGCGCTAATATTAGAAATTAATTCGTATAAACATAAACATTAATAAAATCTAGTTGCAGAATAAAACTATTCAGTGGAAGCATCAGATTGACAGGTACTCGACAGACAAACTCCGGGTATATAATTGTAAATTGATATCACAAGTTTTCACTATCAACGCTGGACTCGTATTTCCATACGATATGTATCATAACGTCGCATACCAAAATAAAATGGAATGTCTAAACGACATTTTATTATGTTCAATATATTTATCATAATATAATCGTATGTTCATTTAACGATAAGCCTGAAAAACGTCAAATTTAACAGCATAATTTGATTTAATTAAATCGGAAATGTTTTGAAGAAGATAAAATATTTCGATGTAGAATTAATGCAACCATGGTCTCTAGAAACGTCACTTGTTTTAAGGCAGCAAGGATAAAGGTCCCACAAGGTAATACAACCGGATTAAGAAGTTCGTGAATTGTTCCATTTGTACCTTAGAAATATTTCAGTAAAACAGATATTTTAAAAGTTGAAAAGAACACAGTGCTAATGTTTCATTCAGTTTGATGGAAATAGTTTTGTTACAAATTGTTATTTAGAGGTTATCAATATTGTGAGTATAAGTTGTACCTCCTTACCGTATCCAACGTATGGAATGTTGAAGGATCATAAATACAACAGCATACAATAAAATTTCAATATTTTCAAGGCTTTATTGAGCGAACTTCAACATTTGTAATATATAAGCTCATTACTGGTGGTTTTACACTTCAGTTTACACCTAACTCTTAAATGAATTTCAGTTTTATTACACAACTCTATTTGCAAGCAATTACGTGTATCAATAAGGCAGTGTTAAAATACACTTGTTTTAATCGTTTACATATGTTTATTTTCATTGAAATCTCTGAACGTATGAAGAAGTTATTCAAGATGAAGCAATATTTGCTTAGATGCAATTAACTGTTTTTGGATTTGAATGCGGTACCAAGAAGCGCACTCATTTTACGCGAGTTTACCAATATAACGAGAGCTTATCCTGCAGCAGAACACCTTGGATTCTGGATCTACTCAAATTGAGCCATACCAGATCATCTTAAAGTAAAAGTTGAGTGTAGAAGTTAATGTCTTTCAGTTGTATATTGAGAGTTAAGTCTAAAGTTATATACAAAAGGACATTTTAATTGGACCTTGTCATTTCTTTACATTTAAATGTATAATTTATCATGGAAAGTATTTTGGTAAGTTATTATTGGCAAGGTACAATTTGTAACTAGCATACACCTATATGTAAATGTATATGACTTGAAAAAATGCCAGAACAATATATTAATTGTATTCCAAAAATAATGGCCATTATTTAACAGTGACAACCAGCAACTAAGAGTAATGTAAGTACGCACATTATGTTTATTCATATAAGCAAATAGACGGGAAATTAGCTGTACCTGGCATTTTATTGTAGCACGCCATAATGCAGTATTAGAAGCAATAAAGGTAAGGGTCAGTGGTAAAATATCAGCAATTTGACCTACATCAAATGCTTTTGTATGTCATTTCTAAACCAACTGAATATATTATGATACACAGTTAACACTCTAAAAAGTAATAACTATAAATCCCTAAGTGTGGTAACAGACTGGTTGTCCTTTTGTAACTTGTCCGGGACATGAAGGGAGGGTCAGGGAGAGTCGGGTTAGCCTACGAAACCTGCTATCGTTAAAACCTCAAAACATATATTAACAACAAGCAGACAATCAATACAAGTCTAAAATGGTAGGTGTAGTATTCGCATTAATAATATTTGACAAAAGAGCTCCCTTTTGTTAAGCCGTTCAAATAAACTCGTGTTCCATTGTCTTTGGCAACCACATCACCTAACTATTATGTGTAATACGTACAGGCAATTATTGCTTATAATACATAATGATTTTAAATGATTACAATCATATTCAATACCTGTAATTTAATACCTACAACAGAGTTTTGTCTCAAACAGACAACTAGTCCAAACCATCCTTACTCAATGGAGTTACACTCACACACGTCGCACACACACGCCTGTTATACACGCTCCCTTGTCACTACATATGTTCCCAAAGCAAAAATAATGACAGTGGACCTGAATCTTGAGGCCTAAACCTATTGCATACTTTCCTTTGTTGTATTCTTATTTACTGTACAATTCAACATTGACAGAATGTACAAAGGTTATGCCCGAAGCTACATCCAATTGGTAAGAATCCTGCCTTTGTCGATGACTAATTGTCAGGTATTCCAATAAATAACGTCGAACACATTAGGTTGGTATGGAGTTATGAACTAACTCATTAATGGGCTAATGATGAACAGGCCCATCTACCTTTTCTGGGCAGTGGAAGTGTGCCCCAATGTTTGTAAGCACATTTAATATACACTTTTTAAAGCTGATATCAAGTATCAAAGCCAAGAGGAGTGTCATGCATGTTGCATAAGATCAGTTTATGTGGTGTCAATAAAATACGTGAATGCAACAAATGAAAATTGAAAAAAAAATGTATAATTGGTATAACGCTATTATCTGTAACTAAAATGGCAGTGAATCTGTGCTTCTTGTAACGGCCTACATGCCAAAGGAAAATGTTCTCTATTACTTGGATTTACCTATGAATGTAAGGTTGTGTGCTTTATGAACCAGTGTTGCTCTTGCTGTGGTTGTTTTGTAAATTTACTATATAATTGCATTTGCCTAATGCGTGTTCCTAATGTTTTAGTATAATATACTAATTTGTATGACCCTACCCAAAAGTGACACAGCTGTGAAGCTAACTGTTGTCACTACGCGATTGCTTTCTTAGTCGAACCCTATTGGCTTTTAAACACATGCCATTAAAATACTCGCCAAGGCACGTTTACAGTAGTTTTATATAGTAACAGAAATACTCACATTTAGCAGAATGCACGATAGCGACATGGCCGCCGTAGAGCATATGTGCCTAAGGCAGTACTAAACACGTGAACTGTGCGAGATTCTTACCTTTTTATGCAATCATAATAGGGATTGGGATTGGGATTGTCGGCATTTTGCCGAAAATGTGCACCGACATTTCTATCATTATAGCACAGGGGCACGTTTATGGTGCCCAGGAACTGAACCCGGCCGGTCCATTATACTGACACCGACGAGTTAGGCGTTATGCTGTCCCCTTAGCCCCGAGCTTTAGGAGGGCAGCAACTACTACCAACCTTAAAGTCTTCGGTTTGACACGCCCGGGGTTTGAACCCACAACCTTTCGATCCGCAAGCCGACGCTCTACCTCCTGAGCTATTGCGGCTGGTCGCAATCATATTATAAATAGGTAAATAAGACCCTACAACCTCAGTTTTATTCTACGTTTCCTTAAAGACTTCCCGGACGACGACATTACGTGATCTTAAAAGTAAGTTGTCTCTTGGTATTCCTAGTTTATAAATAGCCATCTCTGCAACGTGGCTCGTATAGGAAATACCTGTTTGCAATGACAAATGGAGACATATGCCTCACCGTTCACACAGATCTAGCGCATCACTGAATAGCATTTTGCAGGACCTTTTCAGGTAACAATGACTTATTTGGTAATTTGAGAAAAATATTCCGTCTTAACTGTCGAATACCACCTTTAAGTGTCCTGTTAATCATTAGTGTTATATTCATGCTGATCGTCCAGGAAATTACAACATTTACGTATTATTATAAATCAAGCAAATTTTCCGTCGCCTATGATTTTTTGGTATAATGGCGAAAAGCGTAGAAACACAAATTCAATTACGAACACACTTACATTTCTATATTGAAGTATAACTCATACATATCATAATATGAGTTTCCCTTCTGTTTTATATAAAAAAATATAATGTGAGTTGGGTGCAACCATAAGAAGTTATTAACATATTTCTTTTCAAGCAGATACCAGACAAATAGTAGAACCTGACTCTGATCAACTGCTTGCATTGTAACAGTATGCATAAACGGGTTAAAACATTTAATTATTCTCGGGAGTTTTATTTGACAATATTCGTGTGTAAGCATCCTAAACTGTTGAATAGGGATATTTTTGTGCAAATATTAACATAATAACACCGATGCATTGAATCCAAATGACTAAAATATTCTTAATATTTACAGACATCTTTAAAAAAGATTGGGCAAGTTTGTGTCTATATACTTTTATTAACACAGTGACCGTAGGAACTAAGAAATCATCAGCAAACTGGAAAAGATACGTGATTTTGGGAAATACATGTACAGTCAGGGATACAGTCGACTAATATTTCAGGTTATCATGTTCGAAACTGTTTAAAACAAGTCAAAGACTAATTATGGCATTAGACTGGCTGAAGTGCGATGAGTTTGGATATTAGTATGCATTGTATCCTGTCAGTGATATTTTAGTGAAGCAAACACGTTGATTTACGAGTATGCTTTATATAAAAACAAGAAATGAAATGATCTTAAAAGACAATGCAAAACAAAGCGTTGCTTTTTAAACACCAGAACCCCGGTCAATTAAAATTAAATGTGTGTTTGCAATAATTAAAATAATGATTAGTTCTAATTGAAGATTTTGCATTAGCCGGTATGCTTATAAGATCTTATTGAATTTGTCTTATTTATTTGAATGTTTAAGCACGGTTTTACTTCCGAATTACGAATTGACTTGCTATGAAAATGTTTCTTGAAAACGAACCTGCACAAAAAAGCAATTATTATTTGCTAGATTTGTATTCAAATTTTATTTGTATGACGACACATTAAGAGATTGCATTCAAATCAGTAATGACTCAATTAACCTCCCCTTGTTACCAAGTCTTAGTATTTACAAACTGGTTAATTTTTAGATAAGTTTTTATGTGTTGAAGTCGATTTTAGCAATGAAATGTTAAGGTTCTTTTGATGAAACTGTTCAAAACAACACCATTAATTGACCTAAATATTTAATGCACTTATTAGTGCTGCACCTTTTCGTGAAGCTTGTAAAGCGTCCTGTCTCTAATAATTTAAATGATGATGATGACTTTGTTTCAAAACATGACTGATGAAGCCATTAAGATCAAGATTCAAGTCATCAAGATTAACAATGTTTTGACAAAAAATATTTATTCATAATTACATAAATTAAACCAAATAAGGTCAACGTAATATAAACAATTGCGTGTATATTGTTATTTCTTTAGTGTTTGACTTTACAAAATCAAAAGTAAAGCCTACATGAGCTCCACACTATCCACTTGGTGATATTTTCGGGTGTTTTTGCTGATGCATGCACTTTTACAACCAAATTGTGAATGATATGTAGAAATAGTGTAAACTTGATTCTTAATAGGAACATTTTCTAATATATATTGTAAAGTATTAATTATGATGCTACACAATTTAAAAACCTCGATTCCACACAGGAAGTATTTTTATCAATGAAATATGGTATTTGCATGTGAAAAACCTTTGTTCTGTGCCTATTCGGAGTTTAGTATTATGTTGCAATGCTCATAGAACTTTGTCATATATTCTTATTCATGATCACAACAATGTTACTTGTGCACTGTGGCGGTCGTAAAAAATCTCCCCGTGCATGTAATTTATGTTGTCATTTAATTCATCCTGTAAGGATTGTTACGTGTATTTCCTTTAATGGACATTGGGCTTTGGTTCCTCAGTTCCATCTTCACATGAGCAGGATGCTACAACCATTTATTCGTCTCTGGTCATGATTGTTCATGTTTAAAAAAGTTAATTTCATTTATATTCAACCATTTTTGTGTAGTTTTTAAAATCGAAATAATACCATATTCTTTTCTTAACACTACGTGGACATTATTTTTCAATGACGTCACTACTTTCGTCATAACTTATTATAGAAAATATCAGCGCTTTGACATTTTGGAGTCAAATAGATAATTTCTTTTCATTGCTTGCATTTGAGAAACTCGTCAGGAAGTGCGAGGTTAGAGCTCTATAAAACAGGTTTAAGCACCCCAGTCGGTCCATATTGCCGACTGACCGTTCCAAGGCGGTAACTGTCGGGTTTGCTCTTCGATAAATGACTCATCACAAATTTGTTCTTACTTTTCGCTTGGCTTGCATGTGAAATACCTTTGTTCTGTGCCTTTTCGGAGTTTTGTATATGTTGCAATGCTCATAGGACTTTCTAATGTATTCTTATTAGTTATTGTCAATGGATAAAATAGCATCATACAGATTTCACAAACTTTACTTAAGTGGAATAATATATGCCGTTAAAATTGGATACTGCAGTTATTAGGCACTTAAACGGCTGTTTGCCTTCGGATCAACGTGTTAGAGTTAGTGAAATAACTTTGACTCCATGTCTTGCATTTCTTTAATTTCATACTTTTAATGCAAACTATTTCCCCGATCTAACATGTAATGTTACATAATTATACGGCGTTCCAACACATCAAAATCTCTCCTGTGTCTATATACTTAAGGATATCGTGACAAATAATAATTAACCACACACTCATGAATGTGTTGACCTATAATAGCACTAAAACCGCAAAATAGGTCACCTGCTATCTGTTATCTATTGAGAAAGTGCCCCACACTGAACCAGCAAAGTCAACAAGCAAATAACTTGATACACGCTCCTACCAGGGGAATCCTTAAATAATGTATTTAATATCGATGTGTCAACAAATAATAATATATTTATTCATTGCTTCAAATTCAAATAAATTAGTATTTCAACACAATACCAGTTCCTTTATCTAAAGAGTTAACGTTAAAATATAACACTGGTCTACCAATACTTAAAACTAAATATCCGATCAATTAAAAATCTCTGTGTCTTTCTTTGTTTCTCTCTCTATTTCTTTCTTTCTATGTTTCCTTTTCTCTTTGATTTGTTTTTGCTTTCTATGTCAAATTTTGTCGCTCTTTCTCTGTCTCTGTATTGGTATAAATCTTTTGAGTAAATATATACGGTGTCATCTTTCAAAACATCTGATTAATTATTTAAGCCCGAATTCTATTATACATGCAATTAATAGCCAATAACGTTTTACGTTCTTCTAAAGGCACGAATAAATTGAACTTTAAACAATCGATAAATTAAAAGCTCATATTAATGGTTACCTAAGGTGAATAAACTTACTTTGTTAGTTTATATAATACGTACGTGGCTTTGGATGTCACTTTAAAATGACTTAAATATTAAAACTCCTATGGCACGTGTAGCCTTGTAATGCATGCATGCATTTGTTAACTACGGGTATACAGAAAACACATGCCGTGACCTGAAATGTAAGGGAATCAATAATATGATAATTAATTACGAAAAGAAAGCTGAATTTCTGCATATAAAACAGACCTTATTTGTAATAAATGTCAATTATGCAATTACGCAATTACCGCTCTGAAGAAAAAGACTTGTATAATTAAAGGCACTTATTTCTTAGTAGTAAGGGGTTGTTGTTTACTGTCGTTATTATTTCATATGGTCAATTATGTGCACTCGTCTGACGTCAATATGTTTTATAAGGAGACAAGCTTAACATTTGTAGAAGTATTATATTCTTGTTTAAGGTCAGACAACATTAAATTACATTGTGCGGGCCAAAAGTAAGCTTGTAAACACATGCATGTGTTCGCACAAACACGCTCTGTTCATATTTAAATTGTGTTGTTTATCAAACCTCTTGAAGACCGTATATTAACTATGCAGGTGATTATTCTCTATATTATGTCCAAAATCAATTAAATCGACTTTCCATTGTACAGATAATGCGTACACTATCTACATAAAGACCTGTTATAATGTGTTAAAATACAACATGAATACAGAACACTTTTACAAATTCAATTTCAATTTAAATACAGAATTACCTCGACATTTAACTCAAAAGCTACGTTAAATATACAAACTTAAATATTGTATATTACCTTTTAACTCCCATTAAGATGGGTTTCTATCACAATTTCTTAAAGTTTACGCTTTTCGCTCATCAAGAATAAGAACGAAGGTTTTAAAAACAAATAAATTAACGAGCTTATACTTAGACCCATGCCTAAAATGATATTATTGTAAACGTACCAGTTGACATAAGGTGTAACAACATTGTATTTTCAGCAGATATTTTTATTTTACCCAATGCATTCTTCATCTGAAGAGAAGTCAAATTGTTTACATTTTGGATATTACTGTAGCCTCATTAATAGATCTTTATTCGCATTAGCTATGTTGTTTTAGTGCTGATTTCAGCATTAACATTGTTTGTTATAGTGTTGTTCTGGGTTATAAAAAGGACAATGATTTTGCTAATATATGTTTAAATTGTGAAGCTATAATATTATCTTGTTGTGCAACCGTAAATGTGTATCTGTTATACCTTTTGTGTCAAAAACATGTACATTGAAGTTGTCCATCTATTCAAATTTAATCATATTCTACAGTCTATGTTAGGGTCTTTTCCAACACTGATTGGAAGACGTGCAGCAGAACAAAACGGAACTCTCCAGGAAACAATGGTCAAGTAATTAATAGTTCAAATGTGCATCTTGTAATAATGGTTCTGCAAACTCGTCCTTGCTGAACGAACTTATATTTTGAAGCAACACTATTTATTTTTATCAAAAACAGCACATGTATAAAACTGCTAGCCCAGTTAAATTCGGTGATTTATTTGTTGTACATACGATTTTATCCAAGGGACTCAGCAAATTGTAGAGGTTTCAGCTATATTATTAGTTTTCACATAAGGGGGCACGTACGGGGATTCTGATAAATTTAACCTAATTTTGTATTGTTTCACACACACATGCATTATTTATCACAGTCACCGTCAATAACAACATTAATTATGTTATAGATTTATACAATAGACAGTATGTCAACATGTTCATGATGGAAGAGTTGACGAAATCATTTTTACATTGCCTTAGCATGATGGCGACGGGAACCATGTAAGTTTACAAATCAATTTTTAAACCGAGTGGAATTTTGGTTTCAACTCTTTATTTCGAATACGTATTAGTTTAAAATATCACTCCAAATAAAGCAATGTAAATGGTTTGCTGAAACTACATGAAGAAACTGTTTAATTCTTTCCAAGCAAAACTCTTTTTGCAACATAAATGGACTGATTTTTTTTAAAACCTTCAGCCCCTTTAAACGTTTTGTTTTGTTTTTGAAATTTATTTGACCATTTATGATCATTATAGCAACGTCCAGTTTTTTGGTGGAAGGAGACCCCAGATATATGTCTGGATAGAGCCACCGGCGCACTGCAGGTCAGCTGGAAAACCTTCTCACATTGAGTCCTTCGTTCCGAACGGGACTCGAACCCATGCGGTGAGAGGCTAAACAGTCAGAGGAGTACAAATCGGCGACACTACCACTACGTCACGGGCACGCCTCTTATTTATAACCTACATGTAAGGGCTGTTAAATGAAGCTGATTATTAACTTTATTAGAGTAAAAGAAGGCACGTGTAAATAAAAAACCAATGTAATGTTAGGAATTTCTGTTAGGTACAAGCCACATACAGCAGTATAAAAATATACACGGTAATACAACGAGTCTTTCATCTTACTTCGGATCTCATGTTTGTCCTTATACTATCTTCTACAGAGGACCGTGATTCAATGAACATTTCGTTACACGATTTTTTAGGGAAGTATGCTGTTTTCATATAAATCATGCAAAATATCTTTTTACCATCAATGCGCATTTCTAAAGTAATATTATTCACAAAGACCAAAATGTATTATGAAACACATGGCACTGATTCACTGCACATAAAAAGGCAATTCGTGTTCGCCATTTACCTCAACGTGAAAGAAAAACGTAAACATAGCTAAATTATGCATTAAGGAGCCCTCAGTCAGTAGATGCGTATCGTGATAAGCAGCAATTGTACTTCAAAACTAATTGTCTAAACAACAGGGAAACTACAGGCGCAGATTAATAATTCTGATTCACAGATTTAAGAAAAAAAACCCGCTTTCAAGACACATTCACAACACATAATCAAGATTACACACTAATCTGAGAGGATAATTTTCAGAATGTTTTTTTTTTTTTTTTTTTTTTTTTTTTTTGGATAAGTGACTTTATCAGAAGATTTCGTACCTTAATAAATAAGGAATAACGTCATGCGAGGACTCTTAGAACAAATTATGTGTATTATGTAGTAACGAAAACTAAACCTTTTTTGCGCAGCTGCTTCAAACTTCGTTTAAAAATATAAGTATTTTTAAGCACTTGCGAAACGTGTTTACACTGATACCGGTTTAGATGTTTATCCAACAGTCGGCACTAGCACTGTCTGCACAAAGCACACCTGTTGTTGAGACAGCAGTCGAATTTGTTGCATGTTGTATGATAAAAGTAGTGAGGAGTATCCTACATTTGCAGGCTTTGATTAAAAAATAGAAGAATTTTGGTTCAAGCTAGAATTTGAAAAAAAAACAAGATGGAAAGCACTTATATCCATCGATGTCATAAGTTATTACACAAAACATGGACCTCACACTTTATAAAAGGCAACATAAAAAAAAATAAAAAATGAGATTTTATACTCGTGGCATCAATATTGCTAAGTTATAAGCTAATGTATTTGCGGAATAAACTGTAATAAACTTAACTTTACCGACACTATTATACAGAAACCAGATATAAATGCAGATAGTCACACTGAAGGACAATGATAGCACATACTGGTCAGTTTTTATTTTGCCTGTAGCTCGCATGTTTTGTTACGTTTTGCATGACGCGTACATCAAACAGAAAACCGTTAGGGAAATTCCAATGATTCTATATATAAAGTAACACTTTCCTTTTGTCCTGGTTTCCTTCTGCCAGAACCAACCTGAACACACCATTACTGTTATAAAAGATAAACAAAACACAGAACTTAGCCCCAGGATATAGTATATTAGTGTTGTTCTAGCATCTTAAATTGCTATCGGCATCCCAAGGAAGGCGTTTCTGGGGCACCTAGCTTGCATGTTGCTGGCATTAGTAACAAACCATTAGCAAAGAATTCTAACCAAGTTCATGACCTTTAAGAATGAGGCCGCTTGCGGGCACACCTGGTAATGAGTTAAACGTTTCCACTACGAATCCTGTTGTTATAATGAAATACTGTTCGCAACGATCCGAGAGTAAAATGTGGTAAGAATGCCAACGTTTCATTATGAGCTTTGTGTTAAATAAACTAAACGGTAACACATTTCTTTCGAGAATAAAAACAATCTTAAAGTAAATGTTACTGCAGCTTTATTAATTTGTTAAAGTTTCTCTTCTATTTTAGTGTTTTCCTATCTACACATGCAACAAAACGGGCAAATATGCATTAGGGTGTAACAGAACATGATTCTCTAGCAATTTTCGTCACAAGGAACTTAACTTGCTAAACAGACTCTGTGTAAGTACATGGTATTTTATGTGCTGTACAATCTAACAGTTGAATCAATAGTGAACCAATGTTGCATAATTATATGACTTTTCAAAGGCGTTTTTCCTGTTATAAGAAAACGTAAATTTACGATCGTTACGAAAGATGGTCTTGTGCATTTTTATTTATTTATTAATTTATTCATTCATCTATTTATTTATTTATCTTTTAAATTAAATTTGTGTGTTTGTGTGTGAAATTGAGATTTTGGTATCAAAATCTGGCTCGGGTTTTGGGCTTTTCTAAATAAATATTTCTTTAATATAAGGAGAATTATGGTTAACATTACTACGAGGACTAGTTCGATCAAAACAACTAAATGTGGTAACATTTAGACGTCTTACGCTCAGGGTCTTACTCTTGAAGTTTTGGATGGACAAAATATTGTCGATAAATGTTTGATTATAGATAAATATGGCACTGAAGCCGTTTGGGGCGAAAGGACAAACTACAAATCCGATAAACCGTCAAAATTTTGCTTACAATCCAAGATCTAAACCAATTAAAATATAAGAATGCTGTTCTTGGCAACCCAATAAATAATAATCCTTCCACTTTTGCCGCCAATGTCTAGACGACTGTTTATCATGAATCTCCGTTTTAAGTTAAGGATTTCCTACGCTCGGCAATTTATACCGTTACAGACAGTACCGTAGAACTCAGACCGGTGGTGCCACTCATGGTAATGATATGTATTCTCGAGCAGATTAAGGCATGCAAGAATGCTCTTTACTGTCATGGGGATCTTTCTGTTCTTAAAGTGAGAAATGTATCCCGACTTTTATAATTTTAAGCATTACCTTAGAATATCAGCACAGTAAGCAAATCCCCCCAAAATAGTAATGCAAGCAACGACAAGAATTACATTAGGAATGCAAAGGTTTTTTTGGCAGTTTAAAGCCCGGTTTCTTTTTTTAAATGTAAACTTTATTAGATCTATTTACATTTATTAAACAGCGGTAAATATATGCCGGCCTGTTTGAAATGTTTGAACGCCGGTTTAAAGACTGTGTGTGTTTAGATATTTTGCATTCATGATTTCCGTTTGTAGGATATATTCACACTCTACCAAATGATCGTACAAGTAACAGACATAAAGGAATCGTGTTATCCGGTGTTAAAAATGATGTATGCAGGTCTCCGCAGCAATCGCTATCAATTTTAGCACAACACAGGACGTACAGTAACCATACACATATAGAATAGATAACGGAAAGCAACCGATCGCCATCGGTTTTAGCACCATACAGGACGTACAGTAACCATACACATATAGGATAGATAACGGAAAGCAACCGATCGCCATCGGTTTTAGCACCATACAGGACGTACAGTAACCATACACATATAGAATAGATAACGGAAAGCAACCGATCGCCATCGGTTTTAGCACCATACAGGACGTACAGTAACCATACACATATAGGATAGATAACGGAAAGCAACCGATCGCCATCGGTTTTAGCACCATACAGGACGTACAGTTACCATACACATATAGGATAGATAACGGAAAGCAACCGATCGCCATCGGTTTTAGCACCATACAGGACGTACAGTAACCATACACATATAGGATAGATAACGGAAAGCAACCGATCGCCATCAGTTTTAGCACCATACAGGACGTACAGTTACCATACACATATAGGATAGATAACGGAAAGCAACCTATCGCCATTGGATTTTAGCACAGTACAGGGCGTACAGTAACCATACACATATAGGATAGATAACGGAAAGCAACCGATCGCCGTCGGTTTTAGCACCATACAGGACATACAGTTACCATACACATATAGAATAGATAACGGATTGCAACCGATCGCCATCGGTTTTAGCATCATACAGGACGTACAGTTACCATACACATATAGAATAGATAAAGCATCCGATCGCCATCGGTTTTAGCACCATACAGGACGTACAGTTACCATACACATATAGGATAGATAACGGAAAGCAACCGATCGCCATCGGTTTTAGCACCATACAGGACGTACAGTTACCATACACATATAGGATAGATAACGGAAAGCAACCGATCGCCATCGGTTTTAGCACCATACAGGACGTACAGTTACCATACACATATAGGATAGATAACGGAAAGCAACCGATCGCCATCGGTTTTAGCACCATACAGGACGTACAGTTACCATACACATATAGGATAGATAACGGAAAGCAACCGATCGCCATCGGTTTTAGCACCATACAGGACGTACAGTTACCATACACATATAGGATAGATAACGGAAAGCAACCGATCGCCATCGGTTTAAGCATCATACAGGACGTACAGTTACCATACACATATAGAATAGATAACGGAAAGCAACCGATCGCCATCGGTTTTAGCACCATACAGGACGTACAGTTACCATACACATATAGGATAGATAACGGAAAACAACCGATCGCCATCGGTTTTAGCACCATACAGGACGTACAGTTACCATACACATATAGGATAGATAACGGAAAGCAACCGATCGCCATCGGTTTTAGCACCATACAGGACGTACAGTTACCATACACATATAGGATAGATAACGGAAAGCAACCGATCGCCATCGGTTTTAGCACCATACAGGACGTACAGTTACCATACACATATAGAATAGATAACGGAAAGCAACCGATCGCCATCGGTTTTAGCACCATACAGGACGTACAGTTACCATACACATATAGGATAGATAACGGAAAACAACCGATCGCCATCGGTTTTAGCACCATACAGGACGTACAGTTACCATACACATATAGGATAGATAACGGAAAGCAACCGATCGCCATCGGTTTTAGCACCATACAGGACGTACAGTTACCATACACATATAGGATAGATAACGGTAAGCAAACGATCGCCATCGGTTTAAGCACCATACAGGACGTACAGTTACCATACACATATAGGATAGATAACGGTAAGCAAACGATCGCCATCGGTTTAAGCACCATACAGGACGTACAGTTACCATACACATATAGGATAGATAACGGTAAGCAAACGATCGCCATCGGTTTAAGCACCATACAGGACGTACAGTTACCATACACATATAGGATAGATAACGGAAAGCAACCGATCGCCATCGGTGTTAGCACCATACAGGACGTACAGTTACCATACACATATAGGATAGATAACGGTAAGCAAACGATCGCCATCGGTTTAAGCACCATACAGGACGTACAGTTACCATACACATATAGGATAGATAACGGTAAGCAAACGATCGCCATCGGTTTAAGCACCATACAGGACGTACAGTTACCATACACATATAGGATAGATAACGGAAAGCAAACGATCGCCATCGGTTTAAGCACCATACAGGACGTACAGTTACTATACACATATAGGATAGATAAAGCATCCGATCGCCATCGGTTTAATCACCATACAGGACGTACCGTTACCATTCACATACAGGATATTAATTCTATTATTTCTCAGTATGCAGCTATCGTGGTTTTAACATACACACAAATTTAGGACAGGGCTAATATAGGGGTGTGATCACACTTTGTAGTTTTAGTATATTACTCTCACAATATTAAAACAATTATAGCTCAGGTAGTAGAGCGTCGGCTTGCGGATCGGGTGGTCGTGGGTTCGAACCCCGGCCGGGTCATACCAAAGACTTTAAAGTTTAAAGCTCGGGGCTAAGGGGTCAGGACATGGATATTAAACACCATCTTAAATACCAGAGATTGTTTACTCTGAGCAAGAAAATGGTGTTGTCTTTCATTTAAAAAGCTTATTGTTTTGCAGATAGGAGAGGTGAAAGCAAAGCATTATCTATACGAAAACATCACACCTTACCTAGTCAAAGATTCTATATGGGACACAAAGGGTTTGCATGTCTAATGACTTTAACTAAGATTATCATCTACACATATTTTAAATGTATGGTTTGATTGGTATGTTTGACTGAGCATTATCTGTAAAGGTGGTATCCGACAATTTGGACCAATATTCTTACTGTAAAAAAAAGTATTGTTAGCCGAAACGTCCCACGAGATGCTTATTATTTTTATGTCCTGCATCTATGATTTATTGTTTTGCATTTTACTTTTGTTGCTTTTATTTTTTTTTATTTCCGCCTTAATGGTTTTTCGATGTATTTAGCCAGTGAAGGCTGTGAAGCCCGTTTTCTGAAGATAATTTGTAATGCTTAGTACATGGAACACAACATGGAAGTTAAGAATAACAAGTTGAGCATCACTACTAAAAGTCTTAGAATGTTAGCCCAGTGTGTTGAGCTGATAGCTCAGCCCTACCCCACCTCAATGTAGGTTATTCATGTCGTGGCTAGGAACAAAAGCCTATTAAAAGGCATAGATCTAATTCCTTTATAATGTATATTAAATTACTTCTGTTAATCTGTTCATACATGAAAAATGTTAAGATAATGTCAAGTTTTCACTGCAAATTACATGTTCAATACAGTTAATTGTAACAACTTGTTTATATAATACAAATGGCACTTAAGCCTTATTTAAGAGGAAGAACGTGCTCGAGCTGTTAGAGTCGATGACATGTAATTCCTATACCTTTCACCGCGCGGGTTTGAGTTGCAAAAATTTTCATGTGGAAAGGTTTTCCAGCCAACCCGCGATGCGCCTGTGTTTCTACCAAGTCTGGGGTCTTCCTACAGCAATAACTAGCTGGACCTTATACGACATGAGTAATGAATCGTCAGTCGGATTTAACATTATATGCATGCATTTCAATTACAAAAAATAAAATAACCGAAAAAATATCAATGCATAGAAACTGTATTAATGACACATTTAAGTACAAACGATATTTAAAAAAACAAACACGAAGACAACAAACACTCTCTCAACGAATAAACATCAAAACGAGGTCAGGTGTCATTTAAAGATAGAAAAGGGGTGGGGCGTCTTCTTTTCAAAGCGTTTATTTTCCTTTGTATTTAAATTCGTCTGAAAAATGTGTCTTTTAGCTAAAATATTAGTTAACTTAATGTTTGACTTTCTACATTTTGTATATACTTTTCAATCCCTAGTTCTCTTTTCATATTAATCCATATACAGGTTTTTATAAAATACTCAAAAAAATATTTAAAACAAAAGTGTAAACAGAGTTTTTATATAAAAAAGCACACTAATTAAAATTTGTCACTTTCTGATAATTGCTTAATAATATTATTTTCTAAAAAGTTCACTGGTCCGTAACATGCTATATTAAGTTCGGCATTTTATTTTTATTTTAATCCAAGTAATCGACTGAATATTGCTACGCAACATTTGTTTAGGATACTTAATAATGAGACTCAATGTTAGATTGAAGATTGAAAAACATAAATGCACAGTTCTGGAGACAATCAGTTTCGAGTGACGCCATACCCGGAAAAGATATAGCTTAAATAGTTTTGTTTTTGCTTAGATATCAACTTTGCATTCCACTTTCAAGGCGTCAGATTTTATCGTTTTCGCCACTTATTTATGTTATACAGCGAACCGGAGTTTGTTAACATTGATGTGGGGTTAGTGTTCGTGTTATAGACTATTATTGGACACGCGTGTGCACACTAGACACACAAGATACCTCTTATTTTGTAATTAAAAAATACGCCTCGTGTGATAACATCAAAATTGCTTCTATACGATGTGTTTTATATGTTGGTATTTGTATCAGTGAATAGTATATCTGAGGACGTAGAATAACTTATTTGCTTTGTTTTAAATGGCTTGTCTCCTACATCTTTATCGAGGGTTTATGTACATTACTTAAGTGTCGTGTCTTGAACATCAAAAACGCTTAAATTTTCAAACGGATCCACATATGGTAAAGAATTGAAATGGCAATACCAGTTAAGTAAGGATAGGTGTTGACTCAGTATGTTTGCAGAAATTCTACTAGTCCATTATTTAGAATATGATCATTCGATAGCGAAAACGTGATTAACATATTACAAACGCGTACGTGAATAAGATAATTGTAAACAGCCTAATGTTGTACATGGAATAAACTGTGCAAAGTGTGGGTCAGTCATTTACGTTGGAGTAATGGAGAGGTAATTGTATGAACAAAGGAGCACGTGCATGATGTACGTTAGAAGAGAGACAAACCCATCAATAGTCATTTTTCGCAACCGGGCCACTCCGCAAATGAACTCCGATTCACCGTACTTAAACGAATTACGCAGAAGAAAGGACTGAGGGGCAAATAAATGAGTCAGCATGGATTGATATACTACAAACTGTTATGAAATATAACCATATTATTAGTTTTCATTTATATAATAATAACATTTAATTGTTTCGTTAATAACGATGTTTAGAATACTTTAAATAATACTTAGATTGTATAAAGACTAAACTATTGCGCCATTTACTTACACTAAGTACAAAGATTAGCCTTGGGTATGGAAAAAATGACATGAATAATAAACCCCCAAAAATTATAAAAATACAATATACATTTTGTGCATCGGCAAACTAGTATAATGGCAATAAAGAGGCACGATTCGGCCCTTGATTGATGAACGCGTCAAAATAACGCGGGTATAGTGAGACGGTGCACCGTATGAATGGCACGATCGTCAGAAATTACATACGAGCTTAGCGCGGATCCGCAATAAGTTTACACTTTATATATATATATATATATATATATATATATATATATATATATATATATATATATATATATATATAGAGAGAGAGAGAGAGAGAGAGAGAGAGAGAGAGAGAGAGAGAGAGAGAGAGAGAGAGAGAGAGAGAGAGAAAGAGTGAGAGAGAGAGAGAGAGAGAGAGAGGGAGAGAGAGAGAACGAGAGAGAGAGAGAGAGAATAGAGAATACAATGTTAGTGTTGATATAGATGTTATCATGCGAGGCTAAGAAAATCAGAAAGCACGAGCTCTGCCTCGTGCTTTCTGATTTTCGGGCAGAGCATCATAACATTTATCTATATCAACACTTACCTGGCTTTCTTTTTATCCAACCATCAAAAGTTTTTTTTCAAAAAGATCTAAGAGGGAAACATTTAAATTTACCGCTACTGCTCCTTCTTTACATGATCTGACATTCCAATGCAATACACGAAATTCATGCATAGAGTAATTCGGCTATAAGCAATAAATATCTAGTTCAAATTTACTTTAAAAAAATAAGACAATAAACATGTTATTTCTTTTCTTTTATTTGCGCTATACATAAGGTTGTAATATTAATGATTACCATAATCAAAAATAATTGTTGGAAAATAACATCATGAAAAATCACACCCTCGTGTAATGTTATGCATGTAGTGTGTAATGTCAAGGACGTGTAAAAATTAAAGTTTCTACGCACATGGCATTAAGAAACGCGAATTACATTCTAGGTTTTTGTGTGTTTGTTGTTGTAATAACAGTTTGCTCATGGATTTTAATTGTGGATGACATTGAAATTCTGAACATTGAATATAGCGCCATTTAATTGCGAAGATAGTTGTGATTTGGGAAATTTGGAGAAATGTTGGGATTGGAGGTGGTGTGTTGGTGTTCATGTTTCCGTCTAGAAACTGTGATTTATTAGGACATTCATCCAGATCTGTGCAGTCAGCTGCATTTGGTTCAACTAAAGTTCGAGCTTTATCTATACTATTTAAATGTTCATCATGTAACGACATTTGATCCTCAGGGTCTGTCCTCAGATTAGGCAGCTGATTGCTGCTTTCTGAGACAATCACAGATTCAAGATCAATTTCCTTCTTAAAAATGTTAGGATTAAAGCCAAATTTTGCCTCGAAATCCTCGTATCTTATCTCTTCAACACTGCCTAAGTTTCCACACGATTCTTCATCAAATTCCGTCCATTCACACCAAGTAACAACAGGGACTCGCATAATATGACATTTTGACAGTTGTTTTTATTGTTGCAGACTACAAATTCGTATTTATATTAATTTTATTACTATTCCTCAACAGTTTTAATTTTGTGCCTGTATTACATTTTGTTTTCAGTTTTATGCAAGTTTTTGAATTGTAAATGTGTACATTTTGATTAATAAAGCTTTTTTTCTTCAAATTTTTTATATATCATTGTTAAATAGAACCTTGGAGTGTCGCGATCAACTGTCCGGTTAGCTCAATCGGTTAAGATGCCGTTACTTAAATTTTCAATCCTGCTGAACAGAGATCGAGACCAATCTATATATTATGGACTTTTTGGGGGGTGATCAGAAGACTAATTACGAGTTAAATGAGTTTCATTCAAGTTAAGATTCCTGATCGTTTCGTCAAAAAAAGCAGTCCGCTTAGAGCAGGTGCGCGAATATCGGTTGATAAGGCTCATCTTTATCACACGGGTTATATCAACCGATATTTACAGAGATGGTGGGATAAATATATATATATGTACGTATTAGAAATAGGTACTCATACTACACTGTTGTTAGATTGTAAACTGTAACTTTCACTAATAAAATTGCCATCGTGGGATGATGTTGCGTTCTAATCTGGGGCCCCGATACATCACATCGAACTGTCCGACTGCTGGACTGCAACGTAAAAGATTCGCGCCATAACGTCATGCTACTTGACTTTTAGTATACTGCGGGAAAATGACGTTCAGTAAAAGGCGTCATTGGATGACGTTGACGTTGTTTCCGTTTTTTTCTAATGGCAGCGCACAAATATGCAGAAAAAGAATTTTTTTATGTTTAAATCTTGAAAAAGGCAAAATGCCGAAAAATTGAGTGAGAGCGTTTTCAGGAAAAAAATACAAGCAATATTATGACTGAAATCCTGTAAGTACAAATGTATTGTACCGTTACTAGCTTAACCGATAAAAGTACAGTAGCCACAATAGTCATGAAACAATAATGTTTAACAAAGACCTATAGGATCAAGAATATCTCAATTTAATCCCATTTCAATGATTTATTTAGTAATACCAATATATTCTGAATGCGTGCAATGTTTTGTAGAAATGCCTTTATTTTATTCTGTAATTGTTTAAGTAGATGATCCAAAGCATTTTACAGAAAATATTTTGTGCACAGGTTCACCTTCAAAATTGTAGTTTTGTAATCATGTTTAGAAGTACAAGAGTTGTCCTGACAGAGTAAATATTCTCATTGATTTAAAACTAAGGGGATTAATCACTTTTTTCATTTAATTGAACTTCCAATAATAAATAATACTTTCTAATATGGTCAAAATTTGGGAACGGGCTTCTTTTTTGAAGTACGGTGTTAAAGATTTTCGAATAACATGCAATTAAACTTTCAAGCAAGCATACTAAGTCAATATTTTGGCCATTTCGAACCTCGATAGGTGTTGTAAATGAGATTAAAAAACAAGTTTTCATACTTTATATATTGAATGATTTACATGGCAAGATTATGGTTAAATTTTAATATAAAATGCAATATTTATCAATATTTATAAATATATAGATAACATATTTACACTGTTAAATTTAAAGGCATATTATTTGTTTAAACATACATGTACTTTCAGATTTTTAAAAAAGTACTAATCATGATATTAATTTTAATGTTCTTTGAATATATTTACATGTCATACAACGTTTTTTCAACATCCCGTAAAATGATGTCTTTTACAAATATAATCCAAATGTTACTAATATTTTTGTTTTATTTCCTTTTTGTGTAAAAAATTAAAAAACTACGCTTCATGCGAAGACATTGATTTATCACATTTACAATACCACTTCTGTCAATGTCTGAACATGTTTTAAAATAGTTATTTATTCTAGTATGACATTACGGATGCGTCTCCAAACCAAAAGGTTTAAGGTGTGATATTCTAGAAAATGTAATGATGACTTTTACATATGTTCATGTCTCCTTAGATTTCACATAAGTTAAAATAAAACACTATTTAAACCTCGAATATGGTAAGAGTACTATTAACATGGGCAATTGCACTTACCTACTACCGTGTTAAATAACTCTCACTGAGCGTGGTATTTTTACAAATTGCAGAACTCTGTATTTATCGCTTCCAACGGAGGAATGATAATTAATTTTAAAAGGGTTATGCAGATGGCACTAATACAGCTTTGTGGTCGACAATATTTTTATTATTGAGCCAAATTAGAGTAAACGTTGGATCTAATAATATAAGAAAAAAACATCAATACACAAATGCATACATTGAAGTTATTATTACAGTTTAAATTAAACTAGCACTGTTCGTTTTAGTAGTAGTCGAAAAATTGGCTTAAAAGTTTACTGTTCCAGCGTTGGAAATAAAGATATATATTTAACACTTACAAAGAGTTTCTTTGAAACATGGTGTTCGCATTAATGCAAATGACTGTTCTTACAATCACTTAAACAGGTTATGAATCTAATAATTCTTCAGTATACACTTGCCTTATTTCTCCTTGAATTGATAACCTCTGCTTTTAAGTTATACACATTTAAATGTAGGTAATTTGGGTAAGGTTGACTCTATCTTTGTTTCTGTCTTCCCAGGATGGATCTACCATGGATCTACTTATCCCCTTCTGTCTTCCAAGGCTGAATCTATTATAGATCTACTTTCTTATGACCAACATTTTTGTCACGATGTGACTCTTTCGTTAAGCTTTTCGTCCTTTTAGCACAATGGACACTTTTCTATCTTTTGACAAGCTATGTGGCCAACAACCAAAGAAATAATACACCCGTGTCAAAGATGTAACTTCCTTTTGTCACAATGTGACTCTTTCGTTATGCTTTTTTATTTCATTTGTCACGTCTGACAATTTTCTATCTTTTGGCAAGAGATATGGCCCACAAGCAAAAGAATCATACACCCGTGTCAACGAAGAGACTTCCTCTCTGTTCTTGCTATATGTTGGCTTATTTAGTCCCAATGTGACTATTTTCCTCTAAACTTTTTGATATTTCCACTTTCCAATAATCAGCGATGTGGTCAACCAATAAAAAAACCCCAAACACACTCCCGTCAACGCCGTGGCTGTCCCTCTCTTCTCTATGGTGGCCTATTTAGTCCAAATGTGACTATTTCTCAAAACTTTAACCTTTCTGATATGTTTCTCTTTCCTCTGACCAGCAATGTGGTCGACCAGCAAAACTCCAAACACACTACCGTCAACGATGTAATTCTTACCAGGATCCGAGCTGAACAACTGACTCGCACTTCTCCCATGCCCAATGACATACTCTGACCGAGACACAAACCAGACACTCCCATTCTAAGATCGGACTACATGTATTTTGTTTTGATAAGCCTTTCATTCTGCACTCACAGCAACAACTCCCTGTCAGGATGACATTCTTATCATCTTGCAACCTCAGTTGAAAGCTACAACACACTTCCGGGAAGGAATGGCGCACTCGGCATTAATTGATTCAGGTCACAGGGAAAGTAATAGGTTGTAGTTAATTTCAAATTGTTTCTCAGCTAAATTTGGTCGAATCTGGTAGCATATATAAGCATTTATTTAAGACCTAACTTAAGTCAAAATGCAGAATCTTATTTAATATATTTAATAAACTTGATTTCTATCATCGGATGTTATTGACTCTATTTTAACTTTTATCCCAATCATGGTCTATATATATTAAGAAGAGATGTTTATTTGCTGCTGAAGACTTGCCTGTTTTCCAGTTTCCAATGTGTTCTATATTTGATTTACCACTGAATAATTTTGTCCATTAGTTTCACTCCTGTAATCGCTTACAGGGTAAAGCTTATACCGCCAAAAGGCTCTTCTGTGCGCTTTGATTAATGTTAATATTTTACTATTTATGGGACATTCTTGTACTACGAATGATGGGAAGCATGAGTCTATTAATTTTCTTGGCTAGCATGGCGACTATATCCGATGCACCCGACCCCTATCCCGCCACCCATACGTCGGAAACTAATGCAGTACGGTGTTTCTAATAGGTATAAGTTTAACAGATACAAGAGTGAATTATTGAATTTCCTAACGTTTTATTGTGCATTGGAAAATTATATAGTAAATTTCAGACCTCCATGTTGGGTACCAGTTGGTATGTACCATTGAAAACACTATTTATGTTATTCAAAAACATGTACATGAAAAGCATTTTGTATTCAACAATTTGTCAGAGGATCTTAAATATAATTTCCTCTTCGATTTGCAATATTTATTGTTAACATTTTGGAAAAATGTGTGCATATTTTCAATCGTCACTCGCAATGGCAATACAGTCAAATCGTATTTTTCTATCAGTTAAGCAAAGAGCATTCTCCAACATAATAAAGACTTGTGCGTATCGTAGAATTCAAGGCATTAGGCTGGTTAAACTGGTCTTTTGTAAACAGACAAAGTAATCAAACTTAAAGTTTAAAAGTAAATTATAACAAACGTACGATTAAATCAACGTAACAGATTTACGGAGCATGGTTTCATCCAAATCCGGGTATTATTCATTTATTACATGTACGTAGTTAAAAATCACACGATTCTCATTGATCAATGTATGAATGCTTCAAATTGTCACAACACACTTTATAGTTTTGTATAATATTGATATAGATTTATTTGTATATGCAGTAATATGATATGAAGTAATGTGATGATTTAAATATGACTTTAAGTTTAATTATTTGTAACAAACATTTACTGCGTTAATACAAGGCAGTGTAAAAACATTGACGCCCTCAAAACAAGCCTTTCCTTTACTACAGCCACCTGTCAGTCAGATACCTTTACTTCAGAAAGTTCTGTTTCTGTATGTTGTTCAAAGAACGCTTATTCCTCTTTCGGTGTGAAAATGTGTTCTCATTTGTTTAAACTTTGTGCATCTGAACTTGAAATGTATAACGTTTGAACTTACTTCTGTCCATATTTTGGGCATTGCTAGTTATTTAGTAAGTTCAGAATATTCTCCGTTAAACTGTTCTTTGATTTTAACCTGGTGATGGGTTTCGTTTCAGAGCTACAACATATACATCATGATTGAATATATACATATACTAGTAAGTCTACTTGTGTAACCATAAGGCGTGATTTCAAGCGAGTAAGCAAGTCAGTCACAGAGATAGCTTAGCTACAAATTTGCAAGGTTATGCTTATGTTGGTAAATGTTATTTTTCCTTTGAAGCCTAGCAATAAGATGAATTAGAGCCGCAGGAAAGAACCTGACAAGAATACAGCCATCCTTAAAGAAAGCACTACATACTACATGTATCACATGCACATCCGAAATGAAAGGAATAGAGAATTCAGTTGTAAAAATCATGTCTTTTTTATAATTAAATGAGCTTGTAGTTATAGTCTTTATTTTGAAATGTCTGAAGGACTTTTGGCTGTGATTTGCGCTGATACATTCCGTGAACAGGGACCTTAAATTTACATAATGCAGGTTTTATCTTAAAAAGAATCAGAAAGCTCTGAAATCGATTTTAGCATATACTTTTTACATAAGTGTATCACACTAGTAGTAGAGAAATATATGCTTCTGTACAAAGTTTCTTCTTGCATGTGACAAAGCGTCCTATATAAAAGTAGATATAGTTGTTTATATTGTGTGCCTGATAATGCATTTCAAAAAGTAAGCGCTACTTTTAAATTAATGACGGCCATAATTGACACATTTGCAATTTATTGTTCCTGATAGTTTTCCAACTTATGGCAAACAATTATGCATGTATGTACGAAATTAAAAGTAAATAACTTTTCCCCTGAACGTGTATCATGGTAAATGATCATACCATGCTCTATTACCGCAATAAACAACCTAGCAGACTTCAAGAAAAGGTCAGCCGCAAACATGTTTGTAAACACATTATTTTGGAGCGGGAAAAATATCATTTACATTAAAGGCAATATTTAACGATTCCATAGTTAAAACCAATACCATTAAAAACTTATAGGCGGCCATTTTGGTCGCTGACTTTGTAACGACTCATTATATAATAAATCCAAAAAAAGCAAATTAATGATATTCTTTGGACTCTGCCAGCTATTTGTATCTTCAAATAGATATATCGTAAGATAATATAATGTCCTAAGTAAACAATATTTGTCAAACCAAACGCTAGCTTGAAGAAAATCGGGAAAAATTTCGTGGCAAAGACCATTTTCCATCTCAGTACATCATGACAAATATATGTGCCACACTTCATGCTTGCGTCATGAACCGAAATAATTTGGTATTATATTACCTGCTAACAATGGTATTTTGTTTCAAAAACATCAATAGGATATGTCAGTATGCTCTAGCAAATCGTGACGAACAATAGTTTCCTGTAAAATGTCATTGGGTTGAACAGCAGTAGCATTAATGCCGCAAAATATGTCAGCGTTTCTTCACTCGTGAACATTTCTTATGATATAGAAATATATTAAGCAACCAATTAACTTTAAAAATATTGCTTACTATTTTGGTTGAAGTTGCCTTGGTATGGATGACTCATTTGTGCACAGGTCGGATTTACATTCTGAGTAGATTGTATGACCTTTGGAATGTCTTTCTTAAAAATGGGTACATTTTATGCTTATAAAAGAGATTTGTGGGTTAAAAATGGCAACCTCACCAATGACGCGACCAAAACGAAAAGACAACCACGGACATAATTGACGAAGAAAACAATGCATGTCACAAATGAAAAATGAAGCATGTCATATTCATATACTTTCGTAATGGTCTTAAATACCAAATGTTCACACTTAACCCCTAATAAATAAGGCATGCAGGTCATCAACACTAATTATATGTCCTCAGTTAGTTATGCATTTTTAACAAAGACTTTATTAAACAATAAAAATATGGTTTCGGCCGGAGGTATTGCTAGTAAAACGACATTACGAACGCATGTCGTGACATAGCTTATAATAGTTAAAAGGTAAGCTTTCCCTTGATGTAGATCATAACCAGGATGGAGAAGTTCCTTGCATCCGTATGCTCACGTTATGTTTTATTGTAGATTATGCACCTTTCTGACGGAGAAAAATCGATATTTTTGTACGTTTATTTCTAGATTTTCTCTAATTTTCCGGGCCATTATAAAATTGCGGAAATAAATTTTTGTGTGATGGTTGTAACACATATAATGCGTATGTATAGTGTTGTTCTATATTGTATTTTGATATATAATTTGTGCTATTTTAATACCTTCGACTTGCTCGAAATGTTATATTTGTGAATGGTTGTGTATGTAAGCAAATGATTTCCGCTAGGTTTATTATCTACAAAGAGAAAAATACCCAATTCTTGCTAGTATACCGAAACTTACTGACAACATATATACTGAAAATATCTTAAACATGCTAATAGTTTCATTTACTGTTCATGATTGCATTGTTTCTTGTATGACAAACTGAAGTATCATTGATAATTATTACAAATATTAAATTTATTGATATTATTATTATTAGTAGTAGTAGTAATATTGTTATTATTATTATTATTATTATTATTATTATTATTATTATTATAATCGCAATGTCATGAATGGAATCATTGCAATATTTTATTTAAAGAAATACATGTCGCTCTTTTAGAGTTTTCATAAGTAGATAGCTTAAAACGTAGACCTTTAGGTCTAAACATGCAACAAACATCTCCATACAAGTTGAAGCAAGTCATACATAATCTTACTATTGTTAGAGTAATCTTAATAAAATTTGGTAATAATATGACAAAGGGTTATTTTAACTGTCCTTTGTATCGTACATTTTCTTATCATATTAATTAAATAAATGTATATGAAGTACCTAAGCCATTTGGAAAGGAGGACTAATTGTACAAAGGATAACTTAAATCAAAGCTGTTAAATAAAGAAGCCAATGGTACATTTGGCCATAATTCCCTTAATAAAACCTAACGTTGTGCATATGTTACCAGAAAGGTTTAGAGAATATGATATACCGTGCACACAAAAACATATATTACTGATAATATATAATAAACAAGCCATAATGACGTTAAGGCATTATAGAACAGTGTATTAAAAGTAAATTTACAACGATGTAGTTGCACAAAAAGGTTGCGGTGTCAGAAATTCCGTTGAAATTCGTTGTGATAGATTACAGGTCGAAATTACAACTTACAGTAACGCCTCAGGATACAACACAACTACTTTATCTGAAGAAAAAAGTAATCCCTCTCAGCATTACTTTCACATTCGTCTTAATTTGGATGTAGGATATCTTAGTAGTAAACTTTAAGTTTACGACGCGTGTATGAATAAACAGAACAGATCTTATTTTTGCAATAAATAAAGAGAATTGTGGCCAGAAAATATATCTATTGCAACGTTAAAATTACACCAATTTGCATGTTACATGTACGTATGTATGTCTCTGGGGCACTTTGTTACAATTTTGACATCATCACGCTTTGCGTTTGTTTACAATCATTGTTTTACTTACAAACGCTCACATTTTTGGCAAAGTTCATTTTCAAGAGTTAAACACAAACAATTGCTCCCTTCACATATTTGCAAACGTTCATGGCGCAGCCATATCAGAAAACACGGAAAAATATTATCCTACAGTTCCCTTTGGCACAATTTACAACATTGTTTTACCTTTACCTTTGAATGTCGTCAATGACGTCATTTGAGAAATCTGAACAATGCGCAATCGCCAAATATTGTTTTGAAACCGAAATTTCTCTGAGGAACACCTATGAAATGATGGAGAAATCATGGACAGCGAAATCCATGAGCCGGATACAAGTTTTAGAGTGGCATCGTATATTTTGAGAAGGCCGTAAATCTTCTGAAGAGGATTGCTGGTGTGGTAGCTAGTCATCCTTTGGTGCGGGAGAAGGGACAGACGCGCCACGATTCGAGATATTTGTGATGACACAGGTTATAGTTAAGGTACTGTGCAACGTGTTTTGACTGAATAAGGTCAGCGCTCGTTGGATTTCTCGTCTTATCACTGAGGACCTTAAACAAAAGCGCGTGGCAAAAGTCAAAATAATTTCCTGAGTCGCTTTCACCGGGAGGGTGTAGACTTTCTGGATACTACAGCTGACGAGACCAGTGTGTATTTGTGCGAATGACGTAAGCATTTTTTGCTGGCTACCTTATTATGAGATGCACAGATTGTACAAGCAGAGGCAGCTTGCCAGTGAGTCGGCATGTTGAATGAACTTGTTCGACGTGTATCTGTGGATTGGTGTTTATCGAATGATATTGATAAGATATTTAATTTTCTGGTACATTGGCTTAGGTGCATTTGTGTTATTTGGACAGAACTTATACGGAATTTATATCGCATAAAAACTTAAGCAAAGTGTGACATTTAATGAAAACTTTGTCTCATTTTGTATTTACTATTTTTCTAGAAACAGAATTGGAATTTGAAATTGGACATCACTATTTATAGATAACATGTTCTGCTACATAATACAAGTAAACAGCGATTACATTACACCACATCATTTAATCAGTGTGTTACTTCGGTCTTGTTTAATCCGTTCGTTATAAAACATGTACATATATTAGTATGAGTTTATTAATTAACATCCAGCATTAATTATAAATAATAATAATAATATTGATCTAGTTTAACAGGAACAACGATTTCAAAGAAATACGACGCCGCTTTATAAATATGATTGTTGCAAAGGATATTTCATCATTTTCCTTGTTGATTATATTTGCAAGCACACAAAAAATGTTACGATGTAATTACATCTCTTATAATGAAAACTAATATCGTATAATATGTTATACAGTTAAACAGTTAAAACATTTTGCGTCATACAGGCAATTTTGACTACAATATCTGCCGTATAGCATTTGCGCCATAACGAAATCACTGAAACACACACAAAGATAGATAAAAACGTACTATTTTTTCAAATTTTCCAAATTAAAGTATATTTATTGTACGTTTCACACAATTATTTCACTCTATTTTATATTTTTATCGTTCTAATTTGCTTCTTGGTTAAAAAAAAACACGTTTAACTTGAATAATGTTATTTGTGATATTCGACGATTTTTATATTTCCATCGAGATTTGGGGCGATAGAAGATGCTTTTATTATACTCATTTGGCATAATATGTACCTCGATACAAACACAAATCCATGATGTTTTCTGTCTGTCAGTTACAACAGAACACATAAATAAATAATACCATTTAATAAATAAAAAGGTGATATGAATGCATCTTATAAATTGAACTTTGTATCAAACATCGTGACTATACCGTATACAACTCTTAAACGTGGTAAACAGTTGCATACGTAAGATTTAGAACAGTGATAAAATCGAAACCTAATCTTGGTTTATTATTGTTATACAGAGATTTCTTGTTAGGAAAATTAATTAAACTCAGTTAAACCGAAATTTACGACTAAAACTAAATGCGGCACTACAGTTTCTATCAGTGTAATGAAGTATTTACAAAATAATCAAACGATGCAACTTCTCGACTGTGTGTGTGTGTTCTTATAGAAAGTGAAACCAGTATACACGTTAATAATACGTGTATAGTATTACTGTGTAATAATGATAATTTTAAATTTGACATGGTTATTATTGCTCTGTAAATATGCAGATAGAATCAATGGGACTTTATTTTCCAGAAATAGAACAAGAAGCTGACAAAGACCAGACATCAAACCAGATGTACACATGCACACACGTTGTTTAAATAATTTCTTTTCAAACTGACAAGTTAATAATGTTAAGATAATGTTTCGTAATATCTAGAGAAAGAAAACGATAAAGTTCTCAATTCTTCACGATTCACCGGTGCAATTTCTTATCATGAAGATTGAGGTGAAAAACGATTTGAAAGTTGACCTTTTAATGGATTTCCTATGTGTTTAATCCCTTCGTAGTTTTCATTTGTTAATTATATATGTATATATTACACATACTTTTTTAATGTATTTATTGACACACATTCGCGGCGACACTAACATGTGTTTTTATTTATTAACAAATAAATGTATTTATTATTTAATTGTTAGCTTTATGGTATTGTATTCATATTTTCTTTAGAATGTTGGAAACGATACTTAAGATACAAGGACAGTCTCCCTTCTAGCAAGTAAAATAGATACCGTTTAATGTTGAGTAATTCAATGGCTAACTCATAGTATTTACATGTAATTATGAAACATTTATACTCGAATATATGCATATTGTAAAAAAATACTGGTATTAGAATAGCAAAAGTTCCTATCACAATTGATCTTTATGTTCTCAACATTATGAACTACATAGGACTCACCTATATTATCGCAGTAAAACCCATTATTGCTTAGACATGTTTTATCACCGTCATAAAACGTCAGCATTATAGTGTGAGTGTAGTTTTATTACGTTAAGTATTATACAATTATGCAGAAACATCTACATTTATGGTTCTATGTCTACGCCTCCTATTGGCAAGGATTGTAAAAAGGATGAACCATATACATTGTACATTGTACACACATGATACGTAGGCAGATAATTGGAATGTGTTTGTTAAACCTACGAATTGTAAACGTCATAAAACAATTTTTTAAAGGTGATAACGTCAGTGGTGCAGAAAGGTATGATATTCAACACATAAAGTAATCACTATTTGGTGTTTTTTTGTGTTTTTGTGTGTTGTTGTTGTTGTTGTTGTTTACCAATGGTGTGCAAAATTTGTCCTTGCGCTGAACAAGAAAAGAGACGATAATTATGCATCATGGAATATCAGTAATTAGTTATTTAATCAAGTTATGTGCATTCATTATAAATGAGAGAAGTAGGGGGATTGCAAAATATAGATGCGTATGCGGGTTTTCCTCTCAAAGAGGATGTTATTGACCGAATGACGTAAATCTTTACATAGACGTGCAATATAATCAGAAGATGGCACAGACTCGAACCTACACTATTTATCTATCTATATTTTTACATTGTTTTTAAGTTTAGAAGATAAATTTCACTTTTTGCTTAAATGTTCATTGAATACAGATATAAGAAAAAGTTTGTTTTTAATTATAACTAAACAATTCTTTTTCTTTAAAAAACGTATAAAGTTAAGCTCATTTCATTTAATAATTATTTCCCTGCTATTTTATTCTTGTATCAGTCTGTCGGAGGACATCAAATGTCTGCAAGAAAAGAAATGCGCATCATAATAAATTTAAATAATCAACTAAGATACATAAAAGCAAAAACAACAAACATGTCGAAGATATAAACAGAGAAGAACACACATCTAGAACCAATTACAGATGTAATTACCCGTACGTATGTAGAGCATATAATTTAATAATAATAGTATAATTTCAGAGTATTTCCTAGACGAAAAATAAATCGGCGCCTGTGCGAATGCTGCATCTGGTCTCCTATATGTGGGTTATAAACAACGCACAACTGAAGTTAATTATAAAATAAGTAGACAGAAAATTGCAGCCCTAAGCTAACCATCTTAACTGTTAAGCTTTCTCGGATGTGCTACATGTATTAGTTCAAAAGAAGCAAACTCGTTACTTCCGGGGATCGTTAGTTGTTCTGGTACTTTCCAATTAATCATAAATACATCTATATTGAGGGGCGGTACTTATAAGGCTAGTACTAAGTTAGTTTAGAATTTTAAAATGGCTGAAATTAGCTAGCTGTATTTGGGTAGTGTTGCAATATTTGTAATCTATTTGATTTCTGAAAATGCGGACAGAGTAAGCGTTTTTGTCATTTTCACATCAGTAAGCGCAAATGTTGATGAAAACGATATTCTTATTAAACTGGGTCCTTTTAAATAAAAAGATTCCATGTTAAACACCTGGAAATTGTGTGTAAGTAGATGGGGATTGAACCGATAAGACTCGATTATGATGTTGTGTGTAAGTAGATGGGGATTGAACCGATAAGACTCGATTATGATGTTGTGTGTAAGTAGATGGGGATTGAACCGATAAGAATCGACAATGATGTGGCGCAGATCCTACGTTTTTTTATATTTTAAAAGGTGTTTGTATTCAATGGGTATATCCTCCTACCAAATGTATTTCAGATATTTGCAAAGGTTTCACAGGTAAAAAATAGTAGAAAATTATATAAAATAAATGGCTGTTACACAAATTAACCAGTGGGCACAAATAGAAAATACATGTATATGGTTTTAAGAATTTACTGAAAAAAAGTCTTTTTTTTCACTCAATATACTGAAATTTATGTTATTATAACATCAGCGGCAGAGCGCATCTTTCTCAGATTATTTTTACACTTTATTTACTTTGTGTCAATTTTAGTTTGTTTAAATATAGATTGTATAAAGAGTTTATTTATAATGGTATTGTTGGAACTAAATTTTTGGAGTATATTTGTCAATTATACGTAAAATTGGCATGTAGGAAGTTTGTATAATTATTGTTACACATGAAAAGGTTTAATCTCCATTAACATTAATCTAATTAGTTAATTACATTACGATTGAAAAGTAGATGTCCCGAAAACATGTTTTATTCAATAAAAATATTCCACACAACGTTTATGTGTAATACTCAGTTCTCAACACTCTTTTCTGTAGCCTTAATGCTGGCTAAAACATATTTTGGCAACTAAAAACCATAATGTAACTGATTGATAATAGAACAGACAAAGGCCCATTATTAGCTTAACAATGCGAATTCGGTAAATGCGATCAATACATCAGTTGTACTGTCTGAGCTAATTCCTGACGATGTCGTTGCGTATTTGTTGAGATTATAGGAGTTATGTCAAAATTTGGAAAGAACGCAACTGCTTTTAATTATCCAAGGCAGGGCATAAAGTACGAATCCCGTTATGGAATCACAGCGTTAAGTTTAAAAAGACTAATAAAAACATTTTCAGTTTGTCAAATTATGTCAAAATGATAAGTTACGATGTGTAATAAAATTCACCACAACAAAAAATGTGAACGATGTCATTGTTTGCTAATTTTATATTGTGACTATATAAAGTAACCTTGCAAAGAAAAATCGTTTTTTATTTCAGTTAATAATCATATCGCAGCGACATAATACTGGTCACTATAGTGACTATAGTAATCCGGCTGCTAAGTGGAGGAAGGTCTCAGACAAATATTTCGGTAGAACCACGGCTCACGGGTGGTCAGTTGTTGGAGCGTCTCACGTTAAGACCATCGCACCAACCACGTCTCGAAGCCACGCACTCAAACCCAGATCTGTCCGGGAAGTAACAGCGACCCATCGACCACGAGCACCTCTCACAAAAGTTAATTATATACTAACAATTACATGTAAGCTCCGATTTTCCAAAACTCTGCTTTAATACAAACAATGTGTTTCTTACAAAATGTTCCTATTTTATTAATCGTTTAAAGAAAAGGTTGAAAGTGTACGCTGTTTTTCCTTTACCCAACTACACTTTCTGATATTATACAAATCAAAAAATGTCGAAACTGTTGATATCGTTATTATGGAGTAGTGTGTAAACATGACACCGGCTAAAATTCCCTGCAAATGGCTTTTACAATACGTGAAAAGTGCAAATGCTAATGACAGAACATGAGCCATCGATTAAATTGCAGTAGGGGTGGTATCTGTAAATGAACCAGCGGAGAAACCTTGATGTAAAAACACGGTTGTAGTATCTCTGTAAGACAATAATTATATGGCACGGTTCGTGTAGAAAAAACTAAATAAAATATAATTGTTGCCTCACTTGTCCAATCGGTAATGAGACACCGGTCATAATCACGGCATAGATTGTCTTGAAATTTAAATGTAAAATATGTGCAGGTATCAATTTATAATAAAACGGCACTAAGAAGCATATAACAAGACTCAGTTGTGCAGTCAGCATAGCATTGTCGCACCATGAAACTCACTGACTTTTCCTCTTCAAGTAGCACTAGCTAGCTCTATAAATTATTTCTTGTTATCCTACCAATTCATTCCAAGTCAAAATACAACCGTTTGGTCAGTCGGCTACAATTTCTCATGACTATGTTCATGTATCGCAAAGTAATTTAAAGTAATTTAAACTGTGTGTCTCTTGGCTTTGTTGATCATGTCTTTCTTCAATATAAAATTATTGCGCACGTATATATCTTACATGTGTTTTTACATTTAAAATAAAGTTATGTAGAAATATGTTGCATTTAAAAGTTGTCATCCATTTTTATTTTGACCTTTGAGGCATCTGATTTACAATTGGCTGTTTATTTAACATATACATTTTTTATGTAATTAACCTTTAAAGCTGTCACTGCTGAACAGTTTCAACTGACTCTTCATTGTTTTTATCTAGAATATTTTACTGTTGTAAATTGCTGAAAATAAGAATGGCATAAAAAATACATGTAGATCACATTCAATGCTGTGCATTTCCCTTAGCTCTATTTGACTTTAACATTCCAGCTGTAACACAGCTGTCTCAAAATTTTATTTCTGAAATGCCTTTGGTTTGCAAGCTGTATAATCAATGAGATAAACCTTTGGTACCATTGTCACATATCCGAGATTTATACAGAGTGCAAACAAGAATTGTGTTGTTTTTCCAATATAGTAAACTTTGCTTTAAACCTTGCTACAAAACATTTTGTTGCGACTTTATAAAAATCAAAAGCATAAGGAATGAACAAATATTCGGTTAATTAAATTTGGTTTTCTGCAATATATTTTTAATTCTGTCGCAAGAAAAATTGAAACAACTCAATTTGAACATAAACATCAAAATAACTTTTGTTTACTAATAAAGTTCAGTATGAAAGTTGTTGCGAACATAAAGTAAGGCTAAAATCTATCAATCTGAAAATAGCTGAATGTGTATTTTACATATTAATATTATGTTTATTTAGCAGGAGTATGTGCTTCAAAGAAATTCGGCTTTATTGTTTCACGTCCGTGCACCACCTTAGGCATGCTTATTATTCAATTCTTCGTAGATTCTAATTGCTGCATAAGAATTAAAGAATGACGCAGATATAGTTCATTAAAATAAATCCATCATCAACTTAGCACCTGCTTTCTCCCAGTCAAATTGTTTTATGTCGATAAGTTGTATTGGTGGCTAAAGTATTTAGATGTATTATCAGTGTATGTTTTATGTAGTGTTGTTACCATGGTCCAACACTTGTGGCAAATGTCAATGAACATTTTACAGGTCCATTTGCCTGGTAAATTGTGTAGGTATACGTTAATGCATCAAATGTCAACATCTATTTGACACTTAAATGTGTCAATTTCTCAAACTTTATGTGCATTTTAACAGTTACATAAATGATTAAAGGAACTTATAATGACAATTTGACATCCGTGTGACGTCACCACATAGCGACTGTCATTTGATGACATTATCGTGCCTCATATGCCAGTCTGCAATCAGGTACATTAGCCATTACTGTTGTTGAAAACATGTTTAAAGATCGTGTTCTGTGCACTGGTATACTGACATGTGGTATATTAGATAAATTGAAAACCATTGAGAAAAGGACAATGCTATATAACACATAACCTTAATACTAGGGACAGCGTAGCTTTGGTGGAATGAAGAGTGACCCAAGTCGCTTATGGCTGGGTCTCCAAGGTTAAGGAGAATATTTTATAAACACATTCTTATTGTTTTCAGCTCTTTAAAACACAAAATGTATTTAGTTCGTATTGGATATTGAGAAAGTTTTATATTCAAAGGTAAAAAACATTAACAACACTGCACTGTTGGTGTTGTTTTCCTTGAATACAGTTGGACCTTTTAAGAATTAATAATAATTTTAAAAATCAGATCAATCAAAACAGTCTGTTGGTTTGCTGGTTGGTGGGGGCATTATTGGCCACTATTACTGCATTTATATACTGCAAATACATTTCTTTTTACAACATTCTTTTATGTTTATATCTATTTCATGCTGATTTAAATTTGTTTTGGTTAACATAGGACCTTATCATGTTCTGGTATTGTAGCTAATCAGGGTCTTTTTTATGGCACAGAGCTTAAAAAAATTGACGTGTTTTCTAAAGATATATTGCAACGCTTTACTATAATTCCAGCACTAATGTAAGTTACATGCAGCACAGACAATGGAGAAAATAAGCGTGTCACAACAAACTTAATTATTGTTTGTGTGTGTGTGTGTGTGTGCAAGATCAAACGAAAAATTAAACTTTGCATAAAAATAATTATAGAGAACTTTATATATCATAACCAGATTTCACTTGTAAGCATACAAATAGCCATAACTATACAGCAAGCAATTAATAGACCAGTATTTCCATATTCATTAAACAAAAACAGCAAGTCCTAAGGCTAATGCTGAGCGTAAGTGTACATTGCACACCTGAAGTTAGTTATAAAATAATTAGACATAAATTCTTAAGCATTAGGGAAGCAGTTAAGCCATTCTAATGGGTCTTATATAATAAATATCTTAGATCAACAAAGAAAGCAATAATAAACGACCTCGTAGACGGTAGGTTGTTCGGGTGCTTTCCACTTATTTAAAAGTTAATAGACACTGAGAGATACTTTAATATGCTAGAAATTAAATGCAGATGATTAAGTTCATGAGCATACGCTAAAATAGTAATTAGCATGCTTACATAGAAGTAAATATGTTTTGTTTCTATAAATATGTGCTAAATGTAGTGGTTAAATGGCTAGTCGTGTATTGCATTGACTGATACAGGCGTTTGCAAATTTACATGAAGTTTATGCTACGTATGTGTCAGTATTTACATCTTTTGTCCGCCTGATTTCATACCAGTTATATTAAGCAATTTATATTTGTCATATAATAAGGGTTGCTTGCAAAATTTCCGTTGGATTGTTTGGAAATATTTCTTTGTTCATAAAACACGACTCGGTATTCTACTTGAAACGCAAAGAACGGGATAACATGCGGAGGTTTATCTTAGACATTCAACATAATAATATGTTTTGCTTAAAAGCAAGAGTATTGCATCGTTTAAGAAACTTGATTTTAAACTGATCTCTTAGGCCATTACACAATTTTGCCAGGTATATCTGTATGTTATTTGTTTATAGTAAAGAATGTCGACTTGAATTGCTATTTACAAACCACAAGACTGTTTTAAACTCTTGAAATATTAAATAACATCATTTAACGACATTTTCAGAGTGATAAATGTGCATTCTTTGCGGATGGATTCAGAACAGCAATGCCGAGCTTAAGCATTTTTATTTTTTACAAAATTTTACAAAGTTTGTAACATCCACAATAACGTGTTAGCCAAAATCAGTAAAATATGTCGAACTGATTATTATTTTTAATGAATTTTCAAACATGGCTGACAATAAAAAAAATTATCAACAAAAACAAGGATGCCCTTGTATCAGCATTGTTCGATAACAAGCATAGTGTTACATATCCCAGTCCAGTTAAACAAGGAGAGCGATAAGAATGAGAATTAAAAAAAAAACATGACTTTTCTCAACATACATAAGAATATATGAGACAAAGTCCTACGAGCATTGCAACATAAACAAACATTGAACAAACACAAGACCAAGGTATTCACATGCACGCCAAATGTAAAAGTGAGAACAAATCTGTGGAGTCATTTAACAATAAGAGCAAACCCGACAGTTACCGCATTGGAACGGTCAGTCGGCAATATGGTACGACTGGAGTGCTTAAACATAGTGAACACACGCGATGTACGTGATTGTGATATGAGTTATTTTCAAGGTATTCATTATATCTCAAGGCGTCAAAAACAACATCTACATAGTTGAGGTAAATAACAATTTCTTCTGTAGGTGTAAACTATATTGTTTATTATTGTAATAACCCTTTATTGCTGACAGCACAGTTCAATATTTTACGTAGGTATTCTTATAGTTTTACACCCATTTTAATTCAAGTGTGTTTAAAGTGATATTAGTCTGTGACAAATGTTTCTAAGGCCTCATCGTAACAGAACAGGGCCCATTGTTGCATTTATATTGCGGTTAAGTAAACGTGTTGGGAAAGGAACCAAATTTAAACTACGTGGAAATATATTATCTGAGATGATTTGATTAGTTGCAGTAAAAATACAGAATTGTGTTTAAAGATGCCGAATTGCGAAAATTATTTATGCGACGAGAGAATGATCATTCACGAGGAAATTAAAATTGCACGTTATTCATTTCCTGAATTAAATAGGACTTTAGATTTCATATCACCTACAGGCTGAGTTCCAGAAAATTTTCGTAAATTGTGTAACTGTCTAGTATCGCGTGTCTCTGGGTTGCGATTTTTATTGTTTTAGAAATGATGTACCTGAAACCAAGACAAATCATAGGAGGATTTAATTTCAATCTTAGAGTTCTTCTTTTATTCTTATCTTTGAATTAAATATGCTAATGTTTGCATTGTATTGGGGTATATTGAAACTAATAAAACCACAACAGACAACTAAATATTGATAATTTATTTATATAAAATCATGTATATCATTAAAAGAAACAAACAATACAACAAATAGTAAGAGACATCCCGACTTTATTCTTAATTTCTTTACCTAAGGTCGTCTATTCTTTTTAATTTTCTTTAACATAAATAAACCTATTAAATCATAATTTTTCAACACATTGTTTATAATTCTGTATGCAGAAAACATTGCCATATTTAAGCAGAAAACATTTTCATATTTATGCAGAAAACAAAGTCATATGTATGCAGAAAAGATTGCCATATTTATACTGAAGACAGTGTCACATTTATTCAGAAAACATTGCTATATTTGTGCAGAAAAACATTGTCACATTTATGCAGAAAGCATTGTCATATTTATGCTGAAAATACTGCCATATTTATGCAGAAAACATTGTCATATTAATGCAGAAAACGTTGTCATATGTATGCAGAAAAAGTATAGATCCGTAAATGGCTAAAGTTAAAAAAAAAATAGAAAATTCTAATAAAGCAATCATATAAATAACTATTCATGATCTCATTCAGAACATGGGCTTGCATGCTGCAGATCTAAATTGCAAGCATGGATCCAAGGAACCGTCACACGTGAGATGAATGACATTTATGTTTTTCCTTTCTTTGACAGGTAACTAATGGCAACTGACAATAAAATGTCACTTTTGGCGAAAAACGAATTCATTGTGCAGTGATAAAGATGAGTCAATGGTTGAGAATAGTACAGTTGTTATATATTGCAGAAATTTGGTTATCCAGAACGAACAAACGAACGAATAGTTTATTTCAGATTTGAACAAGTAAGGTGAATCATCCTACAAAACACGTAATTACATCACATTACATGCGTGATCACTGGTATAGACAAAACATGACATTAAAAGAAAACAGACAATTTCAGATATTGTTGTCTATATAGCAGTAAACGTAAAATATTTAAGAGTGTTAAACAACAATACTGTTTCTAACTCACCAAAGCTGACTTAATGTATTTGGCCGATTTAAATAAAATGTTTTCGTCCTGGGAGAACAATAACTGATTATATTTAAATACTGAAGGTCTTGTGTAATAATTACGATCCAAAAAACTTCTACGTAAGTTAGTGTATCTTGGACAAATGCAGATAAAATGAAAAAAAACATCCTCTACGTCTTGCGATCCACAATATAAGCAAAAACGACATTTCTGGGAATGTTTGGTCTGCCATTACGTCCTGTGTGAACCCGCAAAGAATAACCAACAATTCTAAATTTGGTAACAATACATCGAAACTCAATAGGCAGTGCGTTTAAGTAACGTTCGTAAGTAAATTCTGATTTGAAAAGTTTATATTCGTACAAAATGGGACTCCTTTCCACTAATGCTCTCCATTCTTGTAAAAAACAGTCAATTACACGTTGTTTAAAAATTTATGGAAATGCATTTTGTAATTCAGATTCTGGGTTTAAGAATACGTCAGAGAAACCAAAATCATTTAACAATTTTCGAACTTTAGAGACCCAGTTTATTTTTCCCTCTACACACTCCTTGAGGTTTAATACGTATAACTTGTGTAATATTTTGTTATCTGTTTTTAACAGTTTTATCCAGTATTTTATTATTTTAACATAGCGACTTATATAAAGCGGGTATCTTGACAATTCACCATAGACCCCAGCTGAACATGTGTTAAGACGAACTTTTAAAATACGCTTACAGAACTTTAAGGGAATTCTTTCTAGGTTTTTTGCTTTCATAAAACCCCAAGATTCAGCAGAATAATTTAAAATAGAACCAACAAAGTCATCAAACAACAGACACATTATATTAGGTTTCAATGGGTATTTTCTACAGCTGGACAATAGTATATTTAGAGCTTTAAGCCCTTTACCTCCAATATGTTCTTCATGCAAAACAAAACTTCCGTTATATTTTATAACTGTACCAATGTAATTAAAACTGTCTACAACGTCTATGGGCAAACCATTACATGTCCATAATTCATCTGGTAGTAATGTTCCCTTTTTTTCTAAAAGCCATTATTTTTGTTTTAGCTTCATTAACTTCTAGTCCCCACTTAGAACAATAATTAAACAGTAAATTTGAACTGTTTTGCAGATCATTGGGCGAATTTCCTAGAACAGCCATGTCATTAGCAAATAACAAGAGTATCAAGGTTATGTCATCCAGGTTTAAACCAGAGTTACTACCCTGCTTTAGTCTAAGTCGTCGAAAAATAGTGAGACTAGGACGGAAGACATTATCTCCCCTTGTTTCAAGCCTAAAGAGTACTAAAAACACTCTGAGTGGCTGTTACAGTGTTTGACATACGATTTGACATGAATATACATACTTTTAATAACATTTAATACTTTCCCACCTATGCCGCATTTATACAATTTATACCAAAGCGCATTTTCAATATATACTATCAAAACATGTTTTCATATCAATATATGCTACATACAAACGTTTGTTGTTATTAAGGTAATGCTCAACAATTGACATAAGTGACATAAAGTCAAACTGCGGGTCCGATAATGTATTGTATTTGTCGCAATAAGACGAAATGCGATGGCTCACAATTGTTGTGAATGGTTTTGAGAGACAATTTAAGAGTAATTCCACGATAATTTCCCACGTCATTCTGATCCCCTTTCTTATACAACGGTATGGTAATCCCCTTCGCCCATTCATCTGGAAAACAACCAGAATTCAATGTTGCATTAAACAATTTACTCAATGATGGTGTTAAGATATAACTACACTCGATGAAAAACTCATTTAATTAACGATTAATATCACCGGCTTTATTCATTTTCATTTTTTATTGCTCCTAATATTTCATCATTTGAAATAGTATAATCTTATTCGTCATTTAAATCCTGAGAAAAGTTATGGTCGCGACAAAACTATTCGGCTTTGGTTTTTTTTCGTTTTGAATAGATCGTTTTCTAAATTGGTAAAGTATTCCCGACATTGTTCAAGGATTCGCCACGTGTTTTTTTATTTTTCGATGACGTCACTACTTTCGTCATAACGTATAGAAAATATCAGCGCATGGACATTTTGTTTTCAAATAGATCGTTTTTCTTTTCGTTGCTTGCATTTGAGAAACTCGTCATGAAGTGCGAGGTTAGAGCTCTGTAAAACCGGTTTAAGCACCCCAGTCGGTCCATATTGCCGACTGACCGTTCCAAGGCGGTAACTGTCAGGATTGATTTTTTCTTAAATGACTCATCACAAATTTGTTTTAACTTTTCGCTTGGCTTGCATGTGAAATACCTTTGTTCTGTGCCTTTTCGGAGTTTGGTATATGTTGCAATACTCATAGGACTTTGTCATATATTCTTACAAAATTCTCGTGGTTTATTTTCCTTAAACTGATTATTTTGTTAATTTGTTTTATTTCAAACAATTTCCGTTTCTTATTTTGATATTGCTTTTTACAGTCACAGAAATATTCGCGGCTAAGTTTGTATTACGAGTATGAAAAATACGCAATGCAGCTAGATATCGCGTCCTGTAAGTATCACATTCATCATCATACCATTCAGCTTGCTAAGCACACGAGCCTGAATTAAAGCCTGGTCTATTAGATGGTGAGGTTTTAACTTGAAACAGTGGATCAGCCGACTTTCTTATAAACGATGTAAAATTGCATTTAGATGCAGAAATTCCTTTTTCCCATTTAATATGGCAAATACCTTGCAATATTATCAAACAAATTAAGAATTCAATATTTTCAAAAATCTATTGATTAGACCTCGTGTTATCATAACAAGTAATGGAAGGAAATGTAGATACACACCTTCCAGTTTTATCAGGCAGATATACATGTAGCTGGCTTCCTTTTAAGACCGTAGTTAAGCTACCTTAAACAAACTTATAAGTATAGACAACATTACTTGGTTAGGCAAACTAAAGTGAACCTTTAAAGGAAGCTTAAAAACAGAAGGCAGCATCGAATTCAAATATGCTAAACATATATAAATGAATAAAACGTTATCTATTATAACTAATCAAGTGTTAACAAAGGTACGTAATAATGCACGTACTGACGTGTCCATTATACTATGAGACAGTGAATAAATTAATAATTTAAAACTATATATTTTGAGTCAAATCGGTAAATATCGTAAAGGTATTAATATAACATAACTCAACATAACAAAACGTTATATCTGCTCATCGTTAGTTTCGAGGTCGGTTAAGATTAAAAAAGAATATATGTCCTTTGAGCAATTTTAGGTTCTGATAAATAAATAACATATTGAAATAGGCATGCGTAATTGACCAAATAGTATTGATACCATACTGTGTTTCAATGTTTTCTGCCAGAACGCACATTGGACGTTTGTTTAGAGGGAGTATTTAAGCCGTATCTAAGTTAATGAAAGAAGGTTAGTAGTACATATCGATTCCAAACAAGAAGTATCACATATCACAACTTACAAGGTTTGCACGAGTTTGTACTAACGTAGAAGATTTCAATGCTAGAAACCGGTTTATTTCTTCAAAACTGTTAGAGCAAGGCTTTCGTTTTCAAAAATTAAGAAAGGCGTTTTCAATATTCACCGAAATGGTCTTATTGCTTATAAGTACAATAGCAGTATGAAAACACTTATGCAGAAAGGCATAAGCCATCCTACATTTTATGGAAATGTTTTATTTATATTCAAGAAGATGAAGGGTCTCAATAACTTTTCTGACCACTTTACAAAATGTAATGTATTGCAGACGTTTACAACCCGGGAATCCTTTGATGTACTGCATTGCTTGCAATTGATCTTTTTACAGTCATGAACTTGCATTGCTTTTAAATTACACGATGACCGGACATGTCGTTGAGACTATATGAAAACAGTGACTTAAAGCCATAATTGGACAGTCACTGTTGGATTTCTTGTCTCTTCATTTCTCCAGTCGTGCCCTATATAGGTGGGGCAACTTGAGCAGTCTCCATACGCTTTACGTGAGATTGCATAGTAGGTATAACATCGGGATTTTTTGTACCTTTATCATATATTATATGTTTTTTTAAACGTATTAACTCTATACAATCCTACGTTTTATTATGTTGATTTGGGTTGTTTTCTAAAATTCTATTATTTCTTCAGTATTTTTTTACATTTCACTATGACACTTTTGACATATGACATCATGGCATTTATGACGTCATTATATTGTTCTTATAAATATCAGCGCTTGTACTGCTTTATTTTATTTGAAACTACTCTATCATTTGGAATTTTTTGGTTACCGAGGCTTTTATCTACTGTACATACTGTACATATGTTGTTAGTTAATTTTATTACTAGTTATTATGTATGTACATAAGTTTATTATATCTGTTTTAACTCCCGATGCAGGTGCTTACTGTTAGTTGTTTCACTTTGACGGGATATTGTTATTTACACTGTTTGTTTGATAGATAAACCTTCAGGAAGTGCGAGGTTGGAGCGCTCCACAAACCAGGTTTTCTTATTTACCTTGCACAGACGACTGACCAGTATATAACTAAAACATTATTGGGACCGACATTAATGTAAATAAAGAGATAAGTACAAACCAGTCCATATAAAATATATAACTAAAAACGTTATTTGCCGATAATGTATCCATCGCAATACAATATATATTAGAATAAATCATACATGTGCCAAGAATAAGTGACGCAATCGGTAGAGCGCTGCAATGTCATAAAAGAGAACTTATTGGATCAAATGCCATAGCAAGACAAGCCTTCGGCTTTTGCTTCTATTCCTGCATATTACAAGCTCCTTTAGTTATCAAACAGTCAAACGCGCGCATTATTCATCACATTTATGTACACAATGAAAAATGGTACACAATGTATCTGCATGTTATGGCTTTTATCTCCTGTACATAGTCTACATAAATCGATAGTTATTTTAATCAGTTATTTTGTTTGTATATATATATATTAATATATTTTAGCAGGTCTTTGCACATTTACAAAGTTTGTTTGTGAAAAAGATCTGCATAAAATAAAAAGGTTAAAAGGCTCCTTAAAGCAGATTTATTTATATTTATATGCATTGTTGTGTCACCATTTTCGAAAGAGGCAAGTTGATAAGTATAAAAGCGGCATCATACATACAAGGAGACATCGCCTGGTCGAAAAATGTCATGATCAAATGGCAGCAGCATTGCTAATAATAATCATAGATCATAAGAAAATATTCGCTTTCTACAAATTCAAGTAGTAGAATACAAGTAGGCGGCAAATAAAGGTAAAAAGGAAACCAAAAGGGTAGACAATATACCTGTAAAGCCTTGCATTGCCATAACCCATGACTTTATAAACACTCGGACGCACTTGGCAAGCCTTGTAAATCCATAACAAGAGCCAACAGCCATTACACCAGTCTCTGGTAATGTAATTTATACAGGCGTACCATTTTACGTTTAATCCTCGATTCCTTCATTTTCATTCTCCCCATAATATGGCGGTACAAGCATGGGGAGCTGAGATAATTGCTGGCATCAAAACGACATAAGAACAACAACCAAAAACCTGAAGATGAAGCGATGACAGGACAAATGGAAGAGTGAGCAAAATCAAATTCGATAACAAATAAAATAAATGAATTAGTATGCATGAACATTACTAACAGCATACATCATTAAAATATAAAAAAATACAAGAAAGAAGATGACATATTGTATCTTAAATCTCGGCCAATGTGTTAGAGTCAGCTGTTTTGGGGTATTTGAATTAAAATAAAACACTCTTAAATTTTACGGAATAGTAATCAATAGGTAAATAAGAAAAGGTCTTATCAAAATTTTCACATATATTTAAATTTTATCTACCAGTAGGCAAACAAGGTAAATGCAAATGTGACAAAAACACAGCGACGAGACATAACACACATAAAGAAAAACCATCAGTTACCGCCTTGGAACGGTCAATCGGCAAAAGGGCCTATTGGGGTGCTTAACCATGGTTTGTGGAGCGCTCCAACCTCGCACTTCCTGAAGGTTTTTCTAGCAAACAAACAGTGTAAATAACGACATCCCATCAAAGTGAAACAACTAACAGTAAGCACCTGCATCCGGAGTTAAAACAGATACAGTGAACTTATATACATACATAATAACTAGTAATAAAACAAACTATAAACATATGTAAAGTGTGTACAGTAGATAAAAGCCTCGGCATCTTAAAAATAAAAATTCCAAACGAGAGATAAGTTTGAAATAAAACAGCCCAAGCGCTGGTATATTATAAGATATTATAGGAACAAATAAAACAGCCCAAGCGCTGATATATAATAAGATCAATTTAAATATGGCATATAATGCCATTACATCATGTTCCAAAAGTGTCAAAAGTGAAATGTAAAAAATACGAAAGAAAACATCGAAATTTAGAAAACAAGCTACCAACAAAATAAAATTTAGTATTGTTAGGAGCTAATAAGTTAAAATAACACAGTTCATGAAAAGCCGAGGATTTATCCGCAGTTGGCATATTATATGTAAGAAAGGTACTAAAAATCCCGATGTTATACCTTCTGTGCAATCTCACGTAAAGGGTATGGAGACTGCTCAAGTTGTCTCACCTATATAGGGCACGACTGGAGAGAGGAAGAGACAAGAATTCCAACAATAACTGTCCAATTATGGCTTTAAGTCACTGTTTTCATATAATCTCAACGACCTGTGCTTTGGCTACAATATCCCAAAGCGACAGATTACCAACAAAACGCGATAGATCTTGGTTTTCTATTGTCCAACAAAATACATGATTCACAAGAGAAGAAAACGGATGTCCAAAATGCTCGAGTCGAGTTTGCTTCAAATTTAGGGTCTAACAGCCAAACGAATGTACCGATTTTAAAGGTAGTCTCAACAGATCGAAGATAGTCTCAACAGAAAGTTGTATCTCGATGTTGAAGAAATAATGAACTAGAAAGAGTTTTTGTTTGCTTTTATCATCATAATGTTAAAATGCGACATTTATTATTCAGGACATGTAGTTTATTTAACTCAGGCTTTATAACAGACAGTTAAGGCATGACACAAATAAGGAGTTCTTATAATATTAGCAACAGGTGTGACAAAAGGAATAATTATGCCTAGAGGTGAATTTTTAAATAGCTTAAATAATTTAAATTCATCCAGAGGGTGAATGGGCATTTTACAAAATAGACCACTTTCCTGTAACACAATAAAAGAACAAAGTTCACCTATCGTACTACTTAAGGTCAAATTTACTGTTGAAACTGACAATACTAAAATATACGTTATGATAAAGTCGCCTGTTAACAATATGACTGCTGAAAAGTAGGATGCATAAATATGAACACATATAAACCAAGAGGGGCAGTCGGTTTAGCATTCAAAAGGACTTAAGTTCGAATCATTTAATTATTTAATTTACCATTCGTTTTATTGAAACAGTGTCTTTTTAAAAAAAGTACATAAATAAACCGACAAAAGTTTTCTAGCATTACTTTTACCGCATACTGTTTAAACCCAATGGGGCCGGTAATGAAAATCCTTTTCCTGATCAAACGTAGTCAAAACAAGTGTCGTTCCCTGACAGTTTATCCTTCACCGATCGGTGCTTGTGTAAAGTAAGGGTAAAGTCAATCTTTGTGTATTATTTCTATGAATATCTGTGATTATGTTTAATAACTGTGGTTATCATCTTGATGAAAGAAAAATAAATGAAATTACAAAAATTGATGATATGTGCTGTAGTACATGTGGGTTGGTCAGATGAATGGAAACAATACGATTGGGCACCATTTAAGGAAATTCCACGCTATTGCGTTTCAACGGTGTATGAATGACTTTGGGTCCGAACGACTACACCGTCACTTTAAGCCGATTCAATGTAATTCAGACAACGTAGAAACGCAAAAACCTGCTATTTATTCCTTATGTTTAAAAGTGTAAAAACACAAAGGAAGTAGTGTAGCCCATAATGATGAAAGCGTACAATAATTTAAGTGACCTTTACTGTAAAATGAAAACTCAATATTTCTTCATAGTGGCGTGCCATGACATTGTAAATAAATAGGAATGGTACTTCTTTGCCTGTGTTACGAATCATTTTGACTGCAAATCTGTCTGTGCGTAAAGTTCAAAGAGCTTTAGCGCAATGAAATGATGGTCTGTGTAAGAAACTGACTTGGAAAATGCCTCTTGGTTTGTGTTTTTTTTTTATATTTTAAATGATATTCAAATGTCCTTGTGGTATCCAAAGTTCCCATAAAGTTCTTTTAAAATGTAGTTAATAGTTAAAAAGCAATAGCGCGGAAGCAAAAATGCATTTCAGACAGCATAATGCTGTGTCAAATGGTCAGACCAAACATGCCAATGATATGTGCATCTCCTTTTGGTGTTGCTGGTTCCTATATAGTTTTTTTTTAAATTCAGTAAGTCCTTGCAAAAATATTGCGCAGAAACGAATGTTACTCTGTACATATACAGCATAACTAATCAAGGGAAATTACTCTGTGTTGAAGGGTCTAACCAGAACATGTCAATGATATGTGCATCGTGTTTTCTTTTCTTTTTTTTTCTTTGTTTTTTTTTTTGTATTTTAAAATTCCCACAAAGTTTCATTTACTTCCAGTCCGTAAAAATAGCGCGGAAACGAAATTCGGACGGACGGACAACGCCAAAACAATATCCACCTCCCGATTTTATCGGCTGGGGATATATATCTATATTCATAAGATTAATTATGTAATTTTTAGGAAACTTAATATCTTATATACCTAAAAACTTGAATTAAACAAAAAAGTATTATTAGCTCTGTAAAACCGGTTTAAGCTCCCCAGTCGGTCCATATTACCGACTGACCGTTCCAAGACGGTAACTGTCGGGTTTGCTCTTATTGTTGAATGACTCCTCAGATTTGTTCTCACTTTTACATTTGGCGTGCATGTGGATACCTTGGTCCTGTGTCTTTCAATTTTTGTATATGTTGCAATGCTCTTAGGACTTAGCCTTATATATTCTAATTAAGAACAATGGCAGACGATGACCATAATCATGAAGTGTTTTGTTCTTATTGTTCACCTTTGTCCCTAACATCAAATGTTTCACAAGTCGCGTGTATGTTGAACACTGATGTGTCTTAAATTACAGATGATACGAATAAAACTTTAAGCTAGCTGGTACTTGTACAACACAGAAAATAGTGATTAGTTATTAGAAAAATAAAATTCCGCCCTAAAGCGTAGATTCTATTTGCGTACACGAAAAAGGAGAAAATATAATATAATGTGGTATAACTCATGTTAATTTGGATTCCAAAAAAGTATCAAAACTGCAAAAATACATAATCAGAATTGAAAAATAACAAAATGACATGTAATCATTATACACACACATACATATTATAAACACAGTTACAGATGATCAAGAGAATATACTTACATGTACTAACCAAAAACAGGATTTAAGTTTGCATCGTTCTCAGAAACATACACTTACCGGTCAAAATCTCGCGAAAGTCATTTTTTTCATAATCCTGATCTATTTTTGTAGCAGTACAATTTCATTTATATTTATTCCATGCTGTATTAATGCTGTAACTCAATCTTCATGAAAATGTACATTGTAAAAATTACTACGGCCATTAATAATAAGTAGTCTACACAGTTATTGTTGTATACAAGAACATGAGTAGAAAGATAGTTTATTTAAAAAAGTATCAGTCAAGAAAAAGAACGACACGTAAACCAGCTGTAATGAAAATGACATCGAGTTCGCATGGTAAATCGCATTATCATACACGGTATATTGTTCAGTTAATCTCCTACGTCTCGAGGGTTTAATGATTTTTATAAAACCAAGTAAATACGTGATTTAAGTTAATAGGTATAACATTATAATCACATTTTCTTTCTCATTAAAGCAAATTGTATCTTTCTAATCGTGTTGTCGGATTAATTATTCTTGCATATATAAACAGTGTATGCAAGTGTTATGCGGTAGGACCTTGAATAATTGTCTTGCTCTCATGTCGCATAAAACATTTTATCAAGTGAACAAGAACATCAAGACAACAATGACAAATTAAACAAGCACAATTCATTTGTTCCTATTAATTCAAGTAAAATTATTGGACAAGACTATTCACAAAGGTACCATTTTCTAATGATTACATGTTGAAGTTTTGCATTTCTATAAATTGCATTCTGAAAGCGATCAAATGTTCCATTTGCTAGAAATAAAGCGAATGCAATCGTTTAGTGCATCTCGTGTTAAATGAATTAACCATCTCGGCCATTACATCTTGGTTTAAGCGTCCAGTTTAGTATAAAGAGGAGCCGTCGGAAATACTTACGCAAAATAAGACGACATAATTTAAACATTTCCACATCTATTTTAACTACTGACAATTAATTAGTTTAGCAAGCATAATGTTTGACACAAACCTCTGACCATCAAGGCGTCTAAGATTATCGCGATTCAATTTCGAAGTCACGCCGCTGTCATTTTTAAATTGGTTGTCATTTTAACCTTTATCATTACATATTTTCTAGTAAAATGCGATGTTAATTTGCGCTAATACGGGCATGTATATTGATGGTTAAGTATCTAACCTAGCAACAAGTGACTGCCACAGATAACATACCTTATCTACACTGTTTATGCTGTCAATGAAACGCTTGTGATGATATTTCAGTACACATGTACAGTATGCCTTTGTATTCCTTTCTCAATTATCTTTCGAAAGTACTCTACACCATGAACACGGTCTGTACCGTCGATTCTTAAATTACGTGTTCACATACGGACGGAAATAATTTACTTTTTTTTTCCATTGTATTGGCAAATGAAGTAGACATTTTACGTGTAATACCAAACACCTCGAAAATCTTAGCTGCATTATAAACATTTAAATACGTCGACGATTGTCAGACCTCATAAAATAAATAGAAAGGTCGTATGACACAGTTGGTTCAATATGGAGTGAACTCAATAGGTAATCCATTTAACGGGTGAGTCTTTTTATTGACGTCTTTATTGTAACTTAAGACAATGGATAAGTTTTATCGCAAATATGAAAGTTAAGATTATAGTTAAGACTATAATCATTTTGGCACGGATATAAAATGTTGGTATATTAACAAAGCAGTACACTAAACATTACTCGCTGCATATATGTCTAACATATCTTGGTTATAATTGTGCTAGTGTAATAAAGTAGTTAAACTATAATCAGAATAATCATATTTAATTCATTGTAAGAAAACTGTTTACACGTGTTCTTTAAGTTATGATTCTTTTTTTGGCCAAATTCTACAAAAAAAAATAGTTGCTTCCAAGGCGGTAACTGTTGCGTTTGATCTTTTTGTTAACTGACTCATCACAGCTTTGTTCTTACTGCTACATTTGGCTTGCATGTGAATATTTTGTTATATGCCTTTTCTGATGTTGGTATACGTTGCAATACTCACGGGACTTTGTTATATGTCCACATTTAAGATTTTAAGGGGTTTGAGTGAACTCTCGCTTAGATACGAGTGGAAAGCCATGCATAGAGAGAAATAATCTACACACACGCGTGCTCTGCTCATAACAACGTGGATGGGAGAAAGGTTGGTAGGATAGTACATGCCAGTGAGTATTATTTCGTTTGCATGTTACATTAACAATGTGTCAGATAATTAAGACAATGCCTTAAATAGAACACAATCGCATAAACATTTACAATACTGTATATCTCAATACAATATTCTTAGAAAGCTTGCTAAATATGTTTATTTTGCAAATTATTTAAGCAGATAATGATTAAATATTGTAAAATTCTTACAGCTCTTCCGAAAATCTAACAAATCCACATGTTTTGTCTCAATGATTTTGTCGCAATGATTTTATGTATTGTATTGTATTTGCTTTAAAACATGATATGTTTTGATGCAATAAAATATTTGTATTGCATTGTATTGCATTGTATAGAAATTTGAATATACAGGTTGTTCGACGCATGCAAGAGTGCGTTGGAAAATAAATAGTCACCCAACGTCAATTAACTAGCTATTTACAAAGCCAGAGAAGTTTTATAATTTTAATTGTTAGAAGCAGATAATCTATTAACTATACTGAAAAATTCAGCAATACAGATATAAGCAGCATTCACACATTTTCGCTCACCGCGAAATATGTTGTACATTAGACATCTACATAATGTCGAGCGCGCGACAATCTTTGATGCAAACATAATCCACTGCGCGTGCAATGTTCGGGACAGAAGAGTCAAAAATGATGACGTCGTGTTTAATTATAAATTAAGTTTTAATTCACAGACCAATTCATCCCAAATATCATTATGAAACTCGCATTTCAGTCGGCACACTTTTCTGAAAAAAAGACGAATTATCAGAAAGAAGACTCCTTAGCAATCATCACCTCTTTCATTGCAAGCCTCGAAATCTGTAAGCTCGATATATTCAGCAGAGGAACAGCTTCTACTGTCTTAAAATATTATTTACCCAAACAAGTGCATTTTGGAGAAGACTTTAAACCCAAGCATACTTCCTGGCCAGACTTACTCTTTCCTTTACACACAGTGAACAATGGCAATAATATTAAATCGTATAACTGTTTTCCTCAATGGACCTGAAGCTGATGCCTTTTGCATGTTTTCCTGAGACATAAATTAAAAGCAAAATAATCAACCAACTGCTTTGAAATGTTGTGACAGATTGCTGAAAAGGGGCAACAGTTGGAAGCTCAAATATCTGATTTAAAAGTACACATACTGATAAGTTGATTATTTTGGTCTACACATAATTTATGTTAATATTTGCGTTGCAATACAATCATGTTTCCAAGATACGTTTTATATCAATAATGTATAATTTGGTTATTGACATTGACTGTATTGACATTGACTGTAAAAACTGATATAAACTCACTATTTGAATTTTATTGATTGAAAATTATGTTAGCTGATGAGCAGACGCCTCGATGAATTTAATTCCTTAACAACACATTTTAACTTAAACTTCCAAAAGGAAAGAAACTTGCATTGCTATTTAATTTCCCAATAGTGTTCTTCGAAACATCATTTGAAAAATAATCCTCGTACTAGTTGGTTTGCTTGTTAGGTTGTTCAACGACTTCCGTCGGTGTATTTGTTAGTTTTAGTTGACCATCAATAAGTTTTCAGCATTCTGAAGACGGCCACTTGAAGAACAATACAGTACTGGCTTCACCGTGTACAGGATACAAGGTTCATACACCTGACTTGATACCACATCCGGTTACATTATCCTGACCCAGGACAGACCAATCTTCAAACCCCTCTGCATGTAGTTGCTTGGGCGTTATCAAAAAAGATATTCCTTAGACAATTATCGATTTTGGTCTCTGTCCAGCTTTGAACTCATGATGATCTCCTGTATTATTTCATTATTAACTGACAGATATATATATATATATATATATATATATATATATATATATATATATATATATATATATATATATATATATATATATATATATGTATATATATATATATATATATATATATATATATATATATATATATATATATATATATATATATATATATATATATATATATATATATATTATACCTCATTTGCATACACCCTTCTATATTTTATATGATGTCATCCAGTCCATAAATCGCATATTGACCGGCTACCCGGTCCATAATTCTTATATTGACTGTTTATGACGTCATCCAGTTTGTTTGACTGTTTAAACGCGACTTTCACGACGTGCGAATTTTACGACAACACAAACAGACGATATTGTCAAACTGTCAAAATGGCTAAGTGATTCGCCTCTTTATCGGAGACAGATTTAGTTAAACTTAGCGAATCTAAGGATTCCAAAAGCACCAAAAACCGCGACAAAACTGAAACTCTTTCGAACATATTTAGCAGAAAAAAAAGCCACGATTTTTCTTTGAAACCTACACGAACGAAATTCTTAAAGTCCGGTTCTTTTGTCTAGTAACATTTACTATTTAATTTGATCAACAAAAATGGAATATTAAAAGAAAAGCATGATTTTTAAGCTGCATCGCCTAAAATAATAATAAATAAACGACTAGGGTTTGAGATATTTCACACACTGAACAAATACAATTATTATTTGAAAGCAAATTATACTAAAAATAAAAGCAACAAAAGGGATAAAAGGATTAAGATTCGGTATAATATAACAAATAAAACATGGCCTTGAGGGCAATATGCAAGTTTACGGACTGGTTGGTCAGACCTCGGAAGGTAAATGGCCCTCAGCTGCGCTTCGGGCCATATTCCTTTCTCGGTCTGACCAACCAGTCCGTAAACTTGCATATTGCGCTCAAGGCCATGTATTATTTGTTAAATATATATTTATATATATATTCCGCCCTGTGCCCTTATCACTGCAACACATCTCCGACGCATAAAATAATTTAATAACTGATATAGGGTCTGTAAAATTGCGTCCCAAATCGGAACAAGTATGTTCGCTAGTTCTGGAAGTGTGTGTAGAGGAGGGGGATGTCTTCAAACCGTTTCTCCTATTAAGGTACAACTCTTTCATAGTGATTGGCAAGCGAGGCATGGGGCTGCTGCTGTATGGCATGTTGCATCATTTTGCATTTACTGCACGCCTCTGTTTTGTCGAATTTCCATAAAAGCCACATTTCAAATTTCTTAACGTCGAGCATTCATCTATAATCACTGCACAGCCCGCATTTCGGCATTCTGTGACATGTCTGTCCAAATCAAAACAGAGGCGCCCAGGTTAAAGGACTTTGGCGGCTTTAGAACCATCATCTCTACGTCAGTAGCATCTTGCTAGACCGTCGTTATCTTGGAGTGAAAATCTACTCTCTTATCGGTTAATCGCACATTGGCCCAGTCAACCCGTGGACAACTGATGTTACGCCTGTTTCAATGTGCTCGGTGCTGTGGATGATTGTTGGTTGAAGCAACACCCTTGTTCGGACGCCTGCATCGTATTCAGTACTCATGTAAACGACGACTGACAGTCCGAGCTTATGTGGTTATGCGTATGTTCCACTGGCAATGGTCGTTGCTGCACGAACCCGTTGACGAAGACGAAGAAGCAGCCACTGAATGAGCCGGTCCTAGATGTGTTGCAGTGATAAGGGCACAGGGTGGATACACACGCTATTAAAGTGCGAAATTATCATATTATATAGACAACTGCGCTATATATTTATAGAACTAGAGTAATAGCGGTCAACTTTATTTTTGACAGTCTAATATTTAAACACATGTAAGAAAATTTAAAAGTTTTTGTACCGAAGAAAGCGTTCTTGCTATGCGTAGTTCGTGGTGCACAAAACCGAAGCTCTTGCAGACTAGACGCCAAAGGGTATAAGTAAAGTCGCAAACACCTAGACCTTTCACATATGAAATTGAATTCTGGTTGATGCTATGGACATAATGGAAAATAGTATATCTCGGAGGGTTTCCCCAGATGATTGCCAGCAGTTCTCACTAATATAGCTCGATGACATAACTGTGTCGCTACTTTGTTTCTATAAAACAATTAACCAAATTAACAAAAACAACACGGATCAAGGGTATACTTACCCACTTTACTTGACTAAAATTAAATGTGAGGCGTAACTATCAAGCTAGAAAACATCATAAATACTCTTCAAATAATGCGCTGAGTGATGATTAAAACACAAATAAACATTTTCTATGTGTACATTTTGTTTAAATTAGTACATGTAAGACCTATGTGAAAACAAAACTATATATTCAGAAAAAGGACATTTCGAACGAAAAGATTGTTTCCCTTCCAATTGACACAAACAACTTTAAAACAAAGTATAAGTCCAATTACATAAACCAACACAACTAATTCACTGTGTAATAACTTAACAAAATAAAAGCATATTGAAAGTTCGGTTCCCGAGAAAAACAAACGGTTGGAACATTTAATGAAGGAGATATATATTTGAACTACTATGAGCAATAAATACGTTTGGAGGCATATTATTATCGCGAATAATGAAAAGATCCTAGTTCTTTATTGATATTAAGTTATTGTAAAGCATATATCAGGCAACACTGTAATAAAACGAACATATTTAACTATTGTGTCATTGAGATAGATACATGACTTTGAAATCTATATCTACATGCTTCCACATTTTTCTGTCAGTTTAATGAAGCTGATTTTATGTTTCAAATATTATTTTGGACTCGTATTTATTTACATTGTTTCTTCAATAAAGTGTTCGTTTGTATTAAGCTTTGGTTCTTACATTCGAAAGTGGGATTGGTGAAGAAATAAGTTATCTTTATATTCCATAGGTGTTTATGTGTATATACCATTCAATTTTATGTCATAATGGGTAATTAAATGGTTATCAAGTCGGCAATTTAAAAAAGCTTTTAAAATAGACGAATAGAGAACATCCTTAATTTCTTACATTTAAATTTAATCAGGGATAACAAACGTGTCTTGAATTAACCGTTATTGCTGCTAACGGTCATTTGCTCCCCCACCCCTCACGCACGTACGTCAGTGGAATTAATGTTTAACTATCGTCTCGTCTGAAAATACTCAAAGTAATTTGAATACTCATTTAAATAGACATGCATATATTCGAAAGCAAATATCACTCAATTAATCAGCCTGTTTTTTTTCAGTACTTGTTTATTTCGGAGAATAAAATGGGAGTTTGCTTCGTTTTAAAATTCCGTTGTTAAAATTGACCATCAAATGGAGAATAATTACTAAATTATTTTATTGAGATCTTACCTGCTTGAGTTATATGCCGATACGAATGACTTCTCTTTTAAAAAAATCGGTGTTTAGAATGTTGTACTTTGTAAGCCTATACTCTAATCAAATTAAAGCAGAGTTAAAGTATTACATCAAATGTTTATTTTATCAAAACAATCACGTTAAAACACTAGATGAAATTTATTGTGACGTGTTCCAAAAGATAGCGTAAAAATCAAAGTAATCTTACTTGAAGATAGGAATACTAAAACATTTAATTCCCGTTCAATATTGTATTTACGCACAACAGAAACGAAATAGATGATCTGATAAGTTTCTGTTGTAATAAAAGTCATAAAAAGAAGAAATAAATCACACGCCATTTCATTTTATTTTTTATTTACATTTCATAAGAATAAGGGCATCTCTGACATCGACTCTTACGCACAGTACATTCGCCAGCTGTTGCACAATTAATCATAGGCTAAAGTATAGGATAACTGTAATGCTGACTGTTTTGTAATACTTAAGAGTGTGAAATTATTAAAATAATTTCAAATAACGGATCCTATTATGTATTGCAACAACAAGTGAATATGGAAAAGGAAAAACCTGAAGTATCCAATGTCAATCAAATCAAAATTTAAGTGATCAAAACCATTGTATACCTATCATTCAAAATATATACCACACATGACCATTTAATCATATTTTATCATTGAACTGGCATTTATATAAGTTTTCTATTTACTTCACATGTAAATGAAAATACAATGTAGTTACAATAGTCTTGCAATATGTGTTTTGAGGCATATAATTGTATTACTTTGAGCCGTGAAAACATTGACTTTTTTCGTGTTTGCTACTAAAAGTTATTAAAATTACCTACCTGTTTATAACAGTTTATGTAAAGAAGCTTGCCACTGATTCTTCTATATGAAATGTTTTACAAATCTCTTAAATATTTTAACGTTTTTTAACGTTTATTTATCGTACACTTCGTTTATCGTGCCTGTACTTATACTGCGCTATATATATGCTCACATACAACATCTCTTCTTGAAAGTGTGCACATACATACTTTGGACATAAAGCCAAACACTTTTATAATATAACATTTTACTGCAGACTGTTGCACCTCTAAAGTATCTATTTGTTAAACGTCACATGTGGTATAAATTAGTTAAGTTTACCTTTATTATTTAACATGATTTTTGCAGATAAATACATTGCTTTTTTATTGATATATTTGATCACTTACCTATAATTGTTTTAGAATATTTCAATTTTATTTGTTGGTTTTCTTAAATTTGATATTTTCATACATGTCAGAAAAATGTTTATTTTTATATTAAATATTTTTTGTCCAAATGGCGTTAATTTTTTATCATCGTATGACGTTATCAATTATCTCTAGTAAAACGCTTAAACTGTTTTATTACGACTTTTAAGTTGCCGCGGATTTTATCTCCTGTACACAATGAACATATGTACATTACACTATTATGTTGTTTGCAATTTGGAATATTTGAACACTTTGTAAGTACCGATACAGGTATTTACTGTTTGTTTTCTCAATTTGATTTTTTTATTTACATAGTTTTCTTTAAGAAACAACCTTCAGGAACTCTTGAGGCTCGACCACCAATTTTAAGCAACCCAGTCGGTTCTTTTGTCAACTGACATTTCCCAGGCACAAACTGTTGTTATTTTTTCTGATAATGTTTTTTTATTGTTTATTTATTTATTGTATTTTGCCCTTGACAAATGTAGTTCAGATCTATACGTATATAAATGTGACTTATTCATTTTGTGTATTTAATATAAGTTGGTAAAACAATCTACAATATTTACGTTTAAATTCTGTAACTTAAAGGAATTTATGGAAATTGTAAATTCCACCCAAAACTTTATTGTTGCTATCTTCGAATATAATGTCTTTATTCGTCTATGCAAATATACAAAAGTAAAAGATACAATGATCAAGTTCATGCCATTAGTCTGTTATTGTATATTCCTGTTTATGTAGTTTATTCAAAGCTTTCTGCTTTGCTAGAAGAATAATTAGGCATCTTGATGTGTTTCAATTTGCATAATCAATGGTTAGCAATAATTCAAAGTATTTTCCTTAAAGGAAATACTCTCAATGTTATATTAAAAAATCAATTTGTAGTTATCTCTAGACAAGAAAGAAAAACAATATTATAGTTGGGTGATAAGATATCTTTACAAGCTTGCCAACGATTTGTGTCATTGGGTAACTTACACCAACCCTAGGCGCTATTTTCTTCATGGATTGGCCTCACCACATACTATTTCTTTAATTCCTAAACGTTATGGCCTTTGGGTTAATGTAATTGTTAACCGAAGACAATATTTCACTTGTCTTGGTATTTTATGTTTAAAACTATACTTACAAATTGCTCACTATCATGAATTACAAATTATCTTTAGGTAAATTAAAATTGCGTAAATTTATATTGATTAGCAACTTGAGCTACCAAACAAATATTTTTTAAAAAGTGTTTATATCGAAGGCTAATTATAAAGATATGATTCAACAAATAACTAGTCTAACAATTGATGGAGATTACGTCTCTATGTACCGTCGGAAGTGTGTGAAACATTTCCGTATGCGAACGATATATCAAAACATGTAAATGATGACACAACAATTATAACCAACACTTACATTCTAAAAAAACTATAAACTCTTCCAACTTCTATATACAACCATATTTTTGTCAAAAAAGAATACTGTATGAGTCTCATTTAATATTTTAAGAAGTATATTTTACATATCAGTTTCATTTCATTTTTTTAATTTTTAATTTAGAAACAATATACCTCTGTGATTTTTATAACTTTATGACATTTACAATCTGAGTAATGTTTCCATATTTTTATTGCAATCGTTGTGTATTAGTTTTACTTTTTTCAGTGTTTACTGCTGTAATGAACTATTCATAAAATACGTTATTTTCTCGATGAACTACACGGTGAGGTAGACAGCGCTTGCCTGCATTCCTGGATGCTGATTGATAAGGTGGGCGGAGCTTATTTTACTACCGACAATTTTCATGAATGAACGTAATCATGACGTCAAAAATAGGTCATACAGCAGACGTGTTTGTGAACCGTATTATTTGTTTAACTTTTCTCTCGTTTGTTTGGATTCCACGATAATTCAAACAGCACAACACGGTTAATCAAGCAATGAACCTCGAAAACCATATAATTATATATCACGTCTGGGCTCCTATCACTATTTAAACTGAATGTCATGTTTTACAGTTCATCTCAAAAACAAAGTAAATGTCGTGCTTTTCATAAACATCTAAAGTGTATACATCTACAGGTATGCCGGCGGACAACGAAAGTTCTTTTTAGTCAGTGGCATATTTTTTACAAAATTTAACAAATGGCTTATTAAATTGTTTTGTAAGCTTGTTCGACAATCAATTGATTTCAAGATTTGCTGTTATTGATAATTTTGCTGCAGCTGTTGTTGCTGTTTTTATGCTGTTATTGCTGTTTCTATGTTGTTATTGCTGTTATTATGCTGCTGTGTTCGTCTACATCTTATTTACATATTGAACTTTGAAGTATTGCACTATTGGTCGCTTGTACAAATTGCCACTAGAAAAGTGAAAACACGCTGGCGGCTTTATTTCAAATTAGTATTTTCTAAAGCTGCAACCAGTGTTTTTTTTTATCTCATATGACAATTTTCAAGACGTATGTCACCTAAGTTGCATTCATCTTTTATCAATTTCATAAGCAGTTTGTAAGAAAAACCCAAGTGAATTTAATATTTGAAGTGTATCATGATCCATGCAAGCGATTTTCTTAAATTCATGATAAAACTGGGGGACTAGGCAAATGCAATCAGTACGAAGCAATTGAAAATAAGTTGTATGTTAAAGTAAAATTAATTGCACAGAAGACTGACCAAGACATAATGATTGACCCCTCATATGGTCTGACTTAAAACCATATAACAGATAAGCGCCAGTCTTTACAAATCCTGAAGTAGGTTTGTGTGACGTATGCATCAATCACGGTCCTGAATCGAGCCTCTTTATTGCCATTTTACTAGTTTCCCGTGCGTTATGATATATTTCCTTGTTTTGATTCTTAGTTCTGTCATTCTTTGCCCTACTTTAATGTAACTTTATGCACTTAGTTTAATTAAACGACACGATGTTTTTAACTTACTAATTATAACCAATTATTAATAACCAATTATTATTTAACAGAAAACTACTAACAACTTTATTTTTTTTTAAATAATCAATATGGCAATATTACATTACTTTTGGCAGAGATATTTCCGGTCAACAGAGTAAAACAATAATGTACCAAGAAATACTCGTGCGTTATGTAGAACTCGTGACAAGAGTTCTTCGGATCGAATTCTACAACAAGAAGTATTTTTAGTTATCACTATTTATCGTTTTGTCTTATTTTATTATATTGTAGGTGCATAATTTAATCACCAAGTTTTTTCTGTATTAATTTTAAAGATCTAGATAATAGTTTATGAATTAGGTGCTATTAAGTGCAAGTCCACATACGATGGACTGGACACCTTATGAGAACGCTGTGACTTCCAAAGCAGAGTCTGTTCTCACAGCTGCCAAATGGACAGAGGAAGAGAGGCAGGCCACGGCTCCAATACAAGGATACCATCAAGAGAAACCTGAAGCAGAGAAACATAAAGTTGGATTCCTGGGTTAAGCTGTCACAACAAAGAAGTGAATGGAGAAAATCAGTGACATAATCTTCACGAGAACAGACATAGTCACTTAACATCTGTCTGCCACGATGATGATGTTGATGATTATGACATGAAAGTACATATATGACTTTTATATCAGAAAATGCATAAGGAACAATAAATTCGATAGTTTTTTTCCTCCAGTTTTGGCTATCTTAAGGAAAATTTTCTTATTGTATTGCACAACAGTGTTGGTTTTATGCCTGTAGCAGGTTTGTTGACTACAATTAGTTTTATTGTCGAAAGCTAAACAAAATATGTAATCATTTAAAATGTGTTGATGTAATATTGCCGTAACCTATGGTCATGACGACGATTAGGATTTTAAACACAAGTGTTCTAAACAACAACATGTTTTTTTACAACAAAGCCTTAAATCATTATAACATCAGCATTAATAAAAAAGTACCCAACAGAAAAGAGAGAGAGAGAGAGAGAGAGAGAGAGAGAGAGAGAGAGAGAGAGAGAGGTCGTCTTTTTTGTACAAACCTACAGTATATAACACATATTGCGTCGCGGTTGTTAGAAACATTGTATTACCATAGCATTGAACGATAACAGGAGAGGAGTTCAGCAATGTATTATGTAACGGCAAATTATGCGAACTGACATATATGGATATTGGTGGACAGAAATATCTTAATGACAAAGGAAAGAGAACTGAGCTGTTAGATGCTGGGTTGATTATCTAGTTATGTAAATCTAGGGACGCCATCACAGCGACATTGCTTCTCACAGAACGGAAATGAAATCTTACACATTGGTTGTCATTTGCATAGTCTACATAATTAAATCATATTTTGCGCGTGTTTTAATCAAGAAAAGGAAAAAAATCAATGTTTTCCATTCTATAGGAGAAGACAAAGGTGACCATTTGTGTCTAAAGTACTCGCACTATTATGAAAGCCATGTGTATTGTAAAGGAAAATACTCCATTTAAACAACCACTTTTCTCCTTGTGCAGACAGTGAAATAGTTTTAAGTTTAATTTCTAAACAAAAACTGTGTTTGGGTCGTCAAGAACGCCGGTCTTTATACAATGTTTTTTACATTTCCATAAAGAGCTATTTTAATTCAAGATTATACTTTTGTGTAATATACTTGTTCTTTGTTTGTTACATTTATCGTTTATCTAAAACGAATCAAACTTTTCTAGTTGTTTACTATTATTATTAACTATTATTTATTCATTAGAAATATAACTATGAACAAATTCACAATTATTCACATTTTAGTACCTCGTATACCACCATCTGCGCTGATCACTGACCTAAAATCATTTTCGAGTGTGTGTGTGGCGTGGGGGTGGGGGTGTGCGTTATGGGGTTGACGTCGTCTAACGCGTGTCTCAAGTTCGTCTCACAATTACTCTAAATTTTGTGTACACGTTGATGTGTGGCATGTTGCACCAGGCTACGGGATATTGTCATTACAATGTAAATGTAACAATCAAAACCCGATTTGTAGGCAGTGTTGCTTGCGACACCGTCCATAGTTATGTGAAAGCTGGACTTTAGAAGCACACAGGATTGACCCTGCAGGACTCTGACTACAAGTGCTTAGATATGCATGCCTGGTAAGACGTAGTGTGTGTACAGAACAAATATGTTTGTCAATTGTGGCCAGACATGCTTCACATGATAGCATTAATATTGTTGTGTGGAATTTTATTACATTTTGAAATTCAGATATACATGAAATGCAAATTTATAAATGAAGAACGCGTAGGGGTATTACTCATTGACGAGAAGAAAGGGTCGAAATGGGCAGTCTAAAGATACCACACGCGTTCAGAAAGAAATGGCGCACTCGGGACCTGCTTATTCAGATAACAAGGGGCGTAAGAGGAAGTAGTTAATTTCAAGCCCAGTTTAATTTTGGTCAAATCCGGTAGCATATATGAGCGTTTATTTTAGACCTAACTAAAGTTAAAATGCAAAGCAAGAAAAAGTTGACGCAGTGCTTCAAAGTCGACGTAAAATAATCTAAAAATGAAATTTTGAAAACAGAGCAATCACCAAAGAAAAAAGTGTCCTCAATGCAGTTGCATATATGAGCACTGCTTTACACATGTCTATGATTACAAATCTTATGCCTCGGACCCACAATTACATTATCAACAGAACGACTCATTTGTTATATAAACAGGTCCTGTATTAATAAATAAATCATCCTCTAATTCAAACATCCACAAACTATTCTTATTACACAAAAATGTACTCTCTAATGCATATGAAATTTCCCCGAACTGTTGGTCTATGCCTGTCTTTCTTTGTCAGTTTAGGCTATTTCAATGTTAATTCGTACCGATATTGTTTCGTATAAATGTTCACTTACTTTGTATTTATTTACCGAAGTATGTACTTTAGAGTGCATTTAAGTTGTTATTACTTGTCAGTAAAGGTAGACAGATGTAAAACAATGTAAAATGTATCCCTCTGTATCCATAGCACTTCAACGTTATTCGGAAACAAAGTGAAATAGGAATCCAACTATAGATTTATATTTGGCACATTTTACATAAGCACCGTTTGACCAAAGTATAAGTCCCATGGGTGTCTGGAAATTCAAAAGAGATGGAAAAAGTTCAACTACAATACAATTTGATTAGGAATCAACGTGTGTACCAAGCGCGAACTGTCAGCCCATTTCTGTATTAAGTGCACAGACACTAAAAACATAGTGACCATAAAACGTACAAACAGTTTAAATCCCAAAATTCGAATTTTTTACACATCAGTAGAATTTGTAGAAGTCTGTGATAATTATTCAAGTCTGCTCTTGCAGAGGAATTAGTGCAGTACTGTAATATAAAAAAGAAGAAAAAAAATGATATTAGAAAGACATTTTGACAATCACAGTTTTTATATTTATTTATTTATTTATTTATTTATTTATTTATTTATTTATTTATTTATTTATTTATTTATTTATTTTTGCTATTGTTCAAAAGGTTTTTATTTCAGGAACAAAAGAAATCAAGCACCTTAATAAATATATAGCAATGTGGTTATTTCACAGGTAGAATAGCGAAAATATGACCGTTAAGAAAATACGATCGATTCTTAAGGCAGTGACGTCATCCCATATAAATTTACAAAACCAATTATTAGTAAAAGGATCGCCGAATTCGGCGAAAGAATCATGTAGAAAGTGATGAATGTTTAATAAAATACTATGTTATAAATTGTTTCAGAGAGAACAAACACGTTCATACTCAAACTTTCGGCAAATTGCCTTTCAAACTTTTAAGATATAAACACAAATAATATCTCATTTTACATATTTACAAAATAATTGTATTAATAAAATAGTTTACACTATCGGATGTTGGTGACTCTAATGTAGTTCTGTGCCAAAGTATAATCTACATTTTAGAAGAGGTGTTTATTTGCAAATGACGACTTGCCTGCTTTCCTATTTCCAATGAACTGTACGTTTTCTACGGAACAATTTTGTCCATTGCTTGCGCAGGTTTAATCTGGTACAGGATCAAAACTCACACCGTCCAAACAGCGCTGCGGACCGCTTTGATTTGTATGCCCAAATCATAACAGACCCTGCTCTGTGCCAATCGCGTTAAATGACATTGGCGGGTTTGAACCTCCCTCCTTTGCGTCAGTAGCATTTCCCTTATTCGTCGCTTCCCTCCGTACTGATTCTGCTTTCTAAACAGTACATTTGTTCAAACTGCACGTGTATGTCTTAAATTGCGCCTACTCCGACGTAACCGTTGTTGTCGATGTTAGGCATTCAGGATAATACTTTTGTACGGACGCTTGCAGATAAAATCACGTTTACGTAAACGCCCACGCACCGTGTGGCTAGTTATCAGGCGGTTTTGTGCTCCTAATATTATGTTTGCTAGTTGAACTGAAGCGCCTGGCCAACAGCGCTACCCATTTTTTTATATCAATTCGATGCATCGTATTCCGATAAAAAAAAACGTGATATTTTCCTTGTTTACCACTCGATACCGATGTATTTCTTTTATATTCGGTTCGTGTAATTTGTGTTAAACGAAAAGTGACAAGCACAAATTGTGCAATGTACGCGCATTAGGCACCAAACAAATTTTGTTTTATAAAGTCACATTAACCCACTTATTTTATTTACCTGTGTGTGTGTGTGTGTGTGTGTGTGTGTGTGTGTGTGTGTGTGTGTGTGTGTGTGTGTGTGTGTGTGTGTGTGTGTGTGTGTGTGTGTGTGTGTGTGTGTGTGTGTGTGTGTGTGTGTGTGTGTGTGTGTGTGTGTGTGTGTGTGTGTGTGTGTGTGTGTGTGTGTGTGTGTGTGTGTGTGTGTGTGTGTGTGTGTGTGTGTGTGTGTGTGTGTGTGTGTGTGTGTGTGTGTGTGTGTGTGTGTGTGTGTGTGTGTGTGTGTGTGTGTGTGTGTGTGTGTGTGTGTGTGTGTGTGTGTGTGTGTGTGTGTGTGTGTGTGTGATAGAATGGTTTATATCTGACTTGTACGTGAAACAGCAAAATGTGGAGTTAGAAATGGTGTTACGTATACATTGCTTCAAAAGCCTTACAACGGCTGGCTTGACCTATTTTAGGCAATGGAACATATAATGTTATCTTCTAGATTTGATATTCTGTCATTTTGTCATGTTGATGCATTATAAAATAAACACTGCATAAATCCATCGTTCGATAGTAAGGAGTGGCATTCTGCTTAACATACTGCGAACTAAAATATTTATTTTGTTCAAAGATTATAAGACTCCAAGATGTGAATATTTTAAAAATAATGTGTTTCTAACTTAGCAGAGCAATAAGCCGACTTTTTAAAAAAATCTATAACAAGTTCATAGAAAAAAAACAAGCAAATGCATATTTTACCAGACTGCAAATCCAGACAGTTTTAATTGTATTCTTACTGGACTAAAGGTAGTTTAGCGTTTTGTTTTGGCCAGCAATTAAACTAACGTGAGAAACTAACGTACATCATTTCAAGTAGATTGCCCATCAACTGTGTCGTTTTACAGCCTATCTTATGTTATTTAAATGGCTCTCTGCTCTAAATGGAGACAACACTATGCTTTATGTAGAATTCGTATGTAATTTCAAGGAATAGTTATGTATGCAAACTCTTACATATTGTTCTGTTGTTTATTCTTTATTATTCGGCGAAGCTATCAAACCTTTCTCGTAACCTACATTCCAGATAAATATCAACTTGACTTGCAGGCGTAGAAACTTTACATAATAATTGTATATCTCCGATATTTGGAACATATCGGTTAACCTCGTAATGGAGTGTGTACTTTGCCATATAGTCGATTATAACCACTGTAGGCCACGTTGGCACATAAGCATAGCACACGTGTGGAAGTCTTAAGGAAAATGACTCCAATGTATCAGTACTTGCTGCCGCCAGAACACCCGGAGTCTGAGAACTTCTCAGGCGTTCTTTCTAGCTTGACTTGAATTCATTCTTGTTAGGTTATAATTAAGATTGGTTGCATTTAACTTTGCATTTTAATAAATTTTCATTTTCATTAAATTTTGGTAAAAATAGGTGATGAACCCTGTAACGTTTACAAGCCTTAGTAACACCTCATATATGATTTAAGAATTGAACTATTTTAATATTGCCGTCGCTGTCTTAAACGTTTTTTAATCGCCAAACCATACCACTGGTTATTTCTATGTCTTCGGCATTTATAAAGTTTTAATTAACATGGAGGAAACATAAAAAATAATAGCGTTTATAAACGTTACTACATTACATTATGTTTAAAAATAAATAGACACGTCTAAAGTACTGTGTCAATATATCCCAAAATACGAAATGTCTAGGCCAAAACATGCCAGATGTATACATATTTTGCTGCCAGTATACACATATACCATTTGTCTCTTTATAAATCGTTTTATCCTATGGATGTGCGCATACGTGAATTTAGTCATACTACTTTAGCTGCATCTATTTTAATATTGACTGTATTATGCACCACTGGTAGCTCAACGTTCTTTCTTCTAGTGCTTGCAAGAGCATAACACTTCAACACAGTTTTCAAAACGTGTTTGATAACACGTTGCTGGCAAAAGTGCCGCCAGGTTTCATATTCAATCGCATTAAGAATACACTGAACATAACCATGCATTATAGCTTGCCTTGCTGTCCCAAAACAAACATAAAAATCCGCTCCTTTAAAACCGCCACATCCGAGCTCAGCCTTGATTTATGGCTTTTTGTATAAAAGAAAAACTGGAATAAATGTTCCGCGAGATAACATTTATTCTCTGCTGGAAATAAAAAATGACTTTGACTTTAGGTTATTTGGAATAATAATTATGTATTTCTAAGAACAACAATTTAAATAGTCAATTAACATGTTTGTATGATTCGTCTATTCTTGTTTAGATATATTCCGGCTTGTACTAGCATTACCAATCACGATTGAAATTAATTATATTGTGCCAATATTCAAGATGCGTAATATGTACTGGTACATGGTATAAAAACGCCTGCTATCTTTCTACGTTATCAGCGCTTTGACAAATGCATATTACAAACTAATATTGAATTATAAAACGGTCGACATTGTTAATAAACGTTTGAACAATTGCAGTTGCAATATATCTCACATATATTTCTGTCGAATTTTACTATAGGAGGCATGATGCATTTTATTGTAAGCTTATAATGCGATGAGGGTATAGAGTTTCTTTCGGAGGAAAAGTTCATCGATTGCATAAGCATGGCATTGATTTGTTTTTACTTCTTGCAGATGCTGACTAAAATGAATAACTAATAAAAGGGTCTAAAGACGTCTCCTATAAATATTGCAGTTTGCGTGAAAATGAACTGTCATTTATTTCACTTGACACAGCGCAGATGCTGCCATACGTGTACTAAAATAACTTAACAAGATGAGATTACCGGCGTCAAAGTCATAAAAATGCTGACATTTAGTGTCACCGGTGGGTTTAAGAAAAGTGGATGAGAATTTTATCCATAATATCTATATATGTACGTGCATGACAAAAAAAAATCCATCGGGACTAAATGCCAAATTAAAATAAGTATTCATACATAAAAAGTTAATCGTCCATGGGATCCCTACAATGACGTGAACACGACTTTTCACGGAAAATGTCGGACTTTTTCCTATTTGCACAACTTTTCAAAGTACCTTAAGGTACCATTGACGTTACGGATCATACAATGTGCTAATTGAAGATCGAAACTTTAATGTCAAATTACATTTTTCTTCTACTTTGCTTTACTTTCCCAAATGATCCCTGTTCCATTGGAGTTTTAAGATAGTGTCCAAAATTTTCTCGATATTTTAGAATTATGGCTTAGCTGAAAGTTTACGCTGCATTATTTCCTTTTTACATAGATGGAAAGTAATTAACAGATGCCAAACATGTCTCTAATATGCTTCTGTACATTGCGGGTGGTATCGGCTGTAGGCATACCTGGATACATTGATTTGTCCCGTTTGTTTTGGATTGTCCGCTGTAATAATCAGTGTGTGCAAAATTTCTTTAAAAATTGTTGTCCTAACGCCAAACAAACTGGTCAATACTTATCATTTTCTGTTTGATTAAAGCCGGGCCTAATGAGGGGTCGATTGCTTTTGGTTAGGCCAAATCGTCTAGTTCATACACTTCTTGTTTTGAAACTGTTTATACAAATAACATTGTTCCAGTTTAAATTTGGATCGCGTTTATTTTTTGCAGTGTTTATGCGTCGGTATTCTCGAAGTATGCATTTTAATCATTAATTATCATTATGTGTTTATGCGTCGGTATTCTGGAAGTATGCATTTTAATCATTAATGATCATTATGTGTTTATGCGTCGGTATTCTGGAAGTATGCATTTTAATCATAAATGATCATTATACTTTAAAGCATTTTAAGACGGACCTTCGAGTGTAGGCCCTTTGATACGACTCTTTCCGCTAAATGTTACTGTGGTATACTTATGAGCCTTAAACCATCAAGTAAACATTTACATAACGTAATCCCTAAAGGTTATCCTTACTCCCAAATAAAAAAAACAGACGGTATCCTCTTGCTGCTTCTGCGAACAATAGATGCAGAGAAGATTTAAACCAGACCAGCATTTTTATGTCTAGCATGAATTTAGCTTATTCAATAATCTATGAAGCTAAGACGGCCTGATCAAAAGAACACGAAGTATTTATCGCATCGTAAACGCTAATTAGGTGCGTTAATTCTGCTGTGAAATGACGTTATCTAGCATCCCAGTTACAGAGAGTAACCTTATTACTGATAATTGCACGAAATTACAAAGCTTACAAAGTTGTTTTAGATCCGAAAACCAGTACTCAGTCGAAATTGTAGATATATCGCATAATTATGTCAACCTGCGTTTCCTGCAAGATATAATAATGCAAACCGTCCTTAAGATAAATGCAAACAACGAATGAAAACGTTATTAAAAAGATATATTTTGCATATCTTACATGTGCTAGCTGTTTCATTAGCAGGAAAACGTTTAACATATATTGATTATAAAAGGCATGGTTGACTTAAATATTCCTAGTCTTTTTCTCCTTTCCTATCTATTTTAAGTACAAAACAATAACTACAAAAAATAAGGTCTACATGACACAGATGTGAATGTTTCCCAACTTAACCTTTCTTACAAAAGCGTGAATATACTAAATATAGATGCCACTTGATTTTTTTTATAAGTGGTGTACATTTGTCTCTGAAATCACACATCAATATATCAACTTATATTCGGCTAGTTCTTTCTGTATAAATGAACACTTTATGAGCACTCACAAATTTTGTGTGAAGTCGCAACGTTTTTGTCATAATAATGGTTAATATTGATATGGAAAGGGCATAAAATATTAAAGGAAAATTACACACACAATACTATTGGCTCATTACATTTTTCTTATGTTTCGTCAAGGCACTAGAGCCCGTGTGAAAAGACGAAATGGAAAATATCAGCCACCAAATGAAACGCTTATGTTTCTAAATGTCTGATTGTTGCATATTGGTTTTCGCAGTTATATTGAGATATGCAAGGTTGTTTAACATAAGATGGATAGAATATGCACGACTCTTATTTATTCATCCAATATTAAGACTATGCAATGGTTTGGAAGACACTATGTTCACATAGCACACTGAGTTCTAAAATGATATTTAAATATAATTCCAAACATTAGCCATTGCTAGAGGTATAGATGCCTACAAATATATGAAGAAAACTAGTATTCGCTCTAGGTTCATCTAATTGAGGATAAATTGTTATTTCATTCAAATCTTTGGTATATTTATAAGACAGATTGTCATATCCGGATTCGAATATGTTGTCGAAATTTGGGATCAATACAAGATGAAAGCTGCAAACTTCAGAGGTTCAAGATTCAGGTTTACCTATAAATTGTCAGTCTTTTGTACGAAGGTGAATAATGTCACTGTGATTACACGTAGTGGCACATGAGGCGAGCTTGTTTAACTTTGTCGGACTTTTGTGTTACTTTGGGCGTTTCATTTAGTTAATTATTTTACCATCGATTATTATTTGTAGTTTACCATATACGTGCATATCTATATGGTACTTAACGTTTATTTGTTATCCTTTGACATGCTATTGTATGTTATTGCATTTTGTACAAACGGATAACTGTTATGAAATATTAAATTTTAAAAGTAATAGAAAGCTGATTATATATTATAAGCTCAAAAGGTTTGAAGACTATGTTTTGATACAGATTATATAATAAAAACAGTTTAAGGTTGGAATATCGACAAAGATGTTCGTTTGAAAATATCGATATTTAAAGAGAATAATGTGATACTTTATGAACTGTTATAAAGTATGTTTTAGTTTCTTGTTTAAAATGCTACGTAATGCAATCGTGTCTTCTGACATTGACGATAATGCATGCAAACGTATTCAGTCATGTTCTTCTTTAAAAAAGACACTAGATAGAAAACAGTGAAACTTGTTAAAAATATAGCACGAAAAAGCGAGACAACATTGAGTCACTGACAGAAAACGACTTCGTGCAAACTGATCAGTAAAATATCCCATTAGCAACTGGGACTTGTAAGTATTTTGATACCCGCCATTACTGCAGCAATGCCATTACTGCAACAATTAAGAACATGTGACTGTACTGTCAACTTTGAAACACTAGGTAAGTGTTACAAAACAAAATATTGTCAGAACAATGTTGCAAGAGAGGAGAAATGTACTTTATTTGGGCTTGTTTATGTGAATCGCATAATGATCACATGATTCATTGTTCTAACATCTGACAGTCGTAACAGGGTATAGTTTTAAAGGAAATATAGTCACCGAGCGGATTCCATACTCCGGCAATTGCAGTAAGAAGCCCATACCGCTAACACTGAGCTAAAGAGTCAACCCCTTTCCATTTAACAGAATTATAATTTAATGATTCAACAAACAGTCGAAAAAAAAAGTCCTGCATTAGTGCGACCAGTATTTCAACATATATTAAAAATAAAAAAAATATATATATAGTGGACACAGGTATAAACATTCTATTCAAGTGTAAAAGGTACAACAGAACTATGCCAAGACATTGTACAAAAAGTAATACAAGCCAAAAACATCAACGGAACGGTCAGACGGAAAAAGACAGATTGGGGTGCCTAATGCAGTTGTACAGAGCTCTAACCTCGCGCTTGCTGTGGGAATCTTAATGCGAGCAGTGAAAAATGATTTATTTGACTATGTATGACTAAGTAATGAGGTTTTTAAAGGTAAGCTAAGAAGTCATTAAAAAGACATTCGTCACGTAATTAAACAATAATGGTCAAATTACAATAGTTGGTTGAATGTCCATAAAAACGACTAAAAGAAATCCTTCATTGTAAAAGAAATATTTAAATAAAAGACAATACGACTAAAGAAAACTCGTAAATGATTCTAGCATCATGTTAATGTGTAGATGGATTTAAGGGACAAATGTCCAATATGCTCCGAAGAAATATGCACGTAAAACATAGGATATAATGAATGAATGTCAATATAGATTATAGTGACTGCGAGAAAACTGGGCAAATAGAGGTTTATATGATATTTAACAATGTAAGCTTTTATGGTCCCAATCCTAAGGCCATCTATTAAAATGACAATCAGCCACTTTTTCTCATAACCGACGAACGAAAACCCACAAATAATTGTATATCTAATCAAATTTTTAACAACAAGTTTTATTTAAACAGTATGGATGGAAATACGTGTTTTACATGGATAAAGAAACACACTTGCCTTCGAGTTAAGCCTGTGACTTTACTCTTGAATGTCAAACATTATTTCCTGGTCTAAATTAAACCTTCGCATCATTGGGTGTGAGTGCAGAAGATCCATACCTTTGGAAAACCTGTTTCAAGTGCATTATTATTTCTTTTTCGTCTATAACATGTGAATCATGTCATTCGAAAATTATTTTATGAACGCTAATAAACACGGTACACAAAGTCTTTCATTTAAGTCAGTGCTTATCGAGAAGAAGAAAAAAATAATGTGAACTAATTTTTGTGACCGATTAAACCATACGTATTTTTATATATTAAGTTATTCTAACGAAATACCATGTTTATTGCTTTTGAGATTACATGTACCATTTAGAAGATAAAGGCATGGGAGCAGAAAAAAATAAATAATAATATTAAATACATTGTTACAATTTCAGTGAAGAAGATAAAAGTACACCTTTGATGTCTTCTACATTAATCAGAAAAAGAATACACAACGAAACACTTATGAATGTATATGCGGAATACTTTTATCTGTAAATCTCTTCATGCTTGCTCCAGTGTTTTATTTCATAGAGATATGTTGGTGTTACAGGTATACTATAGAGATAACTATTCGAAGCAAGATAAACACTGATTTTGTGTCTTTATATTAACTGTACTAAAATTGTTAATGAGTAAATAAGACTCCCATATTACCGTTCTATAATTTGTAGCAGTGAGCGCAAATACCATTTTCCCGTCACACTTGCACTCCTTTCTGTTAATATAGGTCGAACGAAGCCAGATGTATTGTTTCAGTATGAATAATCTTAGACGTTTATGTGTACAATAATAATGGAACACAAATGACAAGCGTGCTAATTTCCCAATGTTAATAAACTACCTTGATAGTAAACGTCTATTGATTACATAACGAACGGCCATTTGGTTTTGTTCACTCATTTGTTAGGGCATAATAATTAGCATCGGCACTTATTACCGTATAAAAATGAGGTCAATCATAAAGAAAACCTGAACCAATATTTCTCCAGAACTAGGAAACCACGAACATGTGCTCATCTAATTTGCCATTGTCTATTTTTATTAGGTTGCTTGTAATTTATATTCTGACTGATAACTGTTTTATTTATTTATTTATTTATTTATTTATTTATTTTTATTTATTTATTTATTTATTTATTTATTTATTTATTTATTTATTTATTCATTCATTCATTCATTCATTCATACATTCATTCATTCATTCATTCATTCATTCATTCATTTATTCATTTATTTATTTATTTATTTATTTATTTATTTATTTACGAGTTAGCACATACATTCGTATTTAATCGTGATCCCGTCATTTTGCCCAAACACGACTAAAAGAGTTGTGACCAATGTGCCAAGAAGTGGGCTCCAATTTATATTCGTACATTCTATTTCCAATGTATATGTTCCGGATAAATCCGAATCTTCGACATGTTTATCAAAAAATAGCAAACCAATTATATCATCTAATATTGTATACAAACAATTATCTTAAATGTGCGGTGAAAAACAATTTATAGTAAAATAAGAAAATTCAAAAATTGAAATTCCAATACAAATTATATTTGTCCAATTTACCTACAAATCACCTACTTAAAATAAGTAATATAGTATTCTTATTATACATGGTATCCTCCGGAAATAACTCTGAGTACCAAGGAAATATTAACATGCTGAAATTGAATTAAAAATACAATTTTCTGCACTTATTGAATTATTGCCGAAGATAATTGCTGGCACAAAGGACGTGAAATGTTTAAGACATCACTCCTAGATTCTTTCCATCTTAAAAGGAGCAACGTCCTTGCACGAAAATCTTAAGAATTACCGAAACAATCAGTCGTAATTTCTTACTGCAATGCAACGTACATGTATTTTAATTTTTAGCAATACAAATAATCAACAATTGTTTGCATGACATATGATCATAGGTCAGCATGTAGTGATTCTTCTTGAAAGCTTGCATTAAATCATTGATTAGACCATTTTAGCTCGATTTATATTCCTCAAAAAAATAGTATAATTAACTTGAATTAAATTCCTGGAAAGCATAAAAAAATCATGAATAAAAGTATGGGCCTTCAATGATGATCATTAAACTAATTCAGGTTTACAAAGCTGATAAATAAATTCTAATATTTGCTCGAATGGAAATCCGTTAATTCACTCTTTCTCCGCTTCTAATGATACGCTTAATCCTAACTTTGCTTCCAAGCATGTATTTAACTGCACGAATTAAATATGAAGTTGAGATATGCGATAGCGCGTAGTCTAACCAAATCTTGTTGAGCATCAATCAACCCCGAAGCAGACTACTGAAGAAGACATGGATACAGTCCATGAATTTCAGCATAAAGGGGGTCATTTTTAAATGATCGATTCATATCTATGAAGTTACACAGTGGCATTTCTCGAACAAAATGTAATTAAGAATAGGTATCTACCAAGATAGCATTGCTGAAAACACATTACGGTGCCAGCGTACTTTTTAAATTGTCATATTTCAAATAGTCAATATGTATGCATAAGAATATATATGAGAAAGTCCTGTGAGTATTCCAAACATTTAGTTTTTTATAAAAAAGAAAAGTTGAAAGGGCAATATATTCACATACAAGCCAAATGTAAAAACAAATATGTTGTGAGTCATTTAACAAACAGAGTAAACCCGATAGTCACCGCCTTGGAACGGTCAGTCGGCAATATAGACCGACTGGGGTGCTTAAATTTTTATATTCTTACACAAATGTTGCTAAGACAGATTACACTTCTTTAGAGTTGCAGACCTAATGTCATGAATGAAAATTATGTTAACACTCATTGCCGAAGTCTTGAACCGTCTATTTTCGATCTACTTTTTGTTGTTGTTGTTTTTGTTTACTTTGTGTAATTGTTTGCTCATCTTTAAAATATCTAAGATGGAAAGGAACAAATGAAGCTTGTGCTCCTCGACTCTGGAACGCATTGCTAATTGATCTTAGACAGTCTGGTAGCTTTTTTCCCATTAAAAAAACTGTTGAAATCCTATCTATTCTCTCAACACTATAATGGTCAATAAATTATTGTGAGCTGTTATGAACTTGACACACAGGTGTTGAATGAACATTTCAACACCTGACAATATCTTTAACATTACAAAGCTTTTATAGCGTTATTTGATACTAGTAACTGAATTTTATTGCTTATAAATATTCACTTAAGAAACTTAGGTTTTATGATTTAAAGCACAATATATTATATGTATTGTTTACTGTACATGCAATGTACATGTACGAGGAGTGATCCAAAATTAACCGGACTACTATCACCGTTTTGAAACGGTTACTGTTACCTGTATAAAATGAAGATGGTAATAACATGAATATTTAATCTACAATATCTGAAAGTTTCATGACTTTGTACATAGAACAATCGAGTTACACTTCAAAACATAATGTCTGTAACTGGCGACCGGGGACGCTCGACGTCATAAATGACGTACGTCATAAATCTCTTCGCACTTCAACTTCAGGTCACTTTTCCAAATAATCTCCGCCGCACGTTATACATTTTTCATGACGGGCTAACCACTGCTGAAACATGTCAATATACCACTCTTCGTCCAGCTGTGATACTACACGCTGAGTTGCATTAGATAAATGTTCAAATGTCTCAAACCTCGTGCCCTTCAATGCAGACTTTACGACAGGAAACACACGAAAGTCCATAGGCGCGAGGTCCGGCGAATACGGGGGATGGTCAACAAGGTCGAATCCTAGAAGTCCGATGTCGAGCCTGGTTGTGTCTGCTGTATGGGACGGTGCGTTGTCGTGATGGAGAATTATGTCACCCGCGTCCATTCCTGGCCTCTTCTTCTGATACGCACGCACCAAGTCTTTCCTTAAAACCTGCAACAGAAACCGGTAAGTGCATGGTGACTTAAAAGCAAACAATTGCACTTTTCAGGTTATACAATTGCGCATTACGGAAACTTAACAAATCTAACGTATTTATTGTATTTAAGTAAGAATAAATAAAATTAAAATTTGTAAATCATTTTATAATAAAATTCAGTTACCTTTCCGTAGTAGGCGGCATTCACATTCTGACCTATCGGAACAGCGTGCATGAGAATCATCCCATGCCGATCGGCGAAGAAGATGTACATCTGCTTGCCACACGTCTTTGTTACTCGTGCCTTCTTTGGGGTCGGCGATCCGGGCGTCTTCCACTGTCTTGTTTGCTCCTTCGTCTCCGGATCGAACAAGTACAACCACGTCTCATCTGCTGTAACAATGTGGTAAAGAAAGGTCAATCCATCCCGTCGATAACGCTTGATCAATTTCCTTGACGCCATTACTCGGTTCTCTTTATTTGTATCTGTCAACAACCGTGGTACCCATCGCGCACTAACCTTCTTCATGTTCAGATGTTCAGTTAAAATGCGCTGAACAGTCCCAAAACTAAATCCGGTTACGGTACAGATATCCCGAATAGTGACGCGCCTATCCCTGTCAACGATGTCTTTTACGGAGCTTACAAACGTTAAGTCAATAGAGGATTTTCGGCCCCTACCTCCATCGTCTTCTAGAGAAACACGACCCTCCCGAAACCGCCTGTGCCATTCAAATACTTGTGTACGTGAAACACTTTTGCCCGCTGATGTCTCCTGGATCATTTCGTAGGTCTTAGTAGGCGAATATCCAAGTTCACAACAAAACTTTATTAAAGCGCGCGTTTCTGTTGCATTAAATGACGACATTGTAGAAAATACGAAGTTACGTAGAAATGAAGTTGTTTTTCAACCGTTGCTTCAATGACGTCAAAATTTTTACAAATGATGCTGAATGATGTCATCGAGGTCATAGTACAATTAGCGCCAAAATAACGTGTTGAAAACTCACAATTTTTAAACCAAATCAATGCTATAGACGAAAGTTGTGACACCGTCCCCGCATTAGCCTTAATGGGTTACTATAGCAACGCATTGATCGTTAAAGAAAATATACGTTATTAAAATCGTATTGATTTGTTATTGCAATATGAATAAGCAACAACTAGTGAAAATCTCATTAAAAATATGCATAATTATTCAAGCTACAAACGTAATCCGGTTAATTCTGGACCACCCCTCGTATATCTTTTTCGTACATTTTTAGCATTATGTCTGTAACATACAAATGAATTCTGATGAAAATCATTTTTACACATAGATATACTTATGATAAGAGTGTTGTTTAAATTATATAGTGAAATAATAATAATAATAATAATAATTGTGCTTGCAAGGTTGGCCGGGGTAACTGCTAAAGAGGATTTGATCAACGTGGTTCTTTCCTTTGTTTAAATTTTGTATTCATGTTGAATGGTTTGATATGAATGATAATTGTTGTTATCATGAACCTTTAGTAGACAAACCTTTAGTTTTAGATATTTATCTTTATATTTTCTTGTTTACTGGTTTAGATACTTGATGTTAAGTTGATAAGGTCGATATCCAAACGTGGTAACAGCTAAACATATTTTAAGTACTGCCCAATACATGTTCTTGTTTTTTCTTAGCAAAGAATTAAGGTCGTTTGGTCACGCAAACTTAACATCTATTTTCCATTTATATCTTAAATTTTTTTTATGTAGATCTGTGCATGTACAATATGTTGTTAATACTTTTACAAGTTTGATAATCTGTTAATGAGAAGAAATGCATATATTTCTAAATTAAATGAAGCTACGATAAAGAAAATAATCAAACTTCCCTTGAATTACAAATAATACCTACCAAAATGCATTTGCTATCAAAATAGCATTTGTACATCATGAAAACAGATCTTCAATGTTTCATTTGTATATATAAGTCGCTGCTTTCGTACGCGCACATCTGAATCATATAGTTAATGATGGATTTCAATAACGTTTAGTCGTATTAATTAGCGTTATGCACTGGTGTCTTAGAAGTATCCATAATATCTATAATAATAACAGATAAAACAGTGATTTTAATTTATGTATGCTTGGCTTGTATGATGAACACAAAACCCCGTCTACGTGAGAGCGTCATTTTTTTCAGTTGACTTGAAATAACGGTTTCTATCAATTTAATCACTCCGTACTACGGCTGTCGTGATCAATTTTGTATGGATCTCAACTCGTAACTTTGATTTATTTCGCGTCAGATCACAAAACCCAAAATAATTTACAGTGTAAAACGATTGTTTATAAAATAGAAAGGTAGCATGTGAGATAATTTCGCTTCTAGTCCTTTTGGAAGTAGCAATGTTCAACTTCACTACTTTTATCGTTATGTGGACTAAATTATTTCTGCGAAGCACAACTGAAACATGTCACTGTTACTTATAGATAACAAATTAAAACAGTACTTAAGTAATTATATTCAATATTGTATAACATGTTCACATCTCTTATTTTGGTTCATCTGATTATTTATTCTTACATAATAAACTAGAAGTTGTTTTGCAAACACACCACTTCTTTATGTGTACAGTATAACAGGCAATACAGTTATTCCATTTATGCATTACTATACCAATAAAATGGGTTATATTTATATAATTCTTCTATGGTGATGCTTTGCGATTTGCATATTAAATAATGCTCTATGCTTAAAGAGTGTAGTTATTAATATGGGGCACTTAAGGTTAGATATAAAAATATTGTCCTCAAATTGAGTATATGAGAAAGAACCAGAAATATGAGCCCAATAATGTATCCATACAAGAATAGAACATAAATTGTATTAACGGTTAACATGTATAAGAACGTTCGTTATTCAGCACCCTTGAGCCGAGATCCGTCCCATATTTTCGTCATGTAGCCTCTTACGCCAAGTGAATGCACTAATGTCCCTTGTGTACACTAAGGCGGTTCCTGGCAAGAGTCTCTTTGGGTCAAGATACTTAATAAAATTAATTAAGGACCATGACTCATTTCTATATATGCCGAATATGACACGCAAATGAAAAGCGTTACTAGTCTTTGTTCTTTAATAAGTGATGTTGTTATAAATCATCATTTTAGTTCTCTTGAAAACGGCAAAGACAAATGTGGTTTTGTTCCATTATGTGAACGCGGTTAACGCCAGCATAACACGTTCGCGCTTGTATTGTTATATTTTATTCAGAGAAGCTAGTTTTAGTAATAAACCTTCAAACGAACTCCGTAAAGGCAAAGCTGTGAGCCGATGGTAGAGCAGTCAGCAAAATAACAGACAGTTTACAAACCCATTGGATTGCAGAATGGGTCTTCATTGCAATTTATAAAAGTATTTGATAAAAGAATTAATATTTCGCGACTTAATTAAAAATACTCGGAATGACTCAAACATTTGCATGGAGTTCTAACCTTTGAAATTCTTTCGGCTTAGGCTCTTTTACTTTAAATTTAATTAGTCTGAAAACTTCCGACATGCAGATGCAAACGGTTCACTTATGCAGGTCATGTAGTCATTGGTTCATAGGAATAACTTAAAAACAAACAACGATCATTCTATACCGAATTTCTAGGTCTAACATTTATTATAAATAAATTGTTTTTGCTAGACCTGGAAACGTTTTTCTTTTCATCTAGAACCACAAATAAAAATGTAATTTCAATTCTCTTCTGTTTAAAAATATTTAATCTAATGGTTTTAGATGTGCTATAGTAAGAATGTGAAATCATGGATTTAATGAAATTCCCAACTTGCAGGGAATTTGTGAAATCAATGTGTCACTTAAGGATTCCATGAATTAAATAAACTCCCAAGGGATTTAATGTAATTATTGAATGAACACGTGTTACATTACACAACTTTACAGGAAACAGTTTAGGAAAACTGTGAAGTGACATAGTACATCATTTATTAGCAATACAATCTTCTTTCAAGCATTCTTTAATAATATACTGGTGTTTTTTAAGCTCAAATTGATAAGTTAATTTCTTTGATTTGTTAAGGTGTGAAGTATTTTCTAATCATTTTATATAAGAAAAGGATTAATCTTCCTCGCCTTTTTTTAGTTTGTTTTCACACCTACGACACTAGATATAAAGGTGCTTTCACAAATTTTAAGACACTAAAGGGTCATGTTTCATATTTTTCCTGCCTTGTTAAGATCTCGAATCTAGCTCAGAGTATATTTACTCACCTTACCTTCACACCTTCCTTTGATGTCCTGTTATATTACAGGTATAATGTCTATTGGTTGCGTTTATCTGTATTTTAAGGCCTGCTGCATGATTGCAATTACAATGCTGCCATGGCTATATAATGAGTTTGGACAGCATGCTAAATCAGTTCACCCTTTCCTATCAGTTATGATGGTACAACAAAATTCACTATATCCTCAAGAAGTATGGTGTTCTTACTTATGATGATATGGAGAAGCGCATTAAGAAGATAAAGTCACCGAAAGACCGCAAATCTACTCTGTCACAAAAGAAGACACTTGTCTGCAGTGCCCACGTTGCCACTGGTCACTATGATTGTGAAAGTACGCTGAAACATCAAAGCAGTTGAAATATTCAAGCCTTACTGTCATGTGTGTCAAGAGAAGAGGGAATGTCTCAAGACTACAGGCGTTGTTGTGTATCTTCCAGAAGAGCTTCTGAAGTTGCTTTTCAATGTTGGACATCTACCTTGTCTTCGGTAGTTGCACCAGCCATTCTGCGGAGAGATCAGAATTTACAGTTCAGATCATTACAGAGCTTAACGATTTGTTAATGGTCATTATCATAATGGTTCATTGAAAGCCAAAGCATCCACAGTGCCAGTGTTCTGTAGAATAGGCAATGGCATAGTGGCTTGGATAAGTGACAAGAACAGTGGGATTCAAATTTGTCCTAGAACTGTGCTCATCATGCTGGCATCAACCAGACTCTCTACAAAGCCATATTTGGCTTGAGATAATCTAGTCTCCCATGCAAAATTCCTGAACGACTTCAATCTGAAAATGGTCTTCGAGCACCAATCATACGCCACCCACCCACCCAAATACACAGCCACTTGCCTCCAATGAGAAACCACGACCTTCTGCCACATATGAGTCAACATCAATTTGATCTCTGTCCTCGACGACTTATGAATGACTTTGATAACTTCTTTATATAAAGGCATAGATATAAAGACATAAATACGTTAATGGTTGGCATGACTACTACCTACAAATAATATAACTAATTGTAAATGAATTTTTAAAAAGTGTTGTATGCATATTCTAAAAATACCACAATCGCTGTTTGAAAATATAATATAGTAACTATACCGTTAAAGAAAAGAGTGATGATTAGGAATAATTCAAGATACAAACCTGTATGAATATTACTGGAGAAATAAATTATTCAAACGATTATAAAGTGTTGCCAGATTTCCGGCTTGACTCTCTGTTTATGTAAATATAAAGCCATCAACATTTATCAAAATATTCTTCCCAATAAAATGACAATTAAACCTTACACATTTGTTGCCATTTGCATTTTCCTGAAATGAAATATTTTATGTTTGCCGTAATTTAAAACAAGACGAAGCTAGATATTCGTGAAACAATCCTGTAACGAGATGGCGCATAATTTTACATGGTAAGTACACATACATTTACTCATTTCATCTAAAATGATTTATTTGCATTCAAGCAGAAATGGTTCGATTTGCTTACCTAGCCTTAAGACAAATGAAAGTGTAAAGAAAACATGTCCACCTGTTACCAAGTAATATATGTCAATGATTCATTTACATATGTATTGCTCAATCAAAATTTGCATCTTTGTTGATTAAAGGAGGGATACACCAAGTATGCACAGACTACTTCAAGATGTGTAAATAGCAGTTAAGTTTAAATGATAACGCCAAGTCAGAATATGTATTGTTTACGAAAAAGCAATTCCAAATATTGTGCATTGCACACAATAAAAGAGAAAATAATTGAACAAATAGTTTTGCCTATTATTGCAAAACCATGTTAACTTCGGATGACAATTATAACAAGTGTTTAGGATCATATGAGCAATCATCCTACAATCGATTGCTAATCGCTACAATTATAAATTATTGTTAATATACAACCAAACCCTCTCAAATATGCGAGTCTTCCCATGCGATTATATAATGTATTGAAACAATATTGAAAACGCGCTCCTATACGTCTTGTGTGTCATTTGGAAAGACTCCTTGTCAATAAATTGTCCAATGTCTAATGGCTTCGTCGTCACAGAAGGGACAATGCTTGGATTTGTCAAGGAATTCGAGTCCGCTTTCTCATGATATGTTTAGATGACATACTTTAATGCGTTCTCACATCGGTTTATTCTATGTTTTGTCATTCGTGTATTAACCGCAGTCTTTGATATGTTAAAATGTTCTTGTTTAAAAGCGTCTGTATATTAAAAGAAGCACGTCAAAAGTTGTTCATGCTTGAGTTCTAATAAGCCCGTTAGATAGGCTGGGATATAATAAAAAAATGAAACACTAATTTCTGTGACGAATGCATAGGTCTATATTTATATTTGTTTCTCGAGCGAGGTCCTAAAATAAACGCACATTTAAAAGCAACATACCTAGATAGAGCGTCAACTTCGGATACGGTAGGACCGTGGTTCAAATTTGGGCTGCGGCACTGTCCCTGGATAACTGAACAATTACAAAATTGTTGTTGGGACGATAGACCTAACAAATAATCAAGTAAAACAACTTATTATAAGGGTCATCAGTAAACTGTCAGGAACATGGAAAGGACGTTACCCGCGATTAGTAAAGTCACTCAAAGAGGTCAAAGTAACAAGAAACAAAATCGATTAAAACGGTTGCAAATATTGTGTTACTATGTTAAGACGACATATTTCGTGATTACCTTCAATTATCAATTTGTGATATTGGGAATCTTATTTCAAAATGTGTCAGAGGTTTGTAATATGTAAATGGGTCCTTCTCCTTTTGCATTTAGTCATTAAGTGATAAACTTTGTGTACTTATCTGATTCAATACCATAGCCTATCCATACTACCGAGAATGATGTGTCGTTTGTAAAATCCATTTTTCAGTACGGCGGAATTTTAACATTTTGCTAATACATTTAAAAATCACAATAATCACAATAATGTCTAATCATTCACCACTTGAGAATAAATAAATGGAGTTAAGTCGAGAAGCTGTTTTCATACTCACAAAGAAGAAAATTACCTTTTCTAAGGAAATACACTTCGCTTAAATTTCTCCCAATCAGTGTAAATTTGCATAATACACACCCAAAACCACAAGAGCGATGGGGTAGCATAAACTTATAAAGAATAGATAAAGAAGCATTTGAATAACCTTCTCCTTTTATTTTAAAGCAATTAAAATGTTACAACTATATATATATACACAAAAAAGAATGTACTTAAAAAATAATTAGCACCGGCATTTCTTTTTAGGAGTATTTTTATCTTCTTTTGGCAACTTTCTTTAAAAGAAAGCAGAAAAGTATATGTTTTTGCGGTTCCTATCGGAAGTTAAGCCGATATTATCCTTTTCAATATCAGTATGATTTGCAAACTTATAATTGTGGATGTATTAAGTTCGTATATATTTGTGTAAATTATTTCTTACAACCACTTCGTAAACACAAACAAATATGTGTTGCTCTTGTAACGATTGAATGATATTTTTGCGCGTTCGGTGATTAATGCATGTTAGATGTTAGGTAGCGTACGGTTTATACCACTGTGAAAAGGTCAGTCAAAAGCAATCAAGTCTAAAGTACTTTGCATAAAAAGATAAGTATTTTAAGTCAGCACATTCATATTTCTCGTCCCTAGGTAGTAACAAACCCGGTAGATGCGTAAACCTATTTGGACAGTTCCAATGCCGGTTCATGGTTAATCTTTGAATAATATCACAACTATTCAATGATCTGTTAAAATACTTTATTATTCTTTTGGATAATTACTTATGAAAACATTTATTCGCTGATCACGTGAGTTAATTATTGATAGGTAAATCCATCGTTAAATGTTCCGCTAGAACCTACGCCAGCCTGTATAAATGAGACAGAAATGGCAGCTTTACTCAACGATGTGTTTTGTATATTTTAATATGGATTTCTGCATATCGTTGCATAAGCTAGACTGTAAATTACTCAAATAAAGATCACATGTTTTGATATATTGTGCTTTTGTTGTTTTATGTCTGCAATATACACGTGACTGGCTTCAATTATAACCTCTATTTGGAAAAACTGTACCACAAAACGCCTATTACCGCTTTTATGTGTCTATTGAATGATTCTGAAAGGAGTCGTAATTACGTCCTCTTTGTATGTGGTTTATTACAGGAAAGAACCTATTCGCCATTTATGAGTATCTAATTAAGCTATCAACAATTTATAGCAGGATATTAAGCATACTGACAACGGACATTAATGTCCAATATAGAAGGTTACTAATAATAATAATTGAAATTACTTTCTTCAAAGTATTATCGTAAAGTGTTATTTAAGTAAAAGTGAAAAAATACCTGCTTTGTGTATGAAATTGTTAACTTGTTCTATACGTTTCAATTAAATCATTGCCACTATGATTTATTCGCGAACTTGGTCGATATACGGCTTTCTTTTCGAAATAATATCTAGATTGCTCTTCTCTGTGCCAATAATAAGTGTACAATAATAAGTGTATATACATGTGTCTTTTTTAAATGAGAACCAATCTGTGTTTTGGTGTTTTGCTTGTTTACGTTATGTAAATGCCTGATCATAAGTGACATAATGTAATCAATTGTTGGATTATATTTCCGCAATGTTAAGTTTCTATTTATATTTAATTTGTATTTGTTTGATTCTTTATTGCTAAATAAAGAAATCTCTAACAAAATATTTCTAGAATACAAATGAAATATAAATAAAAGTTGGTTTAATCATCGAAGTTTCGGATCCGGCAGGTCGTAAACCCTTAATTAATCTAATTTAAATAAGTATGAACCGAAAATGTGTCAGTGCCTTTCTAGGGAAAATATCACTTCTCTTAGAATCACAAGAAATAATGCAATTTAAATAAGCTCTAAATGGTCGTACAAACATGTTTGTTAATCTGCAAGTGGCAAAAAAATATACAAGGCCGAACTTAATGTTTCGGTTACAATCACGTTAGCAATGTGTATTACCAAATTTGGTATTTCGTCACGATTTGGAAAGAAGAACAAATGTATAATTATATCAACTCAAACAAAATTGCGACACAAATGTAAATGAAGAATATCTGTTTGCTATAACCCTCCGTTCTTTCTTTTAGTACAGATATTAGCGGGAAGCTTTTCTTTTCTTGTTGAATTATTAGTCCTAGTAATCTATCTACAGTTACGGTGAGACTAAAATCACGAACTATACAACCGATCGAACCTGTGTTTACTTTATAATAAAATTTAAAAAAAAAACATCTTTAAAATAACGCAACGAGTGCCTAAGAGGGCCAACAATATATATTCTCATCATCTACATTTTAATTCCCTAAAGAACAACTATTGTGTCCCTCCAAACATTATTTGGCATCTTCATTTTATTACCATGTCTCTTGTGTGTGCGTTTAAAAAGTGTTTTATTGTATAAGAGATATTTGCACACACAATTGTGAAATCTTCTAGGCGCCAATAACAGTTCGAAATAAATGATTGTAGAAGACCGTTATTGAAACAAGGAATATAATCTAACCTCCTAAGTTACACTTTATGCAAACGGGCGCCAAATTAACATCAAAATGTAACGAAAACACATTTTACTACCGGTTGTGTCGCTGTGATACTATTGCACTACATGGAATAAAGCTTTGGATATTGAAAAAATAACTTTCCTTCATTTCTCGTTTTTTTTCTCCAAATGCATGTGAATTCTGATATTGTGAACATGTTGCGCTATTAAAACAAAATAAATTGCAGTCTTGTAATAAAGAACAGATATTGTGATTGTAAATTATTAGATATGCCTATCATTGTGTTGATCGCGTTATATCGTTGGATCTGATAACTTGATGCATTTAGTTCATTCAGTTTACACTAACTTGTTTTTCTTCAAAAGAGATTTGAGGTATATTTTGTATATATATACCATTCACCGCTATGACTTTTAATGACGATGCTTTGCATATAATTGCCTTAAACTTTCTCCTGGTAGGGATCTGATAGCCTGCATAAATGTTTTACAAGAAAATGTTATGCAAAGCATCATTGTAGCCGAAATAAAATATCAGAAAGCATATTAAGCATAGTATACACGATTTCATTTGCTTTATTTAATAAAATATGTTTCAAAAGGATTGTGCTGTTACCTGATTTTTAACACCTATTGCAACACAATAAAATCTGTGGTCAATAGCCACTCAACCAATGTCATACGAAGTCTCCTAAGAAATAAACGTCCTACGACTCTGAAATGGTAAGAAAGTCACCAACGCAAGCTTTTAGCCCGAGGATTATTTTCAGGACGCAACAAAAACATTGAATTAACATTACCTATTTATTTCTTCGCCACAAGCAATATTCTTCGATTTTGAAAGTAAAACCATAATTTCAATCTTAACAAACCTTGAATACTGATTAAATATTACAAATAGATATCCATCAAAGTGTTCACGCAGATGTTTCTGACAAATATTACAGTCCAAATCTAAAACAAACACACCACTAATTGTTGTAATATTCCTCGAGCTTTCATTGCGTGATTCGCCCCCAAAAGCTTTTTGTTGGGTTGTAAAAATGGCAAAACTGCACTTACAGATTATTTAATGTCACGAAAGGTGTCGCTATTTAAGGTTTATTAATAAAATGGCACGTTTACTAAACGACGAAATGGTGTAACAGAAAGAACAAACTAGTATAATATTGTTTATTTTCATAAATAATTAAATCTATGGCGTGACAAAAAAATAACAAATATATCAGACAAAATTTGAGAATGCAAAATAAATGTTAGCTTACAGTTTGTCCCTCTCGGAGGTGTCCCTTTAATAGTCCAATTAATAATCCAATTAATAATCCAACGTCGAATAATCCTGAAAAAAAACTTTTGAAAACCTATCTATTCGCTCAACACTATAATGGTCAATAAATAATTGTGAGCTGTTTTGAACTTGACACACAGGTGTTGAATAAACATTTCCACACCTAAAAATATCTTTAACATGTCATTTTTTTATAGCGTTATTTAATACTAGTAACTAAATTTTATTGCTTATACATATTCACTCAAGACACTTAGGTTTTATGTTTTAAAGCACAATATATTATTTGTATTGTTTACTGTACAAGAAATGTATATGTATATCTTGTTCGTACATTTTTAATACTTATGTCTGTAACATACAAAAGAATTCTGTTGAAAAGCACTTTTAAACATAGATATACTTATGATAAGAGTGTTATATAAATTATATAAATATGGTGAAATAATAATTATAATAATTCTGCTTGCAAGTTTGACAGGGGTAACTGCTAAAGTGGATTTGATCAACGTGGTTCTTTCCTTTCTTTAAATTTTGTATTCATGTTTAATGGTTTGATATTAATGATATTGTTGCTTGCATAAACTTTTAGTAGACAAACCTTAAGCTTTAGATAATTATATTTATATTTTCTTTATAACTGGTTTAAATACCTGATGTTAAGTAGATAAGGTCGACATCCAAACGTGGTAACAGCTAAACATATTTTAGTACTGCCCAATACATGTTCTTGTTTTTCTTAGCAAAGAATTAAGGTCGTTTGGTCACGCAAACGTAACATATTTTTTTCCACTTATATCTTATTTTTTATGTAGATCTGTGAATGTACAATACAAGTTTGATAATCTGTTAATGAGAAGAAATGTTGCATATATTTCTAAATTAAATGAAGCTACGATAAAGAAAATAATCAAACTTCCCTTGAATTACAAATAATACCTTCCAAAATGCATTTGCTATCAAATTAGCATTTGTACATCATGAAAACAGATCTTCAGTGTCTCGTTTGTATATATAAGTCGCTGCTTTCGTATGCGCACATCTGAATCATATAGTTAATGATGGATTTCAATAACGTGTAGTCGTATTAATTAGCGTTATGCACTGGTTTCTTAGGAGTATCAATAATATTTATAATAGTAACTGATAAAACAGTGATTTTGACTTTATGTATGCTTGGCTTGTATGACGAACACAAAACCCCGCCTGAGAGCGTCATTTTTTTCAATTGACTTCAAATATCGGTTCCTATCAATTTAATCCCTCCGTACTACGGCTGTCGTGATCAATTCTGTATGGATCTCAACTCGTAACTTTTATCTATTTTGCGTCAGATCACAAAACCCAAAATAATTTACATTGTAAAACGATTGTTTATCAAATAGAAAGGTTGCATGAGTTGCGAGATAATTTCGCTGTTAGTACTTTTGGAAGTAGCAATGTTCAACTTCACCCCTTTTATCTTTATTGGGACTTAATTGTTTCTGCGAAGCACAACTGAAACATGTCACTGTTACTTATAGATAAAAAATTAAAACATTACTTAAGTAATTACATTCAATATTGTATAACATGTTCACATCTCCTATGTTGGTTCATCTGATTATTTATTCTTACATAATAAACTAGAAGTTGTTTTGCAAACACACCACTTCTTTAGTAGAGTATAACAGGCAATACAGTTATTCCATTCATGCATTACTATACCAATAAAATGGGTTATATTTATATAATTCTCCTATGGTGATGCTTTGCAATTTGCATATTAAATAATGCTCTTTGCTTAAAGAGTGTAGTTATTAATATGGGGCACTCAAGGTTAGATATAAAATATTGTCCTCATATTGAGTATGTGAGTAAGAATCAGCAATATGAGCCCAATAATTTTTCCATACAAGAATAGAACATAAACTTTATGAACATGTATAAGAACGTACGTTATTCAGCACCCTTGAGCCGAGATCCGTCCCATATTTTCGCCATGTATCATGTAACGCCAAGTGAATGCACTTATGTTCCTTGTGTACACTAAGGCGGTTCCTGGCAAGAGTCTCTTTGGGTCAAGTTACTAAATAAAAGTAATTAAGGACCATGACTTAATTTTATGTATGCCGAATATGGCACGCAGATGAAAAGCGTTACTAGTCTTTGTTCTTTAACAGGTGATGTATAGGCACACAAAGTCGTTCTTATAGTACACTGGGAATATCCCACAATGTTTATTTAAAAGATTAAACAAAAGGTCATTAACCTCTCAAGATCACCCGAATCTCTTAAAATCAAACTGACTTTGTTGTGCCTATGATAATCACTAGTAAGTTTAGTAGCTATCAATCTGTACTCCAAATCGATTTAGGGACTTTTGCAGTAAATATAAAGTAAAATAAAATGTTGTTAAAAATCATCATTTTAGTTCTCTTGAAAACAACAAAGACAAATGTGGTTTTGTTCCATGATGTGAACGCGGTTAACGCCAACATAATACGTTCGCGCTTGTATTGTTATAAAATGATATTTTTACATTTATTTTATTCAGAGAAGCAAGTTTTAGTAATCAACCTTCAAGCGAACTCAGTAAAGGCAAAGCTGTGCGCCGATGGTAGAGCAGTCAGCAAAATAACGGATAGTTTACAAACCCTTTGGATTGCATAATGGGTCTTCATTGCAATTTATAAAAGGTAATTGATAAAAGAAATAATACTTAGTGACGTAATTAAAAATACTCGGAAAGACTAAAACATTTGCATGGAGTTCTAACGTTTGAAATTGCTTCGGTTTAGGCTCTTTTACTTTAAATTTAATTAGTCTGAAAGCTTCCGACATGCAGATGTAAACGGGTCACTTATGCAGGTCATGTAGTCAATAGTTCGTACGAATAACTTAAAAATAAACAACGATCATTCTATACAGAAGTTCCAGGTCTAACATTTATTATTAATAAATTGTTTTGCTAGGTCTGGAAACGTTTTTCTTTTCATCTAGAACCACTAATAAAAATGTAATTTCAATTCTCTTCTGTTTAAAAATATTTAATCTAATGGTTTTAGATGTGCTATAGTAAGAATGTGAAATCATGGATTTAAGGAAATTCCCAACTTGCAGGGAATTTGTGAAATCAATGTTTCACTTAAGGCTTCCATGAATTCAATAAACTCCCTAGGGATTTAATGTACTTATTGAGTGAACACGTGTTATATTACACAACTTTACTGGAAACAGTTTAGGAAAACTGTGAAATGACATAGTACATCTTTTATTAACAATACAATCTTCTTTCAAGCCTTCTTTAATAACATACAGCTGTTCTTAAGCTTCAATTGATAAGTTAATTTCTTTGATTTGTTTAGGTGTGAAAAAATTTCTAATCCTTTTTATATAAGAAAAGGATTAATCTTCCTCCTCTTTCTTTAGTTTGTTTTCACACCTACGACACTAGATATAAAGGTGCTTTTACAAATTTTAAGACACTAAAGGGTCATGTTTCATGCCTTGTTAAGATCTCAAATCTAGCTCAGAGTATATTTACTCACCTTGCCTTCACACCTTCCTTTGATGTCCTGTTATATTACATGTATAATGTCTATTGGTTGCGTTTATCTGTATTTTTAAGGCCTGCTGCATGATTCCAATTATATTGCTGCCATATAATGAGTTTGTACAGCATGCTAAATCAATTCACCCTTCCCTTTCAGTTATGATGGTACAACAAAATTCACTATATCCTCAAGAAGTATGATCTTCTTACTTATGATGATATGGAGAAGCGCATTAAGAAGATAAAGTCACTGTAAGACCGCAAATATACTCTGTCACAAAAGAAGACACTTATCTGCAGTGCCCACGTTGCCACTGGTCACTATGATTGTGAAAGGACACTGAAACATCTAAGCAGTTGAATAATTTAAGTCTTACTGTCATGTGTGTCAAGAGAAGAGAGAATATCTCAAGACTACAGGCGTTGTTGTGTATCTTCCAGAAGAGCTTCTGAAGTTGCTTTTCAATGTTGGACATCTACCGTGTCTTCGGTGGTAGCACCAGCTATTCTGCGGAGTGATAATGGATCAAAATTTACAGCCCAGATCATCACAGAGCTTAACGATTTGTTGTCTCAGCTCATTTGAAGCCAAAGCATCCACAGTGTCATTTCCTGTAGAATAAGCAATGGCATAGTGGCTTGGATGAGTGACAACAACACCGAAGACTTTAAAGTGGGATTCAAATTTGTCCAAGAACTGTACTCATCATGCTGGCATCAACCAGACCCTCTACAAAGCCATATTTGGCTTGAGATTATCTAGTCTCCCATGAAAAATTCCTAAACGTTTTCAATATGAAAATGGTCTTCGAGCACCAATCAAACGACACCCACCCACCCCACACACAGCCACTTGCCTCTAATGAGAAACCACCACCTTCTGCCACATATGAGCCAACATCACTGCCTCCTACCTCCAGTGATCCACCAGCACCTGCTATCAACCTACCGGCACCACCTCCTTCAACATTAACTGAACATTTCTTAAGGTTTGCACTCATAGACCAGCCACTCTAAGACATCACCAAACAGCGTAAAAGCGCGTGTTCGTCTCAGCTTGCCCAATGGAATGGTTAAACGCTCCCGGATTGACTAAAATGTGGCTGAAGATGAAGACAATATGTTGCTGTTCCCATTCCATGGTTGATAGAGGTAACGGAGACCCAAAAATCACCCAAGGTGTTGTGGTCAATCGAGATAACATGACAGAATTGCCATGAAACCTTGAATTTTTAGCACAAAGTAGCCAGAAATCAATTTAATCTCTGTCCTCGATGACTTATGAATGACTTTGATAACTTCTTGATTTAAAGACATAGATATTATATAAACACTAAAATACGTTTATTGTTGGCATGATTTCTACTTATAAATAATATAACTAATTATAAATGAATTTTTAAAAAGTGTTGTATGCGTATTCTAAAAATACCACAATCGCTGTTTGAAAATATAATATAGTAACTATATCGTTAAAGAAAAAAGTGATGACTAGGAAAAATTCAAGATACAAACCTGTATGAATATTACTGGAGAAATAAATTATTTTAACGATTATAAAGTGCTGCCAGATTTCCGGCTTGACTCTCTGTTTATGTAAATATAAAGCCATCAACATTTATCAAAATATTCTTCCCAATAAAACGACAATTAAACCTTACACATTTGTTGCCATTTGCATTTTCCTGAAATGAAATATTTTATGTTTGTCGTAATTTAAAACAAAACGAAGCTAGATATTCGTGAAACAATCCTGTAACGAGATGGCGCATCATTTTACATGGTAAGTACACAGACATTTACTCATTTCATCTAAAATGATTTATTTGCATTCAAGCAGAAAGGGTTCGATTTGCTTACCTAGCCTTAAGACAAATGAAAGTGTAGAGAAAACATGTCCACCTGTTACCAAGTAATATATGTCAATGATTCATTTACATATGTATTGCTCAATCAAAATTTGCATCTTTGTTAATTAAAGGAGGGATAGACCAACTATGCACAGACTACTTCAAGATGTGTAAATAGCAGTTAAGTTTAAATGATAACGCCAAGTCAGAATATGTTCTGTTTACGAAAAAGCAATTCCGAATAATGTGCATTGCACACAATAAAAGAGAAAACAATTGGACAAATAGTTTTGCTTATTATTGAAAACCAGGTTAACTTCGGATGACAATTATAACAAGTGTTTTGGATCTAATGAGCAATCATCCTAGAATCGATTGCTAATCGCTACAACTATAGATTATTGTTAATATACAACCAAACCTTCTCAAATATGCGTGTCTTCCCATGCGTTTATATAATGTATTAAAACAATATTGAAAACGCACTCCTATACATCTTGTGTGTCATTTGGAAATACTCCTTGTCAATAAATTGTCCAATGTCTAATGGCTTCGTCGTCACAGAAGGGACAATGCTTGGATTTGTCAAGGAATTCGAGTCCGCTTTCTCATGATATGTTTAGATGACATACTTTTATGCGTTCTCACATCGGTTTATTCTATGTTTTGTCATTCGTGTATTAACCGCAGTCTTTGATATGTAAAAATGTTATTGTTTAAAAGCGTCTGTATATTAAAAGAAGCACGTCAAAAGTTGTTCATGCTTGAGTTCTAATAAGCCCGTTAGATAGGCAGGGATATAATAAAAAAAATGAAACACTGATTGCTGTGACGAATGCGTAGGTCTATATTTACCTTTGTTTCTCGAGCGAGCTCATAAAATAAACGCACATTTAAAAGCAACAGACCTAGATAGAGCGTCAGATTTGGATACGATGGGACCCTGGTTCAAATTTGGGCTGCGACAAACGAAAGTTCTTAAAGAAGTAGTCGTATACCTCTCGTGACGTCGCTCGAGAAATCTTGACTCTGTCCCTGGATAACTGAACGATTACAAAATTGTTGTTGGGGCGATAGACCTAACAAATAATCAAGTAAAACAACTTATTATAAGGGTCATCAGTAAACTGTCAGGAACATGGAAAGGACGTTACCCGCGATTAATAAAATCACTGAAAGAGGTCAAAGTTATAAGAAACACAATCGATTAAAATGGTTGCAAATATTGTGTAGCTATGTAAAGACGACATATTTCGTGATTACCTTCAATTTTTACTTTGTGATATTGGGAATCTTATTTCAAAATATGTCAGAGGTTTCTAATATGTAAATGGGTCCTTCTCCAGCATTTAGTCATTAAGTGATAAACTTTGTGTACTTATCTGATTCAATACTATAGCATCTCCATACTACAGAGAATGATGTGCCGTTTGTAAAATCCATTTGCGGAATTTCAACATTTTGCTAATACATTTAAAAATTACGATAATCACAATAATGTCTAATAATTCACCACTTGAAAATAAATAAATGGTGTTAAGTCGAGAAGCTGTTTTCATAATCACAAAGAAGAAAATTACCTTTTCTAAGAAAATACACTTCGCTTAAATTTCTCCCAATCAGTTTACATTTGCATAATACACTCCCAAAACCACCAGAGCGATGGGGTAGCATAAACATATAAAGAATACATAAACAAGCATTTGAATAACCTTCTCTTTTTATTTTAAAGCAATTAAAATGTTACAACTATATATATTTACACATAAAAAAATATAATTGAAAATAATACGCACAGACATTTCTTTTTAGGAGTATTTTTTATCTTCTTTTGACAACTTTCTTTAAAAGAAAGCAGAAAAGTATGTGTCATTGCGGTTCCTATCGGAAGTTAAGCCGATATTATCCTTTTCAATATCGGTATGATTTGCAAACTTATAATTGTGGATGTATTAAGTTTGTATATATTTGTGTAAATAATTTCTTACAACCACTTCGTAAACACAAACACAATATGTGTTGCTATTATAACGATTGAATGATATTTTTGCGCGTTCGGTGAATAATGCATGTTAGATGTTAGGTAGCGTACGTTTTATACCACTGTTAAAAGGTCAATCAAAAACAATCAAGTCTTAAATACTTTGCATAAAAAGATAAGTGTTATAAGTCAACACATTCATATTTCCATTCATATTTCTCGTCACTGAGTAGAAACAGACCCGGTAGATGCGTAAACATATTTGGGCCGTTTCAAAGCCGGTTCATGGTTAATATATGAATAATATCACAATTATTCAATGATCTGTTAAAATACTTGATTATTCCTTTGGATATTTACTTATGAAAACATTTATTCGCTGGTCACGTGTGTTAATTATTGATAGGTAAATCCATATTAAAATGTTCAGCTAGAACCCACGCCACCCTGTATACATGACAGAAATGGCAGCTTTACTCAACGATGTGTTTTGTATATATTTAATATGGATTTCTGCATCTCGTTACATAAGCTAGACTGCAAATTACTCAAATAAAGATCACACGTTTTTATATATTGTGCTTTCGTTGTTTTATGTCTGCAAAATACACGTGACTGGCTTCAATTATAACCTCTATTTGGAAAAACTGTACCACAAAACGCTTATGTCCGCTTTTATGTGTCTATTGAATGATTCTGAAAGGAGACGTAATTGCGTCCTCTTTGTATGTAGTTTATTACGGGAAAGAACCTATTCGCCATTTATGACTATCTAATTAAGCTATCAACAATTTATAGCAGGACATTAAGCATACTGACAACGGACATTAATGTCCAATATAGAAGGTTACTAAAAATAATAATTGAAATTACTTTTCTTCAAAATATTATCGTAAAGCGTAAAAGTGAAAAAAATACCTGCTTTGTGTATGAACTTGTTCTATACGTTTCAATTAAATCATTGTCACTATGATTTATTCGCGAACTTGGTCGATATACGGCTTTCTTTTCGAAATAATAACTAGATTGCTCTTCTCTGTTGCCAATAATTATTGTATATACATGTGTCTTGTTTAAATGAAAACCAATCTGTGTGTTTTTGAAGTTGATGCTTTGCTTGTTTACGTTATGTAAATGCGTGATCATAAGTGACATAATGTAATCAATTGTTGGATTATATTTCCGCAATGTTAAGTTTCTATTTATGTATTAAATTTGTATTTGTTTGATCCTTTCTTGCTAAATAAAGGAATATCTAACGAATTATTTCTAGAATACAAATGAAATATAAATTAAAGTTGGTTTAATCACCGAAGTTTCAAATCCGGCAGGTCGTAAACCCTCAATTAATCTTATTTAAATAAAAAAACGTGTCAGTGCCTTTCTAGGGAAAATATCACTTCTCTTAGAATCACAAGAAATAATGCGATTTAAATAAGCTCTAAATGGTCGTACAAACATGTTTGTTAATCTGCAAGTGGCAAAGAATATACAAGGCCAAACTTAATGTTTTGGTTACAATCACGTTAGCAAAGTGTATTACCAAATTTGTTATTTCGTCACGATTTGGAAAGAAGAACAAATGTTTAATTATATCAACACAAACAAAGCTACGACACAAATGTAAATGGAGAATATCTGTTTGCTGTAACCCTCCGTTCTTTCTTTTAGTACAGATATTAGCGGGAAGCTTTTCTTTTCTTGTTGAATTATTAGTCCTAGTAATAGTAATAGTCTAAAGTTACGGTGAGACAAAAAACACAAACTATGCAACCGATCGAACCTGTGTTTACTTTATAATAAAATTAAGAAAACCAAACATCTTTAAAATAACGCAACGTGTGCCTAAGAGGGCCAATAATATATTCTCATCATCTACATATTAATCCCCTAAAGAACATCTATTGTGTCCCTCCAAACATTATTTGGCATCTTCATTTTAATACCATGTCTCTTGTGTGTGCGTTTAAAAAAGTGTTTTATTGTATAAGAGATATTTGCACGCACAATTGTGAAATCTTCCAGGCGCCAATAACAGTTTGAAATAAATTATTGTAGAAGACCGTTATTGAAACAAGGAATATAATCTAACCTCCTAAGTTACACTTTATGCAAACGGGCGCCAAATTAACATCAAAATGTAACGAAAACACATTTTACTACCGGTTGTGTCGCTGCAATGCTATTGCACTACATGGAATAAAGCTTTGGATATTGAAAAAAAAATCTCTTTCCTTCATTTCTCGATTTATTTTCGCCAAATGCATGTGGATTCTGATAAAACATGTTGCGCTATTAAAACAAAATAAATTGCAGTGTTGTAATAAAGAATATAGAATGTGATTGTACTTATTGGATATTCCTATCATTGTGTCGATCGCGTTATATCGTTGGATCTGATAACTTGGTGCATTTAGTTAATTCAGTTTACACGAACTTGTTTTTCTTCAAAAGAGATTTGAGGTATATTTTGTATATACATACCATGCACAGCTATGACTTTAATCACGATGCTTTGCATATAATTGCCTTAAACTTTCTCCTGGTAGGGTTCTGATAACCTGAATAAACGTTTTACAAGAAAATGTTATGCAGAGCATCATTGTAGCCGAAAATTAAATATCACAAAGCATATTAAGCTTAATATACACGATTTCATTTGCTTTTTTTAATAAAAAAAATGTTTCCAAAGGATTATGCTGTTACCTGGTTAAGTTTGTAAGAATGAATGCTTTTTTTAACACCTAGGGCAACACAATAAAATCTGTGGACAATACCTACAATACCTACTCAACCAATGTTATACGAAGTCTCCTAACAAATAAACGTGGTACGACTCTGAAATGGTAAGAAAGTCACCAACACAAGCTTTTAGCCCGAGGTATATTTTCAGGACGCAACAAAAACATTCAATTAACATTACCTTTTTATTTCTTAAAACCATATCATTTCAATCTTAACAAACCTTGAATACCGATTAAATATTACAAATATATCCATCAAAGTGTTCACGCAGATGTTTCTGACAAATATTACAGTCCAAATCTAAAATAAACACACCACTAATTGCTGTAATATTCGTCGAGCTTTCATTGCATGATTCGCCCCCAAAACCTTTTTGTTGGGTTGTAAAAATGACAAAACTGCACTTACAGATTATTTACTGTCACGAAAGGTGTTGCTATTTAAGGTTTATTTATAAAATGGCACGTTTACTAAACGACGAAATGGTGTAACAGAAAGAACAAACTAGTATAATATTGTTTATTTTCGTAAACATTTAAATCTATTGCGTAACAAAATAACAAATATATCAGACAAAATTTGAGAATACAAAATAAATGTTAGCTTACAGTTTGTTGCTCTCGGAGGTGTCCCTTTAATAGTCCGATTAATAATCCAATTAATAATCCAACGTCGAATAATCCTGAAGAGTTTTCGGTAGAATGTCCTCGTAGATACGCACAGTTGAAATAATACAAAGGTAGAACAATATACGAATATAATTAATATAATTCCAAGTCCAACACTTTACAATATTTATATCAATGTTGAATATAATAAGTCCACGTAAGTTCAAACACAGAAAGTTTTAATATAGAAGCTGCAGGTATTTCCAAACTATATGTCCAAACTTTATGTCCAAACTTACACTTAAATCTACTAACAAGCCCTTATATAGACTCAAAGAATTTCTAGAACGCACAAGTCTCCAGAACATTCAGTTAAAAATTAACAGATAAAAATAAACAAATCAATTTTCTAAATTATTTTTTTGCATGATCATTTCCTTTCTAGCTGTTACGCGAATGCTACGTCATCATTTATACTACAACACTTAACAACCCCTTAACCTGACTAGCGTAACCTTAAACGCTGGTGTACTACTGTACATAATATTGAAGATATATTCGAAGAAATGTTTAACCATGAACATGGCACTGACGAGATTGCCGTCGGAATTAATGCAGTCCTGCAATTTGAATTTTGTTCTTAAACAGCTGAAGTAGAATAATAATTTCCGTTTAAAAATATGATCGCTTGGAAATTTTCCCAAACCAGTTATGTTTGCCTGTTGTCGTTTCAATTATCATCAATAATATATCATCTGTTTCTGAATCTGTCTCAGACATGATGGTCCTGAACAGAGATGTGTTTCCTGTATAGGAGGAATAAATGAGCATTGGCCACTAGAACATAAAGGCTTATTTTACCATCAAACAAGCAAACAACGAAACGAGCAATAAGACTTGTAATGTGGCCAATTTTTACGCTTATATGTTTTAAATAACAACGTACGTGGAATTTTTGGTATATAGAGCACTTTCCTATTAAAATAGTTCATTCTGGCGTATGATTTTGACTCAAAATGTAGATGTCATTTCTTCTTATTCTTCTTGTTGTTGATGATTTCCAAAAAAAATATGCAAAATTCGAATTTTATAAGAAGATAAATTAAATGTCATTGTCGTTGTTTATTGTTGTCATATTTCTTTTTCTTTCGCCCTTCTTAGTCCATAAAGAAAATGCGACATTCCGACTGACATGGAAACGCGTTTTATGCAAATACTGGATTGGCATGATTTTTTCTGATATTGTATATTTGGCACTCTAGAGATGCTACTATAACATGACGTCATAGGAAAGAGGTTAATTTTATAAACAATTACTTTCTCTTAAAAAGAATCTATAAATCATTTTTATCATCTTATAGTTTACTTTCAGTTAGAGATCAAACAGGAAGTTTGACTATTGAAACTGACCAAGTACATTTAGCAGCAGTGTACATTTTTCTTATTATAATGTTTGATTTGGATTTGGATTAGAGTATGATTGTAAGGTGTACCTTTGCACTAGCCTTTCGTCGCTCTTGGTCGAGGAGAACAGTAGGAATTTTACATTCTTTGCGTATGAAAACATAACAACCACACTCGAACGCGAAATCCAGTTTCTGAAAACGAATAAGTTCTTAAGTTTAAACAATGCGCGCTTGTAAATAAACCGCAGATGGTAAGATAAATGGAATAGTAGGTTGGAGTTAAACAAAACCAACGTTACTACCCAAGGCACACCCAACTAGCGATTTAGATTTGTCGCTGCCTAGTATGATAAAATTGCCTTTATTCGACACTAACCTATTTTATTCTGTCTATATATCTTACACCCTTAGAAACATCATTCAGAGTTAGAATGACCGAATATTACAAATATTAAATCTTACTGCAGAATTCTTAGATCTTCACCATGTTGTTCCTACGTGTATTTACATTCATGCAATAATTCGTCATCGTTGTTACATTAGCATGTATAGGTTTCTGAGAATCTTCGTCCATATTTTTGATATCCGACATGCAAATGCAGTCCAATCAGAATAATATAACAATGAACTTTGCTAAAAATGGCAGTATGCATTTAATACAAACATTAAGATCCAACTATTTAAACTACATATATCAATGTTAATATTACCAAGATTTGTTATGCAAAAGCAGGTTGACTTTGTATTGCAGGTAAAAATTAACAACAATAATAGTGTCTTAAACCAATGAATGTCTTCCATTCCATTGCAAACTAAAACTATTTCTGCTGTGTATTTTTTGACAGGACGCATTTAATACTTCCGTTTTCCATTCTGTTCCCAAGGTACATGGTAAATACCCAGACCTTCTTGTCTTTATGTCAACATAATATAAATCATATATATATAATATCTATAATCATATATATAAATTACAGAACGTTCCTATGAACAATGCATACTTTAAATGTACAATTAATTGTTTGACATTTGACATTACTGCATTTTTATCGTATGACGTAATTAACTTGTTATTATTATACGTCATTCGCTGGACTGTTCTCTATCTAAGATGTGTTAAGTTGTCAATGTTTTTTATCCACTAACATATGTTGATAGTGTTACGGCCGGTGTCGCTATTTAAGATTTATTAATAAGATGACACGTTTACTAAACGACGAAATGTTGTAACAGAAAGAACAAGCCAGCAACAAACTAGTACAATAAAGTTTTATTTTAATAAACAATTACATTTATAGCGTAACAAAATAATAACAAATATTTCAGATAAAATTTTAGAATGCAAAATAAATGTAAGCTTACAGTTCGTCCCTTTAGGAGGTGCCCCTTTAACAGTCCAATTAATACTCCAACGTCGAATAATCCTGAAGAGTTTTCGGTAGAATGTCCTCGTAGAAAAGGACAGTTGAAATAGTCCAAAGGTAGAACAATACACGAATGTAATTAATATAATTCCAAATCCGACACTTTAATATTTACATCACTGTAGAATAAAGTAAGTCCACATAGAAAAGTTTAATATAGAAGCTGCAGGTATTTCCAAACTATCTGTCCAAACTTCATGTCCTAACTTTTATCCAAACTTTTATCCAAACTTCCTTTAAATCGGCTAACACGCCCTTATTTAAACCCAAAGAATTTCTAGATTAATTACGAAACACACAGAATATTTTCGAAACCCAGTTAAAAATAAACAAATGAACTTTCTAGCATGATCCTTTTCCTTCTAGCAGATACGCGAATGCTATGTCATCGATACCACAACGGTAAGCAAACTTTAAACTGACTAGCGTAACCTTAATCTCTGGGGTACTACTGTAAATAACAATAGATCATCATAATTGATGTTGTATTGTTGGTACACAAAATTCTTTGATCCGTTTTCAACTCCCGATACAGGTGCTTACTGTTAGTTCTCACATATTTATATGAGAAAAACATTCAGGGATTGCAATTTGGCGTGCTCCACAAACCAGATTTAATCACCCAAATCGGTTCTTTTGCCGACAGAACCTTCCAAAATGGTAACTGTTTTTCTTATTGTCTAATTGTAATATTTTATATAGTGCGCATTAGATTTCCTTCAAGCGGCATTCAGGTTTTTGCAATTAATGAATTAAATACACGTCGCTATTAAGTTTAAGACGTACATTTATACAGGCGACCCTACTATAATTGTCATTGGGAATACTGCAAGTTGTATCTGTTGATCTTTGAAATTAGTGATCGTATAGACCTGATTTAAAGATAAGAATACATAATGTTCGGTCGCATTATGATGCATTTGGAACTGAAATTATTTGAAAACATGTAAACATTAAACAAAAATAGATGACATAAAGGAACAATTTGCCCTCATTCTCGCTCTCATTCTCGCTCTCATTCTCGCGCCCATTCTAGTTTTATTAATCGAGCAAATCACAACATCTTCAAAACTTACACAACTAGGATTGTGGGTGATGGAAATATGCACACAATTCAATTTTAACATGTCTGAAGTGAGCAGTTTCCAATCTATTGGATTAACAATTTGTCAAAGTTGTACTGAGTATAGTCGTAACGGAGGCCTGTTATAATGATAGAATAAGTTGTTACAGATATATTATGTTTTATAATGATTCTAGCTATATGTACTGATGGTGGAGTAGGTTGTATACTCAAAAACACCATCTGGATGTATATGTATTCGTACTGAGTATCGTGTTGATTATCATTATATAAGAAGTATCGAATTATACAGATAAACTTGTGAAAATTTATCTTATAAATTGTTCTTTGAACTTCTCCTCAGAATATCCATGCGATCTACAGATTGAAATAGCTTCATGGAGATGCTATCAGATCAATTAGTGTCAACATTCCAAGCAGTTTTCATTATGCTAGATTAGAAACAGAAAGCTGCCTAATGGAAGTCGAGATAAAAATGAAAGTATCTAATGAATTTGTCATCGTGAGGTTTCTTCATTCTGTACTATTCGAGGCTGTCAGGCTTATAATTGTCACTGGTCTCAATCCTTGTAGGGAAAACTGTTATTTTAATTTTTCCATTGATGACAACAGTTTATATAATTCGTCAAAGGCGTGGATTCTTTTGGACTGTGTTGTTGGTGCGTCTGAAAATATCAAAGATACAATATTAAATAAAATTTTTAATTAACTAACAAACGTCTTCTGAGGAGTCCATTGAGTGTGCCATCCAATGGTCACAGTCAACACATATAATTAAAGTAGACGCATTCATAACACAAAAAATAGTTGTAATTTCAATCAAGAAAGAAGGCCTTCAACACAGAATGCTACTACAAGAAGGGGCAATGCACTTATTACAGAAAGATAGTAAACCAGTTTAGATCAACCACTATTCCAAATTACTATCATAAGTAAAGATAGTATAACATATACGCAACAGATTGAATTTACAAGTAACAACACTTAACACATCAATAAATATGGAGTAACACTAGCCTGAAAGTACCAAAGATACATGATAAAATAATATGTTTAATGAAAAAGCAACAACGTCTTCTCTATGAAAAGGCAACCGAGCGTGTACTCAGAGTGTACAAATAACCGGATTGCTTAGTATGAGTCACGTGTAGGTAATTATGAATTAAGTGCAAGAGTTAGTTTCGATTTCTGAGAATGAACTTATGGTTGGGTTTAAAGGGGGCACTAACTTGAATTTATGTTAATTTAAAGGAGATGGTATATGTTTATATGTATTATTAGACTAACACAGACACATAATAACAACACAACATTGCATTTTCTTATCATTAGGCAATCGTTAAATATGGCTGTCCTATGACACCGTCAACATGCTACTTTAACTTAAGGAACACAAGCTCGTGGCTGTTTATGATAAGAACGTGATCTTGTAACATGCCATTTTGCTGGAGACTTACAGGATGCATCATATATTGCAGATCCTTCCCAGGCAGGCGCAAGCGAGAGCTGGCTGATCTGGATATATTTGCTGGTAGCGTAATAGGATATAGCCGGCTACGAGTTAACGGATTACCCATTTAAAAAATGACATTTTACAAACATTGTCTGTTCTGTTTCACGCAGAATATTTATTAGTATTTTTTCTACAAAATCATAAAATCACTGATAAAAACGTGTCTCGAACGTGTTTACTTAAGATCAGGTTCAATTGCCTGGTAACGAATTATTTTAAATGAAGAAAATTCATAAACATGCCATTTTCTTATGTTTCTGTTTACAAAAACACCGCACAAATACAAATTGAAAAAGCCGGAATACATGTATTTTTGGATAATATCCTTGATGCAGATTGTCAAGGGAGACAATCACCCAGCTTATTGTCTTTGATGTATCTTGGTTATCTCTCTTTGAAACAGATCTCTGCATTAGAAGATGCGCACAATAGTTATTACTTTGATACACATATCAAGCAATGGTTTTTAGACTGGTGCGCATGCGCCAGTCTTAAGTAACGACGCTGTGAACCCTGCGACGCGTGGTTTTTAACATCGGGTGTATCATTGCGACCACGAGAGCGTATTCAAGTAGTTGTGCGGCATAAGAAGTAGTGCGTTTTTAGAAAACACAAATATTACGAAGGAATGCGAACCTTTGTAAGGAAATGCGACAAATAAAAACAAGGAAACAATGTAATGTTGTTTTTCGAACAAATATGAAAGGATATTAAAAGAACGATTACAAACAAATCAGTCACGTGACAAGCGGGAGATAGCGTTGGTCGTCATTTTGGATAGATCGGAGCAATCTCCTCACAGCGATTACGTCACGCGTTGCTACTTAAATCTCTGCCCCCAGCAAGGAGCAAGGATCACGTGACGATTGGTTATCACGTGAAGTAAACATGGCGGCCTCCGTAAACACGCTACGAAAGAAAGTGTGTCAAAATTGTTTTTTATGTAACGAGAAAAATCGGCATTTTAATGTAGCTGATTACAAAGACGGGATTTTAATAAATAAAATTAGTTGTATTCTGTACCTTGCGGTGAAATTTGAATTTCATAATTTCATACAAACTCCCCGCAGTGATTACTTCCCTTGACAGTACATTATATTATTATTTAAGTAGCATGACGTAATCGCTGTGAGGAGATTGAATTTCATATTTTTTTCATATTTTAAATTACTTTTTATTTTTAATATGATAAATTGATATTTTTAAAGGACTATATTTTGAGGAGATAAGTCCAGAAACAACAACAACAACAACAAACTATCCGCCTGTATTTGGGCTAATGACTTGCTGGTGGCAGTGATATAATGTACTGTCAAGGGAAGTAATCACTGCGGGAGTTTGAGATCGGAGTGCTTTTGAACGAGTTTCTGCTCAGCTTTCAAGGACCGTAAGTAAGTTGGCAAATATTTATGTTAATGCATTGTTGCGATCGACGTAAAAATTAGGATTGTAACTGTTTCAGTCTCTTAAGTTACGTGGGCCTTGTGCATTTCATTGTTGACACGACTTCAGTTGTGGCGGAAGCTGATCATAACTGCATTAGAACTAGAAGGGTTTTTTATCGTTAACTTCAGATAATACATTTTTCGTAACGTTTGTGGTGTGTTGTTAGTTTAATAAGCTAACTGACTTCGGCATTTTTTGTCTTGAAATCTAGACCTAAATACAGGAGGCTACGATTATAAACAAATCAGTCACGTGACCAAAATTGCGGGAAAATCTAGCGTGGATTGCCATTTTTTGTAAGCTTCTGTGGATTGAGAGTTTCCTAAGCAATATTAAGGTGGCAGTGACATCCATTGGTGGAATGTATGTTACATATGTACATATATGTTACAATACTGATGACCGCAACCGTTCACGTAACCTTCATGCTGTGCTACTGTTGACAGTCACTGTACTTCTATTGCATGAACCAATTACAACAGCCAGGTTAATGGTTATCACCACGGTACTGTATACTCAGGGATTTCAATAGCTTTCACTTATGTTGAGAATTTCTTTGACAATTTTCAAGGGGTCATGATCAGATTGACACAAGTCAAATCATGTGTTCACGAACTTAACTAATTGTGAAATTGCTTTAACTTCATTTCCATATATTTACAAGGGTCCAATTAGTATTTACTTCATTTTTTAAATACTTTACATACTACATTTATGGTTATTCTTGCAAAATTTGACCACTTATTCTGCGCTTCTGCATCAAAATGACCCCCAACCTAAGATTTAGGTGAGGTCAAAACTGGAAAACCTCAATTTTTCTTGCATCAAAATGCAAATATCTTGATCTGTTAAAATCCCTGAATATACTGAATTATTTGCTAATGTTGTTGATAGTGACTGTCACGTACAAACGAAAAGAACATACACATAGTTTCATATGTTTCGAGTAATGATATCTGTGCAGGAAAAGTTTGATTCTTTTGTTCTTCTCCACCTCTCTTTTGTTCATCTTCAAATGTTTTTCAAAGTTTTGTTACATTAAATTCTTATATGAAAACTACTAATTGTTATTCATTGCTCCCCTATGACAGCCAATGTAAGACCATCAACAGCAATCTTTCCAATTCCTTAATGTGCATTTCGCCGTTCAAGACATCTTGATTACTCCCTTGGAACTACGCTTTCAACCGGCGCGCCAGTCTTCCAACGCTTTCAGCGCTTTGATTAAGATTTAAGGAAGGCTTCCCATAATGAACTTCGGCCGATATCGACACATTCGGTTCGTGACGGAAGCTTTCGTTTTTGCCAGTTGAAAAACGTAATTTTACCAAATAACACTAAATTAATTGTTAATGTTTAGGTAAAATGTTAAAATGGTTCAAAGTATGTTACAGAGGACAAAAATTTTGACATATATTACGTTAAGAGAGAAAATATTTTCAAAAATGCGAAGTTCCTGTCACGTGACGTTTTGGGAATTTCCTGTTTGCAAACCGAAACAACAAACAAATCCAATGCCACAAGAACGTGATTTTCGGGGAAGATTTAATGCACGTAAGCGTCCCACAATACGGAAACAACGCAGTACAACGTTATTAACGGAACACAATTACGATGTGTATTTGTGCGATGGAGATACCTGTACAAACCCGAATTGTGGAAGTAGTCTTCACATACCCCTCCCACCAGGTGTAAACAGACATCTCAGTGGGTAGTCATTTTCAAATCTTAATTTCTGAAGTTACTTACGGTAAAAATATTTCAAATTGTTATATTTTACTCAGTTATGATTGTAGATGATAGTTATGTATTGTTTAGGGATGTACCTACTTTAATTAAAAAAAGTAGGGCAATGTGACTTTGGCAAGTTTGGTTTTTCGAGATTTTAAAGGAATTTTCATATACTGTCATTTACTTTTTTCACCAATATGATTATTATTTTTTTAATCACTCATGATATGAACTTTTTTAATGAGAACAATTATATCTGCAGTGAATTAATGCTTATTTGCATAAAAATTTGTCCAAAAACTTCAAAAAATAAACTTTTTGAAATCTTGTACTATTGTATTTTTTCCGATACACAAAAAGTCGAGTCTGGGAATAAAAAAATGTGAACATGCAAAAAGTACACAGTAAAAATCTGTTTAAATGTGTATTTCAATTAGACAATGCAAATACATCACAAATATTGCAAGTTTTAGTAAGTTTGATTATCTTAATATATCAATGACGGGGACATTGATTTAAGTCTTTCTGATAAGATTTTTTTTTTAATTTAAAAACATGTTAACATAATTGTATTTTAGACATTGGGTACTACCGCAGATAGTGTTGCCTTCACTGTGGATAGCATGCCATGAACACCTCGCATGATACCGAACTCAGTCACATTATCCTTACATTAGGTTCATCAATTTTGAAACTGCTCATTTAAACCCGGAGCTTCCCTAAATTGAGCAGACGCTCCTCCTGTTACGTTACCAAGTCCGACAACTGGTAATAGTAGATAATATGCACCGGTAGTTTAATCGAAGTTAAAAATAGGAATATTGTAAGTAATAATATCAAATCGATTCACACGGGATATTTAATCTGTTGTACTGATTTTCTTTTTATTGGCATAAACGCCATTACTCAGTCTCAATAATGCAACTTATGTTTCTACGTTCCTGCTAAGGCATGCTTCAATGGCTACCTGAATTGTTATGTCGTACTTCTTTGATTGAAACACTTCTAAGCGGACAAACAAGAAATACGTGCGCATGCCACCCTTACTGAGTTATACGGTACAAGTGGTCCCGCTCCCTAACAACCCCACCCACACCCACCTCCACCCCCACCCACACGCATGTACAAAACCTTCTAACACACATCCTGAGGTCGAGATCAACAGGGACAATTAAAGTTTACTAATGAAATATTGGCAAATTAAGTAATCCGCCTTCAACTATTTACTGTATTACATTTAACAATACTGTAAATATACGCATTTATAACTAAGTTAACTATAAGAACTTTGTTTGTTTACAGGAACGCATGCATAATCTACTTGTACGTTACATTATAAGATTACACTGATTTACATTTTAATACCATAGGACACGACTGAGCAATGCCGCGTGGCATCTTGTATACAGTTTGTTAACAAGGGAAAGCACTCAGAAAAAACATATCGTTCATATTCTTTAAAGGTTATGTCCCCAGTGAGTGCAAAACAGAATACAATAAAACGGGTATGCTTTCTTAAGACATGCTTTCCCTATCGACCGATCTGGGGACATGTATGAAACGATGTGTTACTGAAATAGACATTTATTTACCCAAAGCAGTCTTCATAAAAACTTCAACTTAACAGAAAGGAAACAGAAACTTTTTATTATTAAATGACAACTTATATCCCGTTAATATAACATTGAAATAACACCGTACACAGCATATTCACAAAATTATATAAAAAGCGAAAACAGAGGCAATGTTAAATCGTCCCATCAGTTTGATAGTGTAAAAGGTCCCTGGAAAAAGCCTTAGATTATCCGCATTATTGATGACATATGTCGGGAGAACAGAAGAAAATTACTTAAACGGTTCCTCGACTCGCTCCCCTTGGATATCGATTGTAGGAAACGTCTAACGGGAAGTAATGGTTGGTCGGACTGAAACTGGCAGTAGAATTACAGCAATTAGAGACCGCAGTAATAGTTTTACATGGATGGCCGGCATCGTCACGAGAGACGGGAAAATAGTCCCGAATTCTTCCAGGACGGTACGGGAAACGGACTGGATGTCAATTTAATGCATTGTATAGAGTTTTATCTGAAATGGTTATTTAAGATGTCTGTTTAAGTTTAAATAACATGACTAACTATGCATACATGAACAAATAGGACATATATGAGCAAATCCGGTTTCTTATAATCATGTATATCCTTTTCCTACTGTAACACCTTTTATATATCAATTATCTCTCAGTAAACAGCATAGAAGAAATACAATCTGTTTGAGTAACCCTTCCATCCATGATGGAAAATATAGTATTTCATCAATCAATACACTGATCTTATACACCGTAGTACTTAAAGGTGGTATCCGAAGAATGAAATAAAATTATTGTTGCCTGAAAAGATCTCGCAAACTGCTAATTATTGAGGTCCTACATCTATGTAAAAATTGAAGTATACAAGTAACAATAATGTAAGCCACGCTGCATAGTTAGCTATTTTTAAACTAAGAAAACCACGTGACCCGAAACTTTATATAATCATTCGGTTAAACAAATCTGACGTCGATGTCTGTTTAAGCAGAAATCACAATCTCGCTTATTGACAGTTTTAAAAAGAATGGTCTTGTAGAGTGAGTTAGTTCACGATTTCTACGGTCTTACAATTAGGACAGCGTTTAAAAACGGTTTTTCGTTAGACTTAGGTTTGACATTTTGAAGAAATTTGCCCCCATTCCTCCAATCCAGGTTTACGTCCATTTGATGAAGACAAACTCACGAATACCACCTTTAATATCTGATTGCGTTTTTTATTCTCGTAAATTGTACTTGGTGAAATTCTACAGCTTTATTGAAGCATGCAGGTGAAAGATTTAACCACTATCACTTATTTCATCAGTAAATAAAAAAAATATCGCCAAAATAGATATGTCGTGACATCACAGTTATGAAAATGGCATGGTCTTTAAAATCTAATTGTATCTCTAGTCAAATATAAACACATTCTAAATTATTATTTTATATAATTATATACATCACAAAAATTCTCCTCATTTCCATTTTATTTTTATCACCTCAGCAGAGATTATTGCGCTATTGGCTTAGTTGGCAGAGTACCTGATTTGTATGTGGGCCTGTGCTTCCATCCAAATAAATGTCTAGGTGTTCCAACAACTTACGAAAATTAAATGTTAAAGGAACTATAATATTGTCGCTCTAATGAACAAAAGTCAACTAAGTGAGACAAGTATGCACAATCGAGAGAGACAAGTGCATTTACACCAAAATAAACCAAATAAAGAAAACTTCCCGTAAACACTTTGACTACAAGTGGCATAAGTGCAAATCAACACGAGCTGAAGCTAAACCAGCAAGTGGGATTTAGATACATCGCAACGACACAACGTCATTTTAGAGAGATCCATCATTTAATGGTTCAAAAGACATTTGTAATTGTTTGAGTAAGTCCACCGACGCATCGCCAGTCTACTGAAATATATCGGCCGCTAGAGGCGCCGGATGTGGGCGACTGTAACCGTTCGGCCACGGAGGTCCTCTTTCAGTATGTGTCATCTTGGTCTACCTAACATTTCTAGAATAATTTGAAGAAACTATTACCGAATGTTATTAAATGTAGACAGCCAAACTGCAATGTTACTTCCACCTGAGTATATGTATGAAACTATGCCACCATTACAATTTTACGAGCTTTAAACGTTTTACTGTAAATGCACACAATAAAAATTCTAAAGATAAACCGATATTCCTAATACTTCAGGTGTTATCAAACAATATGTCTATATGAAGTACATACAACTTTTCCATAATACCATTTTCTGTAGATGTGCATGAAGGCTACATCTTACTGGCTAGAGTTAAGCCTTGTGGTGTCAATGGTAGCACAGAAGAAGATGTATCATGATCTTTTTAGTTAACCGCACCTTCCTCACATTTCTACTGTGGTATTTTTGGCTCAAAACGCTGGATACCACATTTGTTACAAGCCGATATAAAAATGCATGTTTGAGGGGAACTGAAGCATTACTAAGAATGTCATGTCAGTTGCTCTTCATTTCTTTGATGGCGGCTGAGACCACAGCGTCTATAATCCCTACATCCGGGCCTTTGAGAAGGTATTTAACAAATATGTGAAAGTCTAGTCCAGGCTGTGTAACGCAGTAGAGCGGAAATTGCATTTCTGTACTCTAATTTGGCCACACTTGTACTGTATTCTAACACAGTTATAAATCGTAACATCTAGTTTTCCCGTCATTTCTGTTATTGTACATCGACAAATTAGCAGTCAGTATATTTTCTTCGAATGATTTTTTTTTCTAAAGTAATGCATAATAAACAAATCACATCTGTAGAAAATGTTGTTGAATAAATACATAGTATTCAGAGACACGAAGATCGTGTGCAGATTATTATACATGTATTTTACTGGTAAACATTTTTATAGAAGTACATCTTGGCGAGCGTAATGTTACAAACTATCAATTTAGTCAATATTTTGACTAGTTAATTATTTTCTCCAGTTTATTTAAAAGGTCATAATTACACATAAATGTCTAGGATACATTCGTAACTGATTAAATCTTTGCTGACGTTATTCCAATTGATCTTGATCCGTTTCATTTTTTCCGAGTTGATAGACTAAAACGTTTCAATTTTTGATACACGACATCATTAAAAGTGGGCGATACATCACAGACAGGTATCGATCAAGTCGATACGTACAGTTTGATCGTTACATCATTTTGTTGAAATAAAAACACGATCACATAAAATATTTAATTGATTTTGCTCTTTCATCTTAAAGCAACAATTTTCGAAGCTACAGAGATGTTATCTTAAGTAAAAATTATCGTATTTTATTTCTTATTATTATTTTATACAATAAAGCATGCATGTTTACTTAATTACTTAATATGACACTTTTTAAATCGAAGAAAAATAACAAAATAGTGCTTAAAATGAACAAACCGACATTTCCTGGACAAATAAACTTTTATTCAATTTCATTGCTAAACTTTGCAATCGTATATGGCAAAACGTTGATATCTTAAAACACTACAATTGGAATTCCTTTAAAGCATTATCGTCTTATTTCGAAGAATGTTTGTGCAAATTTATTTTATAACTTTTTATCATTAGTTCCATTTTCTCGTCATTAATGGCCTCGACTAAATAATTTAAGCTACAAGATTTTTTTATATTTTTAAATGTTATTGTTATCTTTACGATCAAAAACGGACGTTAAAGCTGAACACAGCTGAATAGAGATATCTGGTCAAATCAAGTCACTCTTCTTTTTTTCAAACATTACCAAACAGATGACATCAAAGATTCAATATTTTGAAGTTCATTTGCTTTAAGGGCATTTGCCTAATTTCGCCTTATTTCGCCACATTCGGACTAATAAACCGAGATAATTGTTCCCTGTGAAGTCGCACGTTCCTGATCTTGTTGCACTTTAATGGCTTTGTATCTTAATTATTTCACCTTATTAGGTCTGTGTGGACAAACATTTAAATTAACTATTTTCTCGGAGTACTTCAATACATTTTCCCAGTCCAGCGCGCCCTTTAACTCACTGGACTGTCTTTTACAAACATAACAATGTCTTAATCACATCCATTCTCCTCACTCTAAAAGTTGACCTGTGAGGTTTTTCATGCGCCCACACCACGACAATCGACAGATAAAATGCATTCATGCATTCATGGAGTGAGTTGTGAATCGTCTCTCTGATCCGTCGTTTGAAGTTATAGTTTGGACAACTTGAATAAAGTCGTACAAGGTTTATTATATCTGTTAACTACAGACAGACTAGCCCTATGGTTAACCAACATGTCTTATATACTTGCTGTAAATATGAAAGAGGTATAGTTGTCGCAGTTGTGGGGTTGTGGAGCATTACTTCATATCTTAGCGTAGTCTTGTTCGCTAGAGTTGTTTTAAACATAAACATTGCACCGGGTTGAAAAGGAAATAAGTCTAGTGGAGAATAGCTAATGGATATTGTGTGTAAACTGAATCTGAATTACGGAAAATATATTGTGAATGTGTTATAATGATCGGGGTTCAAGTACTTAAAATTAAAAAAAAAACACACAAATAAACAAATAAGTAACAACTTGCGACTTAAAATATAGCCCATGTAGGTCGGAAGATAAGTGTTGATAGCCCATTGTGTAAACAAACATTCGGCATTGTTCGCAGACTGGATCTGACATAAAACCGTGCCATTGCTAATTTCCGGTAGACTACGGAAAACTTCGGAAGTGTCACGCCTGATGCAAACGTCGATCCAATAGAAATTGTTTCCCTAAGCCGGAGCTTATACATTAACAACATCCGCTATAAAGGGAATATCAATGGTTTAATTTATGGTTTAAAGTAAAATATTTTTGGATTAAGATCTCATATTGTGCAAAGAACGGTGTTGTTTACTTTAACATTACTGCTAAGCCACTTTCTATTGTCCAGGATGCACCCCAAATCACAGACTGGGTGTTTAAGCTGTCATTTCAGCCACTTCCTCCTAAAGAGTGGATGAGTATAGGTCAATATTATCATTCCACGCGGACAGGATTACGTTTCTTTTGAAAAAGGATGCGAGGAGTTAATTCACAACGAAAGCAAACACAATCAATGCAGTGATTTTGGTCCCGTTTAACCCGTAATTATTACATAATTAATGTAGCTGACACGAAGAATTGGATTTTGGCGCAAAGTATGTGAAAATCCTGGGCCCGGACGCTAGGCGCTAATGTAAGAAGGATTTCACGCGCCATGTGTTAGTGAATCAGATCACGGCAAGAAAAATATGTTTTCTTGATAATTTACTTCGACAATCTTTGTGTAAAAATGCAGATTTTTGCAAAGTGAGTGTTGGATGCATTATGATTCGCCCGTTTCTCTCGACATCTCGGTGTGCATCTAGATAAAAGCTGATAAAAGATGGGACTTGAAAATAAGAGTAACACAGTCTCATTATATTGTTAGGATTTAGATGTTAAGTTTGCGGTTAGCCGCAGAAATCACAGATTGGACAACGACTATGTTCAAGAATTTGAACTTTTATCATCAGTGCATTATTGATTCATAAATATCAAATATTAACTTTAATGTCGTTTCGATCAAACGTGTTAATTTGGTGAGTTGTTGGTACGTTGGTACGTTTCTACTACCTGACATCGTATATAAGTGAAGAGATATAATCCCAGGAATTCTATAATTATGGAGCTACGTTGTGTAATAATTATCGTGGTGGCTATAGTTAATGTTGCCTGGATAGTTACTGCCCAGGACCTACAACCCGGATTGTGAGTTTACCTTTGAATATATCATTTTTTTTAATGAAGTTATTGTACAGTAAAGACAACTGTCAGTAGGCATAACTTTTTAAATTTCATAATATATATAAATAACATTATGATAATTATTATCTTTTGTTTCAAGTTGATACTGAACCTATGTTGATGTTAATAAAGTAAATTAAGTTTAAGTAAAAGCTGAACGCATAAAGTAAGTAGAAGCAGTAGTAATAGTAAAAATATTAAAAGGAAAAGTAATAATTGTAAGTAGAGTATTAAAAGAAGAAGAATTAGTCGTCATCGTCAAAGTAGTAGTATAAGTAGTAGAAGCACTACTACTAGTAGTAATAGTAGTAATAGTAGTAGTAGTAGTAGTAGTAGTAGTAGCAGTATTAGTAGAAGTAGTAGTAGTAGTAGTAGTAGAAGTAGAAGTAGTAATAGTAGTAGCAGTTGTAGTAGTAGTAGCAGCAGTTATTGTTGTTGTTGTAAAAGACATTAGTCAAAGAAAGTAGTAGTAGTTGTTGTAGTAGTAGTAGTAGTAGTAGAAGTAGTAGTAGCAGAAGTAGTAGTAGTAGCAGTAGTAGTAGTAGTAGTAGTAGTAGTAGTAGTAGTAGTAGTAGTAGTAGTAGTAGTAGCAGCAGTAGTAGTAGGAGGAGGAGGAGGAGGAGGAGGAGGAGAAGGAGGATCAATTAGTAGAAGTAGAAGGAAAAATGTAATAGGAGTAGTATGAGTATTATTTTAATAAAGATAATTATGAATGATATGAATATTTTGAATATTTATCACATATAATGTTTATTATTATTATTATTATTAACATTATTATTATTATTATTATTATTTATTATTATTATTATTATTATTATTATTATTATTATTATTATTATTATTATTATTATTATTATTATTATTATTATTATTATTATTATTATTATTCGTGACGTATTAAAAACTTAACAAACTAGCTCATGATATCTTGCAACTTTGATTTAGTTGTCTATTCGCCTACAAATGAAATCTGTAAGCCTTTTTGTCTGTATATGCTATGTGTAGATTTATCATATTCAAATGAAGACTACACTAGTTTGTATGAAACGGTATTCGCATAACTGGAGCCGTTTCTTTCTTCTGTTTCCTTTACGGTATACCCCGCAAACATGTTCTGTATTCAACAATGAACTCAGGCCATGATATGTAGTCCAATTGAACAACTGTAAATTATCCTATGTTTGTCAAACATGCAGATAAAACCTTTCAATATACCTGTGCACTAGCCGCGACATAATACTGCAGGTATTCTGGCTCAATTTAGCCAATCTCTGTCGCTAGTAATTACATGTACATATCATTGGCAGGGAACGAAGTGTAAATTCAGATTAGCAAGTTACCACTGGAAGATTTCTGATCCGGATCTGCACCATTTGGCTTTCATGTTTCCCATACGAATTGTGCTTGATTAAATTTTCAAATGAAATTTAATGCAATTAGGAATTTGTTAAAACCTGAACACAGAGAGCAGATGAGTTTTTTTCCCCACAAAAAGTGCATAGAAGAAACAGCAAGCAGTTGTCGTGGTGTACAGGAAAAATGTTATGGTCTATTGTGGAAGGTATAGTAAAAATGTGTCCTGAATAGGATCCAGTAAGGAACAAGTAGCACAAAAAGATGTCGTTAATGATTGTATGGTTTTGTTATTATGTGAAAGAAAATGCTTGTAATAAGTCGCGCTTATGTCTCCTACATTATGCCAGCATTATTTATAAATATAAAAGAATAAAATATTGCGCTATTAATGAATCGCAAACTACTTATATCAAACGAATAAAACTTAAATATCTGAGAGGAAATGTCGGATACATTCTTAATTATATGAATGAAAACTGCTCTGTGCTGGTTAATAAAATATGTCCATCGTGCCTCAATATAGAACATTTAAATTAAGAATACAATACGATAATATATAACATAAATGATAAATGAGTCATTTGTTGTTAGTAATTTAATTTGTAAGAGTCTTAATTAATACATTTAATCGAAAATACTAGCTTTACGTTTAATTTTCATTTAATAAAGATGTATTTTAGACTGACATCGATAAATGTTTCAAACAATGTAAAACATAAAATATAAAATGACCATATGAAAATTATACATTCGATCAAATGTATTTAAAATTTCAAGGTTTCTTCTTTTGCATCATATGTTGGCTTTGTGTTTGGTCAGTAGCAAAACGTGGCTGCATAATATGTGTGCTATGCAAAGTATAAAACAAACTTTAAGTGGTTCGTCGTTAAAACTCATACTGAATTAATTAAAATACGGAAGATAATTATCCTATGACTAAATAGTTTGCGTGACCTTGAGTTGTTTTTTCATTTGTAAGTGGCAATTATAAACTGTCACAAATGTCAGGAAAACTCAACACCATCCGAGGGAAGTGACCACTTAAATTTAAAATCCTGTAAAACATCAAGCATGTAAAGAGTGTACAAACACATTGAATAAAACATGCACCACCTTTTTAATTCGTGACTTATTCAATGCGCCCTTTTCGGCATTAGTCCTTCCCCTTCTTCCCTTCCTTCCCCTCCTTCTGTCCTTATCCTCATCTTATTTTTCTACTCCTATTCTCTTGCACGGCCTTTTATTTTTTTACTCCTGTCTTTTCTCCTTCTTCGTTTTCTCCATTTATTCTTCATTCAACAACAACAATATCAAGATCAGCAACAGCAGTAACAGCAGCAGGTTTCAAATTTGTCATAATCTTACATATTCAGAAAACAAGATAGTTATGTTAATTTACCTCTAATATGTTTAAGATGTATCCTTAGCATTATTTTATCAGTTGTTGAAATCACTTAAAGGGTATTAACGGGTATATAAGACGTCGTTTTAAATACCTTTCAAGTACTTATCTAAGTGCTGTACGCGAGCTTCAGCCGGCAAGGCAGTGGTATCATAAATACAATCACATTCCTTCATGCCATTTAATTTTACGTTTGTTTCTATGACAGAAAAAAGAGGGATTTTGTATGTTGTATTGTTAATGTTATATGTTATGTTAATATATTTATTTGTCAATCGCCTGTCGCAAGTGTCTGTTTCAACCATAGCCAATTCCTTCTAATAGTGAATCTGTATTCAGCTGTTCAACAACGGTTTCAGAATTGTGCAAACTTTATAAGGAAGTAATAAAAGAACGGACAAAATGACTCTGAACCATTTAATTAAAACACAATTGTTTAAAGTTAAAAATGATATCAGAATAAAAGAAAAACTATAAAATATTTTTTAAAAAAAGATAGCAATATAATATAATATAAAATTTAGATTATGATTCGGTAATATACGTTTAAAAACAATAAAACTTTAACTTAAAATGGTGACTTTTTATGAACACGCCAAGATTTAAAACTTCTGTTTAATGAAGAAATACGAGTCGGTCATTTCACAAATTAAAATTAGATTTTACTGACGTCCGCTTCAAACTAAAGTAGGACGCACGACTCCGAATCACGGAATCACATTTCCTTAAGCAAGAAATTTGCATCAAATTGTTCCACTCCATCCAGGTATGTAAATGCGTACCTGCGAGGGTTATTCGGGTCAGTTTTATGACTTCCCAGTGCCATGTGTCGGCTGCCAGAGTACGGGATTGACAAATACACCCATTGACCAGGGGATAAACTGTAAAGTCGGCTGAACGAGCAGTACCTTCAAAGTAAACTATAACTTGAAATTACCAATATGTTTTATTTTGACCATATTCCGTTTCGGGACAACCGTACAAGGATCAAAGTTTATAAACATTGCGGTTGAGACTGAGGTCTCCTCATGTTGCTGATTGGTTAGAATTTATGCCTTTTTAAAATTATGACCAATCAGATGCATCAGACCGATCTCTGAAGTATAGTGATAAATATCTTTTATCTAATGTCAGTACTGTACCCAGTACCTGTAGTGTTTACCAAATATCCACAGACATTCATATGCGATCGTTACATGCATATGATATAGGCACAGTGGAGGATTCAGCCTTTAAATATGCCGTGCAGTTATTAGTACAGATGGTCTCAAAACTACAGTTCAATTTGTCCCCTGAGATTTCAATGAAACAGAAACTCAGAACTTCTACAGCCGTCTTAATTAGTTAAGTAAGGTTTCTACCGAAGGCTATGGTCCCGACTTTCTTATTGATTTGACTTAAAAGCGGTAGGAGGGAGAAATGATTCTGCGTGATTCTTGTCTCCCCAGCACCAGCACTAAGTGTGTTAATAAGCACGTATGATCGTGAGTTATACTAACACACGTAACAGTGTGGTCTAAGTAAGAATGTCTGCATTCTCCCCACCACAAATATGTGCCGTCCAAAATCTGCTTCATAAAATTTAATTAGCTCAAGTTTCGAAATAGTAATTATTGAACAAATGTTTGAAAAACGTAATGTCATTATTTAAAAATTTCGGATGTAAAATCAAATTGTCAGAAAATGGATCTAGAAAATGGCGAGCTCTTTAAAAATATAAACTATATTGCAAGCATATGATAGACCAAGCATAGAAAAGTTACGCATGTAACGCCATGCACATGTTGAAATCATGGCGGATTTTACAATCTTTGTTAAACCAAAGAAAACTTGTCGATACAATTTTGTCAATTTACTATTCCCGTTGATTTCTTGCTCGGATGCTTTCCATCATTTTCATGAATTAAAAATCTATTTACGTAATCTTTATAAATCTTAATTATGATTTTGAGGTGTGACTTTTATTTTGCGCATATAGCTTTAATCAAATTAAATATCTATTATATGCACGTGTGGTTGTGGCAATTTAATATGTGCAGGCATTACTGCGTAACGCATTAAATATATGAATTATGTTTTTCGCATCACGCATGATGCAAATATGTGTTCAAGACTTCAAGCCAAAACATGACAGACAGACAGACAGACAGACAGACAGACAGACAGACAGACAGACAGACAGACAGACAGACAGACAGACAGACAGACAGACAGACAGACAGACAGACAGACAGACAGACGGAAAGACGGACAGACGGACGGACGGACGGACGGACGGACAGACAGACAGACAGACAGACAGACAGACAGACAGACAGACAGACAGACAGACAGACAGACAGACAGACAGACAGACAGACAGACGGACGGACGGACGGACGGACGGACGGACGGACCGACGGACGGACGGACGGAGAGCGGACGGACAGAGTGGGGACGGACGGACGGACGGAACGACAAACAGATACACAGAATGGGGCAGATATTGAGAGATAAACAAATACCGAGAGAGACAAAGAGAGACAAAGAAAGACAGTGACAGGGCACCATAAATGTAAACATGTAGTGACACATGTAAAATCACTTGCATGGCAGTTTTGTCAATAAAAATAAAATGTTTGTGCATAATTGTTTTGTTAAGATGGAACTAATTCTGTCTAGGATGCATTTAAACATGCTCGGAATTATTAAATTGTTCTTGGTGTAATATGAACAGAAATATATCGTATTTGCTAAACCAATTATCCATACTTGATAACAATGGATAATAGCCATCGTGGTTTTTCTTGCAACCAATTGCTCTGTAAATAAGTTTATTGCCAGAGGAATCCTCAAGCTGACCCAATACAATTGACAACAAACATATCCGGTCAAAACAAATTTACCTTGGCAGTTTAATTACACAAATTAGTCAATTACCGCGGGAATCAAAAGGCTATTACGGGTCGATTTCCATCACTGCGTATCGACCCGGGTCCGACGGATTGCAGGTACGAAAGAATCAGGACCGAATAGCGCGGAATGCCGCTGTTAAAAAATAATGCAGAAGTTGATCAATGTAATTAAGGGTTTTCAGAAGGCACGTGCTCCCTGCTGTTATAATAGTATCGAGCTTCGTGGCAGTTGTCTGTATTCAGAGAACAGTTAACTAGAAGGCCTTAGGCAACGATACTTGGTGGGAAATATCCCAGAAGTTTGTAATTTCATTGCAAATTTGATACTTTATTTCGCAAAGAGAGGAACAATAAAATATATTTTGAAGTACCATATTGTTTTTTCGGTAACATGTGCTAAATGTATGTGAAGGAAAACAAGAAAGGGTCCTATTTGACTTGACACAGATATTTAAATCTGAACTACCTCCAGACAAAGGCAACCAGGCTAAATGTAAAAGTGACAAAACACAGACACGAGACATTATACACTAAAAGTAAAAACCAGATTTTACCGCCATGGAACGGTCAGTCTGCAAAAGGACCTACTGTGGTGCTGAGGTGATATTACTAAGGTTTAATTGCTTTTTACCCCTCAAACTCTCAGAATAACCGTCTTTTCATTGTTTTAACACCGAATGCGTCCCAGTTCGTGGCGTATTTAAAGAAATCATCTGATATCATCCGATTATGCAAAGACTTTAAGAGAGAGAGAGACATACATAACATAATTGAATGTGAATACAATTTAGTTAAGCTAGCTAATAAGGAGCAAAGTGTTAGACTTGTTTAACTTAATATGAGCAAAAACAAAAATAAATATCTTTGAGTCAGATACTCATAAACATGTGTTTTACATGTACTTGTTTCATGAACATATTAGTATGCTTCAACTGTTCTTTAAAAGTAAGTGTAATGTCAGGAAGTAAAGGAATACACGCATTAATAACTCTATTTTAAATCTACAAATTGGTTTACCTTTTACTTTTATTCATATAATTATTATATGCATTCTGTGATAACTATTTTAAGCATTAAGTTAAAAGTGCTTTGATAAATGAAAATTTCGTATATTTTTATAAGAAATATAAAGAGACTCAGCGTAAGGTACAACTAATCACATCCCATTATTTATCAATCATTTTCTAGATGCTTATTTACAATTTATTCTTATGTTTAACTGTTTATCTCTTTGTTCTTGCTTTCTTCCTAATTATATTACATGCTGATCACCGGAAGGTAGAATTACTAGAGAGTATACAACTAACTACGCATTTATTTGCTACAGGCGTTGCCATCATCAGTTATTTACAGCAAAAATAAAACAAAATCAATCAATGACACCTGTTCTCAATAATTCCGTCAATATAATCTGTCCACCTTTCACTTTTATTGAGTTTTGGGTGATGTCCATTAATGTTTGTTAACCCATCATAAAACTCCACAAAATACATCTAATCCATGCCTTTCATTTGACATTTGTCGATGGACTTCTCGATTTGAAGTAACACCCCCAACCATGTATCTTAATCTGGCATTTTGTTAACACAGACTAAAGGTTTATAAATAACCTCTTGCACTAAATTGTATATGTACCTCATGATTTAGTCGTAAACTGTCTTAAGATGTTTGGATCACCTTTATAACCTAAGTGTTTTTTTTTTTTCGTTTTATGCTCCTAAACCTTCACGAATGAATTGATCAGTTACATGCGGAAAGATGAAGACCCAGATCCAACTCCCGATTCCTGCCACAACCTGTTGCATAGTCTCTAGCCATGTACATTGTAATCGCTGTGTCTAAATGTAAACCCAGAGCTAGTTGACATACGCTAATATAAACTCTAGTGGGATAAGGGTAAAAGTCAGGGATTTCATAACTTTTAGTTTATGGTTTAGTATATTGCTAGACGTCATGCAGCGATGGTAATGTCAGATTTACGATTCGCTACACGGACTGGTACAGATAATGTTGAGCAAAACGATTACAGCAAGGGGTAGCGAGTCACTCACCGTGACCCCCACATTCCACCTGTTGATATTAATTATAGACCATGTGACATACAGATGGCAGAACTAGTCTGACTTTTTGAAAAAGTTGAGAAAGAAAAAATGAAAGCATAGGTTTAACAGACAAATTGGAGGTGATGAAAAAACTGAAATACAACACTTTCAATACACTTTGAAGACAAAATAATAAAGCTTACCTCACCCGATCAAACCACGTAACAAAGCAACATGCACATTTATCAATGTTGCATTTATCTTTTTTACATAGGTAGTTTATAAAATCCTCACTAAATTTTGTTATTATCCTATTAAGATGTTGGTCGGCGCATTAAATCATAACTATGCTTATAATTAACGGTGGTAGAAAATCTTTTTTGGGCAGTAGTTAAGTTACAAACAAAATAAATCATAGTTTCATCTTATTCACTACAGTTAAAAATGTTGTAGCTTTTAAAAATACTACACAGTTGTAGGCTGTTCAACTTTTGCGGTTCGGTTTTCTAAATTTGGATCAACCAGGTCAAAATAACATTAATGTAAGTAAAACGTTAACTGTTGCCGTTCAATTGAAGAAATTCCTCTTTGCACTACTAGGCCGCCGAGAACAGTGTGGGGTATGCGGATATTTCGGGATCAGTCTGCGTACCACGACTTTTGTTCCTAAAAGACACACTGTTCTGGGTATTTGCATCTGCCTAACTGGCTGCGAGAAGAAAGATGGGTTTTATCAATGGACATATCAAGGCGCGTTGGGGAAGATACAGTCACACTAATCTCGTTCGGAATGAATGACTACGGCCTGGTCTCGCCAATCAACGACCAAACGGTCACAAAAATGTAAAAATCATCATCATCATCACCATCATCATCATCATCATCATCGTCATCGTCATTGTCGCTGTTTACGTCGCCGTCCTTGTCGTCGACGTCGACAGCGTCGTCGTCGTCGTTGTCATCATTATTATCATCATCGTTATCATCTTCTTCTCTCCTGCTTCTACTCAGTATTGCCATCCCTAATAACAAACAGTGCATGTCCAACATCGTTGTTGCCATCATCATTATAATAAAAAAATATCATACGTTTTGTTTAACGCTCTTTTTTTTCTACCTTTCTTTTATCCCTATACATGTAATTATTATATAACAGATAATGTTTATACTTGATGCAATTCGGTCTCCCTTTCTTCTTCAGCGCTATCATATCCACATAAGTAAGAAATATAGTTAAATAATAGACAACATTTGTCCTGAAATAAGTTTATTTTTAACAAGAAAATCCAACCTTACAACTTATTTTTCTTTGCAAAAAGTCGAGATCTTAAAATTTGATACGCATGTTACAACCCCTACAGAAGCAGAAAGTTTGCACAACAAAAAATCCCTCTCTACAAACCAAACGGTCCTGGGTTGGAGCAATTCCTGCCAAAACGCAGCAACAGTACACTAAATGAGACATACGATCCAGCCCGGATTCAGCGCAGGGCAGTAAAAATTGAAACTTTACATCTATTTCTTTCTTCTAATTATTTTCGCATTCCTTTGATCGCTTCGCAATACCTGTGCATGTTTACCAAGAGGCTGTTCCTGAAATAACTAAACCAAGTCATTTGGGCAATAGACAGGTTTTGGGAAAAAGAACTGGCAGAATGTAGGATTTAGCGGGGGAAATGAGAGCGGAAATAAAATGTAGGTATCGTAGAGAAGCACACCTGTGTCAGGACGGAAAGTACGGAGTTTACTCTTAACATGTAATAGTTTATATGATACACTATCATTTTAACATGTCCACGAACCTTTATATGACATGAGGCAGCAGAACCTTTATATGACATGAGGCAGCAGAACCTTTATAAGACATGAGGCAGCAGAACCTTTATATGACATGAGGCAGCAGAACCTTTATATGACATGAGGCAGCAGAACCTTTGAGGCAGCAGAACCTTTATATGACATGAGGCAGCAGAACCTTTATATGACATGAGGGCAGCAGAACCTTTATATGACATGAGGCAGCAGAACCTTTATATGACATGAGGCAGCAGAACCTTTATAAGACATGAGGCAGCAAATATGATAGAGGACTTCCAGCTGAAGCTGGCTGTATCTGATCATGCAACGTTTGCAAACACTAGAACAATTCGGGTACAATCTAAAAGTCAAAGTATATAGAGAGTAAATGAAGTGTATGACAGTAGTAACATAATGATTGATGAGATAATTATGTTGCCATGGTTGCGAATTAGATAACAGTAAGTGTAAGGGGTTTGTTGAATAGTTATATAAAATGCTGAAATATATTAAAGAGCTGGTAGCAAATGAGAGACAACGGATGCTGGCAATGAGAAAAAAAGACTTTACAAACTATTTGATTATAGTATCAGGTATTTTCTTAATAACAATAGGAAACATCGGGTGCCTACACCATACCTTATGTAGTTGTATATGTAGTCATATGAAAGTAACTTTGGCAGAAATAAAACAACAGAACACTTAAATCAGTCGGAATAAGTGACTGGAGTAAAAGAAAAACATTCTGCGTAAAACCACCACCACGCAGTTTTCTCGCTCTTCTCCATCTTCTTCTTTTTCTTCTTCTTCTTCTTCTTTTTCTTTTCTTCTTCTTCTTCTTCTTCTTCTTCTTCTTCTTCTTCTTCTTCTTCTCTTCTTCTTCTTCTCCTCCTTCTTCTTCTTCTTCTTCTTCTTCTTCTTCTTCTTCTTCTTCTTCTTCTTCTTCTTCTCCTTCTGCTTCTCCTGGACTCGAGCCACAACATTGAGGATCTGGAGAGTTACAAGTTGGTGACTTACATGTCTGACACGGAACCCCCTACACTTATTTGACATAAAGACATGTCGAGATGCAGAATAATAGCCTCATAATAAAATTGTATGTTTCCTTTTTATGGTGGAGAATTCAGTAGCTTCAAACTTTAAATTAACTGTTATTTACATGCACTAGTTTTGAAATTTTAAAGTTGCTATCTGACGTGTTTAGCCCACACACATTCCAATTAAGCTACTGTCGTATATTCCGTTAGTGACTGACATGTTGGTTATCATTCATATACGGCACGCCTAATTGGTTAAAAATTCACCATAGCATCATAATTGACAGATTTCATTTGGTAAAATATAAAATTGTAGAACAAAAGATGAACTGTAGAAAAGGTAATTATTTTCACAAATGAAAAATATACTTTTCTATAACAAGTTACGTTTTTTTTCAGCCAGCTTTTTAGAAGAATACACCGTTTGCAAAGCCCAATAGTTGAAGCCTAGGTTTGATAACATATTACATTAGTTTTAGTATAAATCGCTGATGTTTTATGAGGTAGAGGCGTTATATCCTATCGGGTGTACGCCATACATATGTGTATGAGTTTAGGCATAACAAATTAGGTAATGTAATTTATTAATAGGCTATGTCCTTAACATACACGAATTGTGTGGTTAGAGTGTTCCACTAAGGGTAGTATAGCGATGACATATAGCAAAATCCGACAGCTTGAAAATCGATGTCTTACAAAATACAGATAATTGTAAAAACAACAACAACAATGTCTTAACATGAATCGACGCCTGTAAGCGTATCTATCGATAAAAACAAAATAAAGACTTTGGATAGAGTGAGAGCAACGATCCCACGCACAATCATAAACAGTGTGTAAAAGTGTTTGATTACACTTGTAGATTTGTCGACAAACTACGATCGGTCTTTGCCACAAAAAAATAACAATAACAAACAAGTAAACTTTACACAATTCATCATGCATGTGTCATTTTCTTACTAGTTATTATGACTGTATATATTTAGTTATGATAACAGTGGCTGCTACGGCGTCTGTCCATACTTGATACGACTGATTAATACAGATACCTTATACTGTACATATTCTAGAACCTTTTGACAAGATTTTAATTTAGACTGAAAGAACCTTTAGATGTTTTCCCTGTGGAACTTTACCAGAAGAAAACATAACAACTTGTAATTAATACAGACATATTTAATCGTATAACGTTTATACAAAAATGAAGCGTTTACATCGTGCTCCTGAATTGCTGAGACTGAAAGTAGCTGTAGGTAATAAACAACGAACTGGTCAACTAGCTTCTCAAGCCGTGTACTTCATATTCTTCCGATAGAAAATATGTTCCTTTGAAATGTGTAGACTGTACTTGACCATTAATACTTAATAAATAATAATTACTAACTAATAATTAATAATTTAAAAGTAAGAGAAGTCGCACTATTACTGATTTAGCAAAGCACTTATCCTATACGTATATGGGTTACGCATTTATTACCGTATCTTTTTTTGTCATTACTTATTCATAATATATGTAGACAAAGCAATATACAGGCATATCTGATCATTATCACATCAAATGAATATTTTAGAAGAAGGGAGAATTGAATAAGTGAATATTATCCCAGGAATGGGTGCGACAATACGTCATCAGGAGTGGTTCAGTGATCTTGCCAACAAGTTAAGGGAAAGCGACGTTGCATGTATTTCAATTACAAACTGTGACACAATGATTTAATCACGCGGCCAGTCCCCGTGAAATAACCGGCAGACAGGCCCTAGCGCAAGCCTGGGACCCAGTCCAATGATAAAAAGATTTGAGCATCTGACAGATGAGTTGTGTTTGTTCGTGCTTGATATGCACCGTAGTTGTTATTTACATCTCCTTTGTGCTAGAGTAAACAGGCATGGACTCCATTTAACTGATGTATATACATGTATATATATAGTCCCCATGTGATGTCATAGGCACTGATAAGACAATAAGACAGTTTGAGGCAGCCGTCTTTGAAGGCAGAAGCTAATGCAGGTCGAAATCTGGAAATATTTGCTGTATTAAACTCACCACTGTGTTTTTATTTTTCAGTCTATTTTACTGAATTCTATATCAAATTTAACAGCTTTTATGATGTGTTTTAAATATCAAAACTATATTTTGATCGTTTAAAAGGTAAAAAATACAACCAAAAAGTTACACTGTTCATTTTGTTTAAGGATGAGCCAATACTTTTATTTATATCTGTGTATTAATTCTATGTGCATTCATCCATTTTAAAAATATTGTATTCGAAAAATATGAATTTCAAGAGCTTTCCAATGGTGTATAGCTATAAATGTTTGGACCACAAATGAATAAATTTTATGCTTTCATACAATACATATGAAAATCCCTTGCAGTTGCCATTAAAGATGGCTGTCAAGATAAGGGATCTTCATTGATGTGGAAACTATCTATATATGGACTGGGGTCATCAGGAGCCGTTTTTGTCCTTTGTCTGGAAAAACAGCGCCTTGTACAACTAGTATGAGTCATCAATGCACTTTTTATATACATAGGCAAATTATTTTACTCCGTGGACTTGACTTTTAGAGTAAAAAAATATTGTGGTAAGTAATGCAGAAAAAAATATCACAAAACTATCTATCTTAATAAGTGGACATTGTACTCCGATTAGATTCACTGTTTAATTCTTATGTTCGAATACGATTTCTTTTAATTGGGTTTAGTGCCTACATCTTACATGGTCATCTTACTATCAGTATCATTTCTGTAATTTGATATTGAATCAGGTGTTTTCTCCTGCCTATTTCACTGCCAGTCATTGCGTCATTAAATTGTTTTTATTAAAGTATTTGAAGAATGTTGACAGACCCAGCGGATAGATAGAAGTGTTTAAGTATACAATGTGACATTATTCAGCAGGAACACTGATAACGCATACTACTGCCTTCTAACTACCACAGTAGGAAGGTCTTGAGAGCTGTTAAAGTTAAACAATCCCGTGTACCTATTGTTCCTTCGTTGTCTATATTGGTCTATGATAAGCGCTTACTGGTATAATACATTAAGAAACGTTCAAATGTCGCTCTTCCCTATTCATTTTAACTTGTTGCAATCACCGCAGGTGGATCGATAAAATTGTCATTATCACGACTTACTAATTAAAAAGAAGCATGTTTAAGTGCTTTGAAGTGGTTGATAGATGTTACGGTTTATAAATGCCTTTTTCAGGGCATTTGAAAAAAAAAAGAATGTAATTAAAGCGTAGATCCTACCATAATTGGACCAACCCTGGAATGACACAGTAAACGTAGAGTGTTAGAATTGAAGCCCCACTTCACGTCAAGTTTAAAGACACAATATATCTGATCTATCTGCAACACGCTTTGGATCATCAGACAAAACGGGCTCCGCGACATTTGAAATGTTGCAGGTATGAGGCATAATGTCGGTAAATTATACATGTTTATAATAGTGGTTGCTTGGTTATCAGTGGCGTAAAATAAAGTTCGCCTGCTTCAACTGCTCGTTGTAAGTTACGTTAACTGTCCAACTTTTGCAAAGATTCATATAACATTTATTTGCTATATAAACACCTTTAAAGACTGGGACAAAAATAAATTAAATGTGTTTTACTAAATATGTATACATGTCTAATATATAGAAGAATAGTTTTAAGATGTGTACCCTGAATACGGATAGTGACACTTCAAAGCCCGTATAAACCAATAAGTCTAACGAAGACAGAAAACTTTGTAGTCTATGGAATTAACAATTTCCATTTTCGGTTAAGAAGAACCAATCTTCCCTCCAACTCCTCTTTCAATGAGATTTATTTATTAAAAATCTAATTGACACGAGTTAGCAAAGCCAAAGACGGGAAGAACATGAACTCATCGTTTCTAATGTATTCTGCAGGGTAATGAGTTTTGGAACTTTTTAACACTTTGGAAGAGAGCAGGACCGACTTGAATCAGATCATCGAAGGATGTCTAAATCGAGCACTGACTGCTTCTAACACCGACGCATAAGGATATGATACATTATACATTATATTGTTATTTTAGATGTGAATTATCTTAAATGATACAAAGATTTCTCGTCATATTTTTGAACATCCAGAAAACGCCTTAGCGATGACAACTGAATATAGATGATAATTTAATATATATAAAATATGATGACAAGGTGAAAGTCCGTACAGCGCATGACTAAATAAGACAAAGTCATTAGGGAAACACATAGAAGAGCAGCAAATACATTAAAGTACGGCTCAAAGTTCTGGACTGCAAAGGCCGAGGTGGAAAAACATAGGCCATAAGCCCCTTATTATATAGTCCGAATTCCGGCTTGTTAAGATATACATGTTTGTGAATCTAGTCAACATACACTCAACGGGAGAAGACATTGTTAATGTAAAATATGTTACAAATAAATTAATGAAATGGGGTTTTCATATATAACACAATGTCTTTAGCCGTCATCATAGAACTTTGTCGGTAAATAAGAAACATATGTGCATGTAAGGACACAGAAAGCTTTCCGTAGTCTAATGGCTTCTTTCCTTTTTTATTTTCGTAATATATGGATTTGAATATAAGCGTGTGTAGCATGTTTGTTTACTAGAAATATAAAAGTGTCCACGTGCTGTCGTGTCTACTTTATTTAAGTCTTAGGACATTACCATGTGTCTACTGGCTGTCGACCGTCGCCACTTTGACAAATGGAGATTTTGTGCATCTGTTTATTGGGGTAACACAGTAACAAACAAAAGAAGAGGACTTTATAGCAGCACGAATATGTTTCAATCCATAGCAAACTTGAGACGTCTAAAAAGGCAAAAACGTATTATAAATATCAGATTGCCTTCACTGATAATGCGTGGTCTCTACTCAGCGGTTTAATATTCTCATGTCAATACAGGTTATGATGTAACTGAGTGACTTATTATTTACTGAAAATCTCAAAGTATTTGTTAGGTAATGTTTTGTATGCTGAGAAGTAGGTTGGTTATATTGAATGAACTTCTGTTAATAAGTAGATTACTAACTATTCAAAGGCTGTTATTTATTTACCCGTTTAAAAGATTGTGCATGCAAGTGAGGAGAAGCTGTACTTGCAACTTCCTACATGCAACTTCCAGCATATAGTCTATCCCACGATGAACAAAGCAAAACAGCTATACATATACGAATACATATATCTAAACACGAAATTTCTTGATATATTAACTGGGGTACTTCCCAAGTCGATATTGCTGTTTTTTACAACAATTACATGTTTGCATATTTCACCGGACAGAGGTGGGAGGCTTTAATGTTCAGTAGGACTGTTTCATTGAGATACAGCATGAGAGCAGGAAGCAATAGGAAAGAAGGACGTATAGAAGGTGCATTATATATACATGGACTTATATACTGGGTAATGTTGGGTTAACATTCTTAACATGGACGTCTTTTCGGTTTTAAATTTCTCAGCAAATTCTTTAAATTGGTTTAATTTTAAAAATGCGGAAATGATGTTGTCTCTGAACAAACATAAATCGGTTTAAAATAATTAATTACAAGATACAGTATCTGTATTTTCCACCTACGTTTGTCTAGTTGTCTAGTAGAAATATTTCAACAAGATAAATAATTGTACCATAATAACTAAGTAGAACGAAACACTGTTGTCGATTCCAAACTTATTAGCTATGGAAATGAGACTATAGCAACAAATGGATGCGAAATGGCTACGTGGTTTTTGTGGTTGTTTTAGACTATTTTATTTAACAGATGACGGCTTTACAATTAATCATTCACGAGAAAGTCTTATGCAACCAAATATCTATCTTTCTCGTTTCTACCGTTGAAAGGATTGTAATCATGTATAACACAGCACGCAATGGATGGGATCAAACCGGGTCTTTTTAAGAGAATGGTTTGAAAGTTGGATTTTTTTGTAAACAATAGCAGTATTCAGTATCGACCAGAAAGAGTTAACAAAAAATTAAAAGGCACTGTATATCTCGGATGCAGCATGACAAAGTTGGTGCTGTACTTTGCGTACTGTGCACATGGATGTGACTGGGGCGGGGATTGGGCTGGGAACGATAACACTTTTAACTTATATTGCCGACTGCCCTGGCTGTCAATAAGAATGTTAACAGCATTTCAAAAGTTTTAAGTAATAGGCGCATTTAACTGTTCGTCCCTAGGAGTCCCTATTTTTGAAGAAATGAAAACATTCCAGTCGAAGAGAACTTGTTAAGATGCTCTGTTTTGCAACTTTGAAAAACAGATGCCTCTTTAGTTTTAAACAACTCTTTTCATGTTTTCCCGAACGTACAATCCAACATAGCTTGTCTGTTTCGTGTACAAAACGTCAAATTACAACAGCACCAAGTCTATCTGTAAGTTCCTTCTTGTCCCAAGAAAGCCATCGGGATAGCACAGGAAGGATTAAACATGCTGTTAGTATTCATTATTTATTCTAACCTGCAAAAAGTGGCCAAACCTGTCATCAAGTTTGGGTGTGCGCAGATATTGAATGAAACAAATCTCATGCTGTCTGGACAAGGTTTCAAATGTCTTTACCAAAATACTCAAATAAAGCAGGTCTGGTGTTTTGTCGGTCATTAACAGCGCACCCTACGTACATGCAACCTTTTGAATACAATCAATACACAATGAAAGTTGATGGGAACACGCTCAATTTAAGCATATGGCTATTACTTGCCTTTGGCAAATAGAAGTCTGAAAGTAAATTGTTACGAGCGCTAAAAACATCAGGTCAGCAATATTTCTCCTATAACATACACACAAACCAAGCTGGCCGACAAACTCGAAATAGTCCATCATCATCATCATCATCATCATCATCATCATCATCATCATCATCATCATCATCATCATCATCATCATCATCATAAAAATGATCATCGTATATTAATCTGATTTGTATCACTTCACTTCTCCGCGATGGCAAATTGCACTGAATTTGTGCGATCAAAGATTGCAGCATTATTATACTACTCTAAATGAGATATCCGACCTGGCTCTAGTTCATTCTAGGGCAAGAAAATTGATAAAATTCAAAATATTTTTTTTTTCTGATTTTGATGGCGTTCGTTCGAAATACGAATTTACATTCATTGCTGATAAGTAAACGAATTAAGCGAGACAATAGATGTGCTAGAAAATAGAAAAACGGCAGAATGGTAGAACTGTCCGGCGTAATAGATGCAGAAATGCAATGTCGGTCTGTTAGGCAAACACCTGCATGTTACTTGGAATGATGGAGGCTTTGCTTTTTACGTGAATGGAGAGAGAGAGAGAGAGAGAGAGAGAGAGAGAGAGAGAGAGAGAGAGAGAGAGAGAGAGAGAGAGAGAGAGAGAGAGAGAGAACGAGAGAGAAAACGAGAGAAAGTGAGAGCTAGGAGAACGAGAAAGAGAGAGAGAGAAAGCGAGAGAGATAAAGAAAGAAAGAGATAGAGAGAGAGAATAGAGATTGGAACATTTTTTCACGGCTACAGTTGTTTAAAAGATAATGGAATTGTATTTATAGACAAGACCTACGAAATAACCATATAAGGAAACATGGTTACGGGGAAGGCTAATAGAAGAACATGTGCCTTTCAAACATATACGTGTTAACCTGTTAAAAAGCTTATTGTATTTAAATTGTGTAGCTCATTACCTAAATAAAAAAACTTATAAAATTAAGTTTTTAAGCTTTTGCAGCCATGGATATTTCTGATGCAGAAAGTCAGAACAGAAGCAAGAATGTTAACAATTTAACAAAGTACTGATGCCTGTTACACAAAGGTCCGCCATTCGCCAATAGGTCAGAATTTTAATGATCATTTTCATGTAAGGATGACTTATTTAAATATTTGTTTCCAAAGTTTGATTTACTCTCGATGTTCTATGTTCCGTATCAGTGCTCTTAACTTGTTGCTTTTACATATGCTTAACATTCTCCGAGAACTGGCTTTACTAAATATATGTTAAAATAACATAATCAGTTGTTGTTTTTCACAAAATACCCCAAAATAAAACAAAGGCATGCATATGTGTTTAGTCATGTGTGTCTGGAGAAATCTCGTGAAATCGATAATGTACCTTTTGATTGAGGTCGTACATTTACAAAAACAAGTCTCTTGTACAAATGTCTCTGAAACCCTTGCTGAAAATAGGAAAATGGCTTGAAGGTGTGTCTATAGTCTAAGACAAAAGGAGAAAGGACACTGTTTTTTTACCGGCGTCTGTAATTATAATTGTTGGTCCTAGGTTGTAAACAACACTGCCACTCCCACTTCCAAACAATGTTTAAAACACATACGACTGACGCAGTGGTTCTGCATGGTTTACAAACAATGGATAACCATAATTTCAAGATAATGTTTGCTCTCCTGTGAATGATATATATGTACGTAAATATGGTGGCGTGTAGTTTATTTTCGATATCGGCATAAAATTGATTCAGCTTTTTCATACATATGTTTCTGTAACATTTTACAGGTTGAAACTGTTTTATATTTATTTTACACTGTAACTCGCCTAATTCTGCTGAAATAACAGGTTTGTTACGTCAAATCTACGCAAACTTATGCTTGGTTAGAACAACATTATGAACATTTGCGAAACCTTTAGTCAAGTGTAAATATAATCAACGTATATCACAAATAGCTATAAGCTAGAATAAAAATAATCTGTGTTCTGATTATTTCTTAGGACTAAATTGTTTTTAACTAAACTTCGGAATTAAAGAACACTCTATTTTTAATAGAGATATCTTTAACCACCAAAACATATAAAAAGCCAGACAGCAATTTTCGAAACTTGAATCTTTTTCAAATGATGCATCAAAATGCAATCCAAGCATTTTGGAAGAAAGAATGAGACATAGATACCCCATATATGTATCTCCGATTGGATCGTTTTCTAAAAGAAAGTAAAAAAAAAAACTTGTGTTTTTTTTCGCGGGACGGGTGCATCATGTCACTGTTAGGAATGATTTACTGGGGATGTCGACTGCGTAAGGAAAGGCAACTTTGCATGTATATCAGTTATAAATAGTTACACCAATCTTTAATCACTCGACCAGTCCCCGTAAAGATTCGGATGGGCAGACCTTAGGCAGGTTGCAATGACAAAATAATCTCATCATCTGAGCTGATAGTTGGGATCTTTCATTTTTCATGCGCCCCAGGCTTGTCCTGTAAATTCACGTGCCTCAACATTGCTGGCTATAACAGCCGGTTTTCACTAAAGTTCATAGTGCGAATCCAATCGGAGGCTTTTGTACTTCTTTGATAAACAATATATTTTTGCCTATTTATGTATTCGCAAACAATTCACTATTTTGCATTATCTGAATAAAGTAGAAACATTTATTGTAGTGTTTAAAGAAATTTTACAACATTCCTATTTAATGCTTATTTTATGTTTATTACTATCAAAACGTGTACCATAACATTATTTTTCGAGCAATACGTTTAAAAATAATTGAAGTTATATATGGATTGGAATTGCATCATCAAATGTTATGCAAATGTTGTTCAGACAAATTATATGACATATATAATGGATATTTTGTCCATAGTTGTCAATTACAATGTCAATAAATTTATTAAATATTTTATCACTGGCGCATCGTAATTCTTTCTTAATTACTACTGCGGTCGAATCCCGAAATGTCCCACTAAGTTACGCAGGCCTTAGTATTATCACGTGACTCTCATTTAATTTCGTCCGTGACCGTTAATTCTTAAATAACAATGACGAACGAAGGAAGTCTGACTCGAAAAAGAGGAAGGCCAGCTTTGTCTTAACATGATATATAAATATATATATATATTCAATGTAAAGAAAAGAAGTTTTATTTAACTGTTTTTAGCATTAAAACAGTGGCACGACATGATCATATAGGCTTACAAGCAGTTTTTTTGCGACAGAAAAAGGTCTCTTCCGAAGCCATATCTGACTTGAATGACATGATGGTAGAAATAGCGCATGTCTGCAAATGTTACAATATAATAACATTGTAAAGCAAGTAAGACGGGTATTTCAATTGAATAATTATTACATTACGTATTTTTAATCTTGTGTAACTGTTCAGTCATATTGTCCTCATTGTTTCCTTTGTGTTTATGATAGGCGCATAATTACATAATAAATAACGAAACCTTTTAAAAAATCGCTCGTCATTCATGTTAACTTGTAGTATTGGATAGTTGGAATTGTCATTTTCCCGACTTACAAATAAGAAGAAGCGTGTCGAAGTGATTGAAGTGGGTGTTAGATATAACGATTCAAAACGTTCTTTTTCACTGCTCCTTTGAAACCATTGAACATAATTATAGCTTTGATGGTATCTCAATCGCGCCGCACTGGAATGGCACAGCAAGAATGTGGAGCGTTAGAACCCAACCCTTCACGTCTGTAAAAACATCCAATAAACATACAATTTATATACAACAGTCGAAGTGTCCAAGGAGAGACCGCGGCCAAGTAGCAAACGTCGGACGTCGTCAGCCAAATAATGTGTATATCAGATTTTCGGTCGGGGTGAAAACGTTCCCGCGGGGATAACTATCAAGCTGACCTGTGATGCTGAAGTGGTTCTAGACAAAAACTTCTGAGGCATGTCCCTACATCAATTAAACCTGGACGTCGTTAATATCACCATAATTGTGTCGGTGCGATTTATCGCAAACATTAAACCAAGCATTACAAATAATCGCATAAATAAATATCCCGTTTTGTATCTCAATATATTTTGTACGGACAAAATTACACCGACATTCTTAATCCATTTAAAAATATATTTATGACATTGTTTAAATTACTCGTGATCATAATTGACCAGATATTTAGGTGATCGATCAACTCCCGTCGTCCAAAAGACAGGAAGGATACAGTGACAGTTACATTTGGCGGCCTACTTGTACAGTGGATCGATTTCGATTATGTGCGGCTAATGCAGCTTTTCATAAAATGAAATGAACGACCTTGCGTTGCTTATAAGTCAATGTGTTCTAATGATAATTAAACATGTACAATGTTCACACATATCATAATTCTTAAAAATGGAACAGTTTGAATCTTGACTTTAAATCTAAAAAAGACTCGTGTAAAGTCTCATGACTATTCCACGGACCTATCGTCCCATTGATACATTTAACACAATTGTTTTCCATTTCGAAGACCTATTTCTCACATTAGCATATCACATACTAAAGCATTGTCCGTATTTTTACAAGTAAATTATTATTTTATTGCATGACTTTACCATCTTCGGTATTCTATTAAATCTAATTAACTTATGCCTTTTAAACTATCTAGGTGTAAGTATGACAGAAGTTTTAGTTAAACATTCAAAGTTTGAATTTGATAATGCTAGTTCCATCTACACAGGAACGTCGGGACGACGTAGAATTTATAATATTATTGAGTATTTGTGGAGAACCTTTATCTAACACGCACAAAGACATTAACATACTAATTAGACGAATACCCTTTGAAATAGGTTGGACTTTGTTAAAATAATTATTGGTAAAATGTTAGTATGGATATGATACAACTTGCCTTGATGTTTATTCAGTCGATTGCTACTTTAAGTTCTGTGATTTCAAGCACCATGATATTGTGTTACAACAATAATTTAATACATCTGAGACTGTTTTCTAGACACCTGTGCTATATATCTCCATGGCGTTTTGAATGACTGCATTCTTTACTGATGATATACCTAACATCTATAAGCGAACATTGTTTGGTTGTTAGCATTTATAGCTTGTTGGAGAAAGTATCAAATTATGTGTAGGAGTCGCCGCAGCCGACTGACCAAGTTATAAATGTTAAGCGAACAAGCAATAATTCACGAATGGTGATTATAGTGGATCAAGATAAGAAGATAATGCAAGTAGTGTTATGAAGACCAAAATAAGAAACATGCGGTCTTCAAACTTACCAGGCTGATGGAAAGGAGATCACCTTTTATATACGATTTTTCCTAGAAGTTTCCGACGTATCCTTTTTGGAATGAAATGTTTGAATAGTTTATTAACAAAAAAGAGAATTGGAGGCCCCCAGATATACCATCGAAGTGGTGCTTTAGACAGATGTTGATGCACACTACTGTATTATTATTATACTAGATATATTAACATTTCTTGTATTCAGTACGAGAATGTACCAGCATAAGCATTACGATCTAAATGTTAAAAACCACTATTTTGTAATGTCCACAATCCTTATTATTCAATAATGCCATCTTGGAAGTCGAAAGGGTGTGGGGAACAAAATATGGGATTTATTAGCGAAAAGTTTCCGCTACGCTTTTCTTGTAACGATTAATTTTTATTTAGCTAGGTAGGCAATATACAGAGAAAAAGACGGTGTATACGTTTAATTCATTTATTCTAAATTGTAATCCATGATTAGTACTTTAACCTAGCGAACTTCTTTACCATTGTTTTAGAATCAACGTACACTATCACAGGTGCACTGATATATATTTACACTTAAATGGATAAACTGTGTTTGGTGGTTATTATTCTGTCTAGAAAGCTTAAAAGAAGTGGAAAATTAAATGGAAATCATTATTTACCAAATAAAGATATACAGTGTCATGAGAGACAAAGTCAAGGTATCACTTTACCCTAAACGTAATGGTAAAACATGGTTACGACTTGAATAAAAACAAACCCACAATCATAATTGAATTTAAGGAAGTACAAGAACAAACAATTAAACAAGTACCCAGTATTATAAATATTGATCTTAATTGACCCTCAGGTAAATTGCATATGGCTTGAAGTCGGACTTCAGTAAAACTAGTTTACACTTATTCAAAAGGCTAATTCCATAATTAAACAGATACCTGGTGTATTTATTATATATTTATTATATTATTTATTTAGTCTTATATGTCCCTTTAATACTAACACTTTGTAACGTTTTTTGGTTAAAACAATTATTGTATCAGTGTTGTTTATTTGAAATATTTAAACTGCCGTGCGCTGTCAGGTACACAGTTTTTATGGTCTATGTCATTACTTTATTTCTGTTGACTTTTGGGCTGCCAATGTTTGACAGATGGGAAAATTTTGCAGCCCTTTAACACAGTGACAAAGAGTATTTAGTAACACAAAAGTTTTTCAATCCGTTACAAACACGAAACATCAAAGCGTTACACATGGAGCCCATAAATATCAGATTGACTACCTTTAGAATGCAAGTTCTTTGTTCAGCTGTTTAATGTGCCCATGCCATTGCATGTTATCATGTTATCAACACAGCTAAATATTTACTCAAAGTAAATGTTAATTTTCGTATGCTGAGAAGAGGTAAGATTGAATTACATATACACGGGCCTGTTGGGCTTTAAAATGTTAAGGCAAGGGCATGCGTGCAGATTGCTTATCTTATCATGAAGTCTAATTAAAATGAAGCTTATTAGCTCGTTTTCCTTAAATGGCTAAAATTAGAAACAGTGACGTTTCATCTGCCTACTATACAAAGCTAACTTCCAAAGAATACAACACCCCCATACCTTTTAGCAGTGTATGATGATAATTTCTGTATCTTCGCCCAATGTATTATTTTTCAAATCGAGTTGGAGATCACTTTTGATTAAAAACTTTATATAAGAGCTTACTCTTCCATCTTCCGAAGAAACTCAACATAACAATTCGTGGTATTATGTTCACAAGATTAAAGGAAGAAAGAAAACAACTTTGTCTAGTCCGAATTAAAAAGTTGTGAAGCCGAGTCTGGTGAACCAGGAAGGTGCGTCAACTAAAATATTTAATCTTAATTCAATGACGGCTGACGGATCATTCAATATCCAGGTAACGTTTCGTGTCCATGGCAAGCTTAAGAACTTACATTGTAAACGTCAAAATATCAATTTTTTCTCCGGTCCTTTGCAGAAAGGTTTATAATCTCGAATCACACTATTGTTTACTGTTATCACTGGACACGCAATGGCTGAAATCTATCTATGTAAAAGGATGAAAGGTAATTGGACAGTTACAGAAAGCTAATGCAAATATAGAGAATTTGCCAGCGTGGAATTGTTAATTTACGTCATATATCGTGGTGTCCGAGCTGGGACAGCGTGGTATATGGGAATTGTTTAAAAGAATGCACCCGCTAAACCTATAAATGTTAAGCCTGAAACCAGAAACAATAGTATTAAGCTTCTGATGTGTGAACTCTTTGTGAAACGAAGCAGCTTCCAAAAGAGATAAGTAGACACCGTCAACAGACTCGATGTTTTGATCATCATAGTCATTCTTTTGGAATCGCTTTCCTTCTTCCTTCTTCTGTTTCTTGCTTTCCTTCAACTTCTTTTTAATTTCCTTATTATTAATTATTCTTCTTTTAACAGTCGTTCACCTGCGCGTTGCAAAAATAAAATATAAAATCAAAGTATTTTGCCGGATATCTTTTTAATAATACAAACAATTACAGTAATATAAGATTGTTATGTATCTTTTTATAGCATGCCCAAATAACTTAAGTGTAAGTCTAAATCTGATATGAGCATATCAGACACATGTTAGAACACTTCCACAAAAACTGACTGCCGCAGCATCCCTTTCATGCAAGATAACGGTTCAGTCTTGGCCGATCTCTGCCAACTATGCCACACTAGTAGCACGCTTGATGAAATAGCCCGTCTGAAAATGAGTCAGCAATAAAACTTCAAAAATATTTATTTTTTCTAATGTTTATTTAATTCGTTCCGAAATACATGTGCAATAATACCTGGCTGCTTCAGTGTAACGAAACCTAGCTATTTTAGAAAAAGAAATACAACCCGCATAGCAAAGAAATGATGAGATTTGCTATATCTTAGGGAGTGTGCATACCTGCTACAGGCGTGGAATGATAGAGGCTTTATAGATTACAATGCATGTATATATATATATATATATATATATAGTTCAGTGCTTAAAAATATGTAGACAAATTAAGGCAAGCGCTTCATTTACCAGTTTCATATGGAAAAAGTAATATATTGAAACCACCTGCATAGTTAGATAGTTGTCACAATAATGTCACAAAGAGATGGCCAATTTAAAATAGACGATAAGGACAATATATGGACAATAGGGATAATGGTTTATAATTACAGATACTGAGATAAAAAAAACTACAAATAAATAGAGGAATTACCTTGAATGTAACATCAGGTATGAATTGACGTTCGAGGTATCACATACACACAGTAGGGATTGTGGTATCACATACACAATGTAGGGATTGTGGTATCAAAGACACACAGTAAGATTGTGATATCATATATACACAGTAGGGAGTTTGGTATCACATACACACAGTAGAGATTGTGGTATCACATACACACAGTAGGGAGTTTGGTATCACATACACACAGTAGAGATTGTGGTATCACATACACACAGTAGGGATGGTGGTATCACATACACACAGTAGGTATTGTGGTATCACATACACACAGTAGGTATTGTGGTATCACATGCACACAGTAGGGATGATGGTATCACATACACACAGTAGGTATTGTGGTATCACATACACACAGTAGGTATTGTGGTATCACATACACACAGTAGGTATTGTGGTATCACATACACACAGTAGGTATTGTGGTATCACATACACACAGTAGGTATTGTGGTATCACATACACACAGTAGGTATTGTGGTATCACATGCACACAGTAGGGATGATGGTATCACATACACACAGTAGGTATTGTGGTATCACATACACACAGTAGGTATTGTGGTATCACATACACACAATAGGTATGGCGGTATCACATACACACAATAGGTATTGTGGTATCACATACACACAGTAGGAATGATGGTATCACATACACAGAGTAGGTATTGTGGTATCACATACACACAATAGGTATGGTGGTATCACATACACACAATAGGTATTGTGGTATCACATACACACAGTAGGTATTGTGGTATCACATACACACAGTAGGTATTGTGGTATCACATACACACAGTAGAGATTGTGGTATCACATACACACAGTAGGTATTGTGGTATCACATACACACAGTAGGTATTGTGGTATCACATACACACAGTAGGGATGATGGTATCACATACACACAGAAGGTATTGTGGTATCACATACACACAGTAGGAATTGTGGTATCACATACACACAGTAGGTATTGTGGTATCAAATACACACAGTAGGTATTGTGGTATCACATACACACAGTAGGAATGGTGGTATCACATATACACAGTAGGGATTGTGGTATCACATACACACAGTAGGTATTGTGGTATCACATACACACAGTAGGGATGGTGGTATCACATATACACAATAGGTTTTGTGGTATCACATACACACAGTAGGGATGGTGGTATCACATACACTCAGTAGGTATTGTGGTATCACATACACACAGTAGGTATTGTGGTATCATATACACACAGTAGGTATTGTGGTATCACATACACACAGTAGGAATGGTGGTATCACATACACACAGTAGGGATGGTGGTATCACATATACACAGTAGGGATGGTGGTATCACATATACACAGTAGGGATTGTGGTATCATATATACACAGTAGGGATTGTGGTATCACATACCCACAGTAGGGATTTGGATACATTTAAGGACTTATTTAGCAACCAACTATATTTCATTTAAACACTGTATTTGCATGACACAATTCTTTTTTACAAGATCATAACTGTGAAGATACATGTATCCACAGAGTTCATTTAAGTAACAAAATGAAAATTGAAGAAGTACACTGTAACAAAAGACACCTTAGGTAGTAGAGTAAACGATTCACTGAATGTTTCACATAAGGTTCTGTTAATTATTGGCATGACGTTAGTAAGAATTTGCACTCGTTGTGCTACTATAATAATGTACGAAAACAATAGAAACGGATTTGATAAATGACTTCTGCCCAATTATTAATCTGAACTGCAGTATTACCAACTGTGTAAATAAAGTTAGTCGATAAAAGAAAGGTCGAAATATAGAAATAGAGTGTGACATTAAATTGATGTGTTCCGCCTTTTAAGGAGGAACATTCTGTAGTTTTAAGCTATCCAATTAACGGCATCTTCTACGCGTGAGTTTTGAAACTGAGTTGCTATCTGATGTGTTTTTGCCATCACACAATTCAATTAAGCTGCAGTCATATATTTCGTCAGTGCCTGACATTTTGGAGTTTCATTCATAAAAGACACGCCCACTTCGTTTAATATAACGTAATATAACGTAATGCAATTTTAAAGTCCGGATACCATCAATTTAGCAAAGTAAAGTGAAGTGGTTCGTTTTATTTTAAATATATATTAATGAAAATACTTTCACTGATTTCAGCCCTCCTCGCCAATATAGCAAACAAATAGGGTTACCTTATTTTACCGTACGTAACTATTTTTCTCGGGTATGTTTTCTCAATTAGTCTTCTAAACATAGATTTATATTGCATATATTGTGTGCTGTTTCTGTTTGGTTGATATTTTGTTACATCGCACCGTCACAGTTATGGCCATATGAGCAACGTCCAATTTTTTTTTTTGATGGAGGAAGACTGCAGACATATGTCTTGGTAGAACAACTTACACAACCTGTCAGCTAAAGTCCTCCATGGACTCGGACCCACGGATTGAGGGGCAAATGAGATACCGTTAACCGCTCTGCCACTTGCACCCCTATATTGATTCTTTCTTAAGTGAATGTGAAAAGAATGAATACTGTTGAATAAATGATCATTTTGTGGGGTGGTTGCTTAAACGGTGCCGTCAGGAGTGATTCAGTTGTGATCGTTACTGGTTCAGAAAAGGCGACGTTGCATGTATTTCAATTTAATACTATGACAAAAAGATTAAATCACACACCAAGGCCCCGTGAAATTACAGGCGGACAGACCTAGGACAGACTTGGCACAGAGGGCAATGATGAAATGATCTCAATAGGCGAGAGGAGATTGTGCTTATTTATTTTTATGCGCACCATGTTTGTTCGTTGTCTCTCTTCCTTGTTTAGTCAAGGGCACGGTTGAGTCATGTCTGCATACCTTGGCACCATACCCGTGTGTTTGTGGTTCAGGTTCTGGTAAACAACCTCGGGCTTAACTTTTGATATCTACTATAACTATTTTAAACCTATCATACAGAATACCGCAATAAGTACATTAAGTGCTAAGTCAATATATATTTCCTCGTATGCTCTATCATTAGATTTTCATTTTGTTGTAAAACTGTGTGCACGGAGACATCATATTATTCGGATATGTTATTTTATTAAGATTCCAGTCAGAATTTGCGACTGTCCAGTCAGCTGCAAATACTTGTATCTAATCTAGCAGAGTAATGAGAGTTCATTCGCATACATTACATTGTAACACCTTTTAATAAAAGACTGATATTTTTAACCGTCGCTTTACTTGGCTTTTGAAATCGTCATAACCTGTTCACTTCAATAGTCTTAGGCGTGTATATTGCTCTTTGATAGGCACTGAGACAGGCTCGTAAAAAACAAAGACTTCAAAAATCCTCGGTTATTTATCTTTAGTTCTTTACCTATATCTATGCAGTACAGCCTGATAGTCATATTTTATGACTAATTAAAATATCACATTGAAGTGCTTTGAAGTGCTTGATAGATTTTACGGTTCATTACATTGCTGATTACAATGCCTATGAAATAATAGAATTAATCACACCACAGATCATATCATAATCGCACCAAACGGACCCAACTGAAATTCCACGTGAAGTTGTAACGCCATGAATAAAACAGATATATCTGCTATACCAAGTGGTTCATCATGTGCATCTGTGAAATTTTAACTTTTTGCCATGATGATCAAAGCTGTCGCTGGGCAGCCGTAGCAAAACGGGTGGAGGTGCTTTCTTCTATTTACTTAAACGCACACCGTGCGGGTTTGACTTACAGTCAGCTTATCAGCGGGAGATATGCGGGTGGTTCTGTTCAGACATTTGGCTGGGTGTAATCCGCCACTAATAATAGTTTAACATTGCCAACTTTGAGTCGATTCGATGTAGCTAAACTTTCCGGTATAGGCTAAATAGAAAGTGTGAATGTATGTGAACATTTATAACATATATGTATATTTAATGTGAGCTCCGTAAGTTTGATTTTATTTAGTACATGTTGGTCGTGTGTAAATGTATGTGTCTTCCATGGTCAAAACAAGCAACTCTGTATGAGGAGATACGAGGGGACACTACCAAATTGTAGATACTTTCTGTTTTTTTACACATCTCGGTAATAGATGTTTGAATATTAATATAGGCCATTTAAATAATTGATTTTTATACTTGGGAGTAACCCACAATCTTCTAATTCATATATTCTTATATGCGTAATAGGCGTCGTTTACTTGGCAGTGTTTTATTCAACTAACACAATTTACTTTGAATAAACCATTTTTTCACGGTTTTTGAGATCTTTTTCTTTCCATTAAAATAAAAAAGAAAAAAACAAAACGAAGGTTGAATAATGCATAACAAATGACAAAGATACACAATCACTTATACGAGATGTTACATAAATAATAGGAAAACCCTTATTTTCCGCCGTGTAATGGTCAGTCAGCACAAGGAGCAACTGGTGTGCCTTAACCCGAGTAAAGATCTGTAGCGTCGGCTCCAGGTACGGGAGGCCCCGGGTTCGATCCCGGGCCGCGACATACCAAAGTCGTTAAAAATGGTAGTGGTATAGCTCCCTTGCTGACGCTCAAGCAAATATAAGGGTCGTTCCACGACTGGTTGGCCCGGTGTCAGGATAATGTGACTGGGTGTGGTATCATGCCAGGTGTTCACGGCATGATATACACAGTGAAGGCAGCACTATAACTGCTTCAAGTGAACGCCGTCTCCAGATAACTGAAATACCGTTGGTGGGACGATAAACCCAATAAACAAACAAAATAAACAAACAAAGATCTGTAATCTCGCATTGCCTCAATTACAAAATAGTGTTTTGAAAGTAGCATTGGGATGGAATTAGTAACAGTAAGCACCGTTTGAATCGTTTGAAAAGTAAAGTATAAATAATATACTATATTACTATATCATTAGGGCTAATAATACTATATTACTATATCATTAGGGCCAATAATATTATATTACTATATCATTAAGGACAATAATACCATATTACTATATCATTAGGGACAATAATATTATATTACTATATCATTAAGGACAATAATACCATATTACTATATCATTAGGGCCAATAATATTATATTACTACATCATTAAGGACAATAATACCATATTACTATATCATTAGGGCCAATAATATTATATTACTATATCATTAAGGACAATTATACCATATTACTATATCATTAGGGACAATAATACTATATTATTATATCATTAGGGACAATAATACTCTATATCTATATCATTGGGGACAATAATACTATATAACTATATCATTGGGGACAATAATATTATATAACTATATCATTGGGGACAATAATACTTTATTACTATATCATTAGAACAATAATACTATACAACTATATCTTTAGAAATCAATTATTTAAATAGGAAGCAAAAAAAAACACGATAATTTTCTCCTGCATGACGTCATTGTGCAATATGTAATGCTTGGCAAGAACAGAAATAAACAAAGCAATAATAAACATAGCAATAATAATAATATACCTATTACCGATTATTTTATTGCTTATTTGCAACAAAGAAATTTATTGAATAACATAATAGAACTTATCAGCTGTTTTCATTATCAATTGCCTCTTAAGGTTTAGCATTTTAAGTAAACCGATTACTCTTCCAACACTTCTCCTGAAGGTTTCTAAGTGTTATAGCAACCTGTTCAACCCATCTCTTTGGCGTGTTTTATATCCCTTTATTATATCTCCCACTTTACCAGATCATATACGTGTATTGTGGTGTGCACTTATTATCGCTGTGCATGCGCGTGGAGTCTACATGGAATCATCCCTGGACATGTCTATTGATTGCGCAATGTCTTTTTAATCAGACTCTTGCCCTTGCAAAAAGGTCATTTAGTTTCTGCTTAATTTATTTTTGGGATCACTTTTCTTTATTTTGAAATGTATTCTTTTTTTACAAATGTCTGATGCAGCTTCTAGTCTATATACAAAAGTGTGTAATATGTCAATTTTTTTTGGTTTGGTTGAAACGATTAAAATCCTTTTGTTGGATTGAACAAAATCTTTCATTGTCAGGATTGGTTGCCCTTTGCTACTTTAATCTCTGACAGAAGCTGGGAATATTCTCCTTCCTTTCGTAAATAAATCATTCGTCCCTGTTTACTTTGCGTTTTATAAACATTGCCAATTTATCTTAGATCGTGTTTATTTACAACAGCAATGATACGAACAATATGTAGAAGACATGTTTAAATTAATTTACTTTGTTTTTTTCGTAGGTATGTATTTTTACTGCGTTTGACGTCTTGTATTCATATACATTTATCATACTTTAATGGCATAAAAATCATACTCTGTGAATGGAATATATGTCAATATCTTAATGCTGCGTTCTGTTATATGTAGGTCGTTGGTCTTTATTTAAGTAGTATCATAAACCTTTTCTGAACATTTTATACAAAATCCGAACAAGGATTCAAATCACAATCGCAACCATTTTTCAACAACTAAAATAAAATTCTTACAAAGCAATATTGTCATTTTTGAAACCGACAAATTCCAGTGTTATTTGATAACGAGAAGAATCCCCTCCTCTCTCTTTATGTATTATAGGATTCAATTTTTTTAATCTAATTGACATACGTGAGCCGGACAACGGAAGGGAAAAATCCGTATATTGTATCTATTATACATACCAGTGGATCTCGAGACTTTTTAAAGATTCTGTTGAGGACACAAAGAAAACATATATAAAAATATTGATGAAAACTCATTTTCATAACTTGATTATTAATGGATGTTAAAACGGATATTGACGTACCAATGTACTATGAACTGAATTAAATGTGGAATAGGAAAGTATGAAAAACTTCCTATTACGATTACCACATTAATTAAAATGTAAAACTAACACTGGACAAAGACCAAAAAACAAATTAAATGATCAAAATACTAGTTGTAATTAACAAGCAATATAGCAGTAAATGTAATAAACACAATACAATATTAACGTAAGCTAACGAGACCCGTGACATGTAATATAAATAGATCTTAAGGAATTTTAATTAATTAATCAATATTTTTGCTGTTCGAACCATACTTCATCTTTTAGCTCATTAGTCGCTAGCTTGTATAACTTCCGGTCTGCTTTAAAGGCTGAAAAGTTGAATAGCTTGACTATGAAGTAGTATTTACAGGAACTGTTATTTTCCAAACAACAAACATAATACATATAGTGCATATAGATACCGTGATCAAGGTATTAAATTCTGATGCTCCTTTTTGTAATCTATTGTAAGGAAACGAATTACAAATGTCACCATTGTCAATAGAAGAAGAAACTAGAACCGAAGAGTAATTTATTAAACATGTATGTTACTATAAAAATATGGTGTATATAATAGCGTTGTTGATCACAGTTATGCGATCATCAGAAAGATATGTGCATATGTTTGTCCGATGATCGCGCGTATCATACACAGAAAGATTTTGATAATGTGCCGACTTTCAATCCATTCTTTTCTGGGTATTTGGGGATTTAATTGAAACATCGGTATCAAATTTGTTAGAAGTATTAAAACTGTCGCTAGTTATCGGGTCAACATTATGTATGACCTATGTCATTAGTATGTCAGACCGATGTTGGGCGGTCAATGTTTGGCGGATAGATATATTTTGCATATATTTTGCATCTGTTTAAAAGGATGACAAATATAATACGGAACGCCTTTACCAGCATGGCTTTGTATCACTGCCCAATAAAGAAAGGACATCAAAGCATTACGAGTGGGGCTATAAGGATCAGATTGCCTTATATTATAATGCATGGTCTCTGTTCAGCTGCTTAATATGCTCGTGCCATTGCAGGTTATCATGTAACTGAATGGCTAAATAGTTATCTAGAGTAAATGTTAGCTTTTTTTCTCTTGAGATGAGGTAAAATTAACTGAATTAAATACACATAAACCAGTTGTCTTTTTGCATGCCTATGAATTGTATTTCAATTCAAAGAAAAGCTCTTTGGATCAATATTTTCAATTGCCTTAATTTAAACAGTAATAGAATGGGTGCTGTTTTAACACATTCAATCGTTACTATCACTCGGAAAATGTGTTTTAATGTTCACGGCAAAATATATGTAATAATTGTATAAGCCAGGTGTATCCTTAAAGAGATATTAGTGAGTAAATATGTAAAGATGCATTTTTGCCTTTCTAATTGATAACAAACATTCTTTTTGAGCATTTCTGCGTTAAAAAGCATTTAACCAACAAGTTCGAAGGGTTAGGTCTACATAGACAGCATTGTGATACTGTAGTTGAACCCAAATTTGTGCGGAGCGGAGCCCACAGCGGCTGATGGATGAGGCATAGCGTGGTTTAATAAGTTAATACTTTATAATATGTACGCGCAATGGCCATTTATCATCCGGGGAACTTATCGTGTCCGCGGCAAGCATCAAAACTAAAAGCGAAAAGGACAACGGCGAAATATCCATCTTTCTTGGGTCTACTGTTGAAAGGATTGTAACCTCGAATTACTAGCGATTTCACTGTTGTCAATGTGCACGCAATAGCTAAAAAATATCTTTTTAAGAAATGTCGAGAATTGAATTTCCAAAGGCAGAATGCAAATATACGGGATTGGCCAGAGTGGTTTTGTAAAATTACACGGTATATCGCGGTGTCTACAGACATCATGTATTAGAGGGATATTGTTTAAATAGGTGGAGTACAAAGGAGGCTAGACTTGAAAGTGTCACGTGAGACAAGCGGCAACTGTTGTATGTGTGTGATTTATGCAAGCTTAGTAAATGTGCACCTGCATTCCAAGTAGAAACATACAACTTGTCCGTCCACTTTGGACATATTATGTCGTACTGGATATAACACTTTAATATCAACCTGGTGATTCAACAAATATTTTATACGGTAAAAACATCCCCTTTGATCTTTCTTCAAAACATGGTATATAGGATAGTGTGATATTAAACAACTGCGACCACTGCATTGCATGTTCAATATTTAGTTTTATATAGAAATCCGCCAGGATACCCAGACATATAAACATACGGTAAAGCATATAAATTACATCATTTTAATTGTGACTTACCTTTATCAAAGCTTTTGTTTAACATGGCGTAACAGATACAATTTTATCGAGACCATTGCTGTTTTGACTAACTGTGCTAACAATAACCACATAAGATCCGCCCAGTGTTTGTTTTCTTCGGAATTTCGGCTAAGAAACATTAACTGACTATACAGTACATACAACCCTCTGATCAAATCAATAGAATTTGCAAGATGATGAGAAAACAATTTAATCATATGGCTATTACTTGGCCGTTGGCAAATATGTCAAATATGAGTCTAAATAAGGGTTTATGAGCGCAAAAAGTATCATAAGGTCAGCGGTCTGTGCTATTCTTTATTTCATATCATGCAACAGGAATAAAAACAGATCGGCAAACACGCGACGGCTCCTATAAGGCGATAAGTCCGTTGTCGATAACCATATTTCATAAAGATACTTAAATAACACTAGCTTGTTTGTTTTCTTATACAAAAAAACAAAAACAAAACAAGAACAGTAGTCCATAATATTTTCGCATGATTTAGTTTAGTTTCAACGTTTACAAAAAGTAGTATGTAATATATGTGATTTTATGTTGGCATTTTGATTCAAGTCCGCTATGAAGTTATATAACTAGTGTATTATGGGCATAACTTTTACGATAATAGGGGCTTTGTGTACCTCCCGTCAATTAAAATGTTTGCACGATTATAAATATATATGTATATCCACTCATACCATGGAATATGGTATGCTTATAAAATGCACATGTATGTGGTTATGTTGTGTTTGAAATGTTTCCGCAGTAAAATATTGATTATAAAGACCCAGAGGAAAGAAAAAGATGTTTACTCTGATATAATTGTCGTTGTTTATAATTGCAAGTAAATATAATAATCTTTCGTTATGATTATTACAAAGAAAGAAATGCATAACGTATTTTGGTATTGGCTCTGAATGGTTTGTTGGCATTCAGTTCTACAACCACCTTACTGACTATTTCTGGGCTGACTAGGTTTATCAAGTTTAAAAAATGTCTTGCTAGAAAAAAATATCTTTTAAATAAATTGCGTATTTCATTTAAATCCTGTTTTCTAGATACATGATATGATTATTGAGAAAAGAAATTGAATTGTTCAGTCTCATGGCCCAAAACACTAGGCAATAAGACGCCTTGTTGGTTTTAGAGAAAATGAATATGGCTACTTTTTGACCATTCAGTTTGTGTATAATTGATTACACGGATGAAAGAGGACACTGACAACTTGACACGTGGGATCATAAACTATCTTGTCTTGACATTAACATTTGAAAGGTGTATCATTCGGTCTTGATCATGTATCATATACCTGGCCCTGGGTGACTCCTCGTTGCCAGAACCATGGGGGTGGCAATATACTTGCCTTCTTGTTATAAACACTAATGGATATCCTGTGGAGTTTAGAACACTGACTTGGAGCCACATCTAACTGGCGAACGGAATGAAAACTCAAATAAATATGATACCTTGTAAAACCGAGTAATGAATGATATATACAGACATATGGTAATTATTAAAGTAAGGTCTGTGAGCAGTAAGTGCTGAATATGTCTCTGAAGACAGAAATTATTGAAACTAATTTCTTCCTTTGTCGTATTATTACATCTTAAAGCAAAGGCATACTATTTGATATATGTTTAAACAGGCAACGATACAATACCTATGACTTATAGACACATACATTATTGTCACTGTATAATGAGCGTTTTCATGTTCTCCTTTTCTTTCAAATCAAATTAATCCTTTTAAAACGAAATGATAATCATGGTTATACATAAAGCCTACGCTCATCTTTGCAAAAGTTGCATTTGTGTATTTATATCAAACATAAGCAATATTCTTTGCAAGCATGTTTGTCATTCTGTTTTGATGCATGAATCTACCAACCTTTGAAATTACTAGTTGGTTTATTTTTTTTTCAAACGTAGAATGATACTAAGAAGAAAAGTTGTTTGAACAATGTTGTTATTGCGGCATTCACAAACAGTATATAATCTACTTTTAAGACATACATTCGTCACCACATAATTGTGGGTCTCCATAATGCTAATTAAGCAATTTATATAGTAGCATTGTTTACGTTTCGTTACTCACTATAAAGAACATTGCCAGAAGTACCATTGCCTTAATTAAACAAGCTCTTGTAATTGTCGATGTTAACATTAACTTGGATGAAACGCAAATGGTTTTGATTAGCGTTAGAGATTGTATTTCTTTGCCTAAAAATGCATATAACGAGAAAAGCATCGCACGAACCTGTGTATCATGCAAAACATGCATGTCTGATACTGCGGCATGTAGGTTTGGCTCTTCTTGCAGAAGGTGTGCTTACACGTATAACATATTCTATCAAAGTCATTAAGCGACACACAACTTGTCGTTTTCAAAGTAAACTTGTTATGTTACATTTATTCATTTCTTATGCGCAATTCTTTGTTATTTCTTGCATTTTTCTGCCAGGTTATTGAATGGAGTCAACATACTGTAAGATACTAAACAACATGTAAGGTAGCTCAATATCAGACGGTCCCCTGCTGGGTCTATATTATTAGCCAGAACCAGATTACTTCTTGCTTAGCTGAAAGTACACTGGGATGGTTGTTTTTAGCAAATGTTCATTTGTTAGTATGCAGTGGTTACTATTTATAATATCGTACACTTTAATATCGCCTACTGTTTTAGAATTTTCGTCGAGTAATAACAGTGTACATCATTAATGAAAAGATTATGAAATGTAGCAAGCCTTTTCACCTACCGCAAATATGGAAATATTTCTTAAACTAATTTCAAAATGTACATTGATACATTGAATGATGGAAAACACAAACGATATTGTGTTTTCAATGTTGCAAATACCACTTGACGTACTAAAACAGACGGACGAAACATCTTCTCTACAAGATGTAATGGTGCTAATCTGAACGTTCTCATTTTTAAATAATATGAGCGTCATAAACTTACAAACCTCAGTGATTAAGAAACAAAAATTAAGTTCGACATTAATTACCTCATAAACAAACAATCAAATATATATCCCATTTACTTTTAATTGCATCTACCAAACACGCTAAAAGTAAAGATTTCTGCTACGTCCCGCGGCTCATGATGTCATTTTCATTTCTGCAATGTTAGGCCTCCCACTGACGTGCTTATATCTTAATTACTGCGTTGATACATCACAGGGCAAGGGCACGCTGGTAAGCTTTGTGAAATATGATCCTGGCGTGTTAAACCAAATTCCGCCAAGTTAACAGGGCATCCGGTTACAACGGTTTTCACTACAACACTACTTCAAAAGTCATCGAAAATATCACCATCTCTTAAGGGGGCATGTTGTGATATGGTCGCAGAGAAAGTAGTTCTTCTATAAAAGGGACTGGTTTCAATCTTCATTGAAAGGTAATGAGTGACTCATGCGCTGTTATGTTTTCGCCAGTGGATCATGGCGTGAATGGCCACGTTAAGTGGTATTGTTTCTAGGTTCATACACACTTTATAATTAAGACAGTTCAAAACGAAGTGAAAGTACATCACCTATGTCGAAAACAAATATACCGATTAAAAAACAGACACAACCCTACAAATCCATTTTAAAATACAACGTATTGCCTAAGTCTCTTAATGTAAGTTAGTACACGGTACAACACGTGCACGCTTCAGTTATGTTTTATGTTTAAAATGGTTGTGAATAAAAAATTTTAACTGGTCTATGTGCTGTTTTTTGTTGTTGTTTGGTTGTTGTTGTCGTTGTTGTTGATGTTGCTTATAGACAACCTTATTTGAACATACAGTCAGTATTTTTTTCAAACATTGAAGAAGAAGACGCATTCATAGTTTTATGCTTAATTATGAACAGAAAATGACGAAAGAATTCATGTTTTTTTTTGTTTGTTTTTTCATATATATATATATATATATATATATATATATATATATATATATATATACTCTGAAAGTGTGTCGAATAGGACGAAAGAGTTGCAATAATGACATCTTGTTGAACACATCATGGTATGATTTATGATGGTAGCCTGACATGTTCACATGCAAGCCTTACATCTTCGTTACCGAGACGGCATTTACCAATGTTGTAAAATTAAACATATACTACACCACTATTTATTACGCATTTAGGATGTAAAAACTCTGCTAACCTAGTTTATTTTCGCAAACCCTTTTCACTTTAACAAAATTGCAATATTCTTTCAATATACCTTTACATAATAATTTTATGCATGTTAATCATTCTCCAAACACAACCATATAAAAGGATGCTATTATAGACACTCCCTCCTCCCTCTAGTATCACCAATTCATCAAACCAACCATGTGTAACAATATACGTTGTCGTGTACATGTATAACGAATTATATAAGCCAAGTCTAAATACTCTATTTATACATTGCACTCTCAATTTTATTAACATGTTAAATGAAAGGGTGTATTCCTGTTCAAATAATGTAATCGTCGTTTGATGGTTCGTTGCATGCCACCGATTCTCTGCTTCGAGTCATATGCACGAAAAAATGTAAACAATGTGCAACATTAACACAACTGAAACACGTTCAAGCAATCGTAAATGAAACTGATATGCTTTGCTCGTACTCCACATGTACTTCGTTTCACTTTAACACAATCTTAATACATACAGTCAATCTTAAACGACGAAACAGTTTGTTGTAATTGCCCTTTATGTTTCCAGCTGAAGATGCAAGTTCGCAGCAGCATTAGTGCTGACAATTTACATTGAACGCAGCACCCTGTCAATGAAATACATTGGCGACAAGGTGGTACATCTGGATAATTTTTCATTTGCAAATGTTAACTATCGGCCATTATTTCCTTTTCGTTTCTAGGCAGGTTTTTTTACAACTAGACGAGCAACGTTCTCATAATGGCAGGACAAAGACAAATATATTTATCACCCATGTTCTCTTTTCCCTTCGTGCCTTCATCTGTTACGCGAATACAAAAAGTTGTATTTTAATTTCTTGACTTAATTGCCCCCAAACACCCCTATGTAATATTTTAAATGAAGATAAATTCAAAAGATGTACCTTCTACAGCTGCATTGCAATACCAAAATACAAAACGAAAGTAGCTGTGTTACCGCCTTCGAACATGACAATAAGAATATTTTTATTTAGGACCACTTATGTGGTATGACCAGAATTTTACTGAGATATACAGTTAAATAAAATATCATGTATGTGGATATAAAGATTGTATAAATATATTTCTGCAATTGGGTGTTTCTAATTTCAATTAGACATGTTTCGTTAGAATAAATGAGGGTATATAAAGTCATGTCTAGAATATCATTATAAGACTGAAGAGACACAATACAAAACCTTTTTATAAATCAAGTTAACAGATCGCCCTACAATGATGTGGAAAATTTTTATACAATAAATGTCTACGGCACACATTTCCAGTCATTCCCAAATATGTGTGTTCTTCAATAACGATCCCACATGTAATCACTTTCAAATCATGACAAAACTGCCGATTCCGTGACAGCCTGGAAGGTTTATTACCCTTGTCACTGTTTTCAATTTTCTCACCGTATAATTCGGTAAGAGATTTGAGGTGGCGTACGTTTCATTATTACACAGCGTCCTGGGAAAGTTTCGTAAAGTAATTGTCACGAGATTATATCATCACATCAGGCTTTTATTGTTATACTTTTAAGATACAGCTTTTGTGTGATTTTAATATACATGTCTTATAAAGTTCAATTTTAATATATAATCACTTTTGACATTGCACGTAGTTGCCCTTTTCAAACTGATTTACGAATAAAAGTCAAATGTTTGAGCGAATAACTTCACAAAAAAATATATGTTTGGGCTTTAAAAAGTATTGCTAACATATTACAATACATTATTACTTTTGTTTTGTGCTATATAAGAAAATAAAAACACACACAAAGCACTATATAAATGCTCAAGGTATACGATATGATCATGCGCAGTCCTTAGCAAGTACCAATCGTTGCAATCTTTTAGAAAGAGAAGTTCTTCTACATAATACAAGGCACATTGATGGAGCTTAAGATATTAAAATTAATATGTCATTTTAGGCAGACGATTATAAAAGTTGTCAATATGGTACAACTCAAGTTAAGAGCTTGTAGTCAGTAGACCAAAAGTCAGCGCGGGATTCAAACCTTCAATTTATCCATATAGATACTACGTTCTTTTACCTTTATTGGATAAAATTGACGAGTCATCGTAGTTTTTGCCTTCATTTCGATTACAATCTTTTGATACCCCTTATAGAAAAAAATGACTCAAGAAAGAACATACATTTTTAAACCAAACGACATAACTTTACATGTGATTATCTTTAATAACTTGTATATTTATGTTAAACTACCAAAAATTTGATACTTTTTTCCAGGGTTGGTTTCGCTTTTAATTTTATGTACTATGGTTTTATGATAGCGACTGCGATTATTGTCACAAATGTGCAATACAAAAGAACACCCACACATTGTGTTAGCTCATTAATTCTTGCAATTTATCGCAACTTTGAATTGGTATATACAGTTCTCTTTCACGGATACAAATTATTTGTTCGATCATCCAATAGGACAAAGCTTTACAGCCGGTAGTCAAGATTTAGCTGTGTGTATCTTGTTCACCATTTAATACATGGCGACAATACATTGCAAACTGCACGCCTAATTGAGCTCGATACTAAAATTATCATATATTGTGAGTTATTGTGAAAATTGCGTCAGGATGTCTACAATCGTGCGCAATAAGCTTTTAAACGTTTTTATTTTAAAAAGTTTTCCATAAGTTTATGCTGACTTTAATACAGACGGCGAATATGTATATAGAAAAGAAAAAAAACTAAAATTATGCACGCGACATAGCAGCGCCATTACAATGCCAGTGGTATTATTCATTTATTACACACAAACAATTGGAAAAGATAGTTCAACAATTGCTCGGCACGGTGTGGTGATAATGGGAAGGGGTACAATATAAGACCTAACTAAAAGGTTGTTGGTAAGACGATTGTCCAAACCAATATCACATGGAAGTTTACCAATATGGACAGACATTTTCAGGTGTGATCTAGATGTTACCTACATACGAAACAAATATACACATGCTTCCTATAACATAACATAGCATCACAAAGCATCATAGCACATTGTTATTGTATTTACATTACGTATTTTCAAATCACTTTACACTATACAAACAAGGTACAACATAATCAGCTGTGGCTGGCAAGAGATATTAAGGAAAGAAATATGATGAAAACGTTGGTGGTGATTCTGAGCCTTTCTTAAACTCGAATGTTTCTTTTTATGGCGAGGGGCAATTGCTCATTCTAGATGAAGCCGGTGATCTTACAGAAGATATCATACTCAGCTTCATATTGTGTACATCAATAGATCACAAATTGTTTGTTAGTAAATTGCATATGATGATAAACTGTTGTGTATGAACTCATGTACAAATTAAGTAGGCATGTAGGTGTCAATATGTGGCAATCATTTTAAAACATTACACGAGCTGAAACAAGAATTATTTTCCTGTTATTTTCTAAACTGTGTTGCAACTTTATCATTTTGTATTTATTGAGTTACAATAATTCCAATAATAATGATTATCATTTGTTATCATTTATTACTATTTATTGTAAAAAGTTCTGTTAATATCATTGAAGACTAAATACATAAGATTATTTAAATGAAGCAGCATATATAAAAATAAAGAAGGCAAGAGACAAATGCATTTTCATGGCAATCAAATGTACAAGTAACAAGAAAGAGACGAGACATAACATAAATTAGAGCAAGCCTAACAGTTAGCGCCTTAGAGCTGTATGTCAGCAAGATTGTCCACAACTTGTCTTTGTCGTAGTAAAAACAACATTGTATACATGTGTAGGCTTGTATGTGGATATGTTCCTCGGATGCACATTTTAAACATAAACCGTTTAAATGTATAAATGTCCTACAGCTGCAGCTCTTGTTTGGTGGTCTCTTTGAACCAAACAAGCAATTCCTTCAGTGTCCTCACTTCTTATTGAGCTCGGGATAATGTAGGAAAATGTTGTTTAGCTTTTTTATTACTGGAACGGACACACATTTTCAGCTTGCTGATAATGTGTTATGATTCTAGTATTTGTTGTTGTCATTGGAGTAGCGATAATAGTTTTTTGTTGCAGTAGCTTTGCAATATATAAAGTAGTAGCTGCAACAATATGGGTAGTCGAAGGCTTCATAGTAACAGTAATACTTTTAGTGAAAGGGGCGAAGATTTATGTCTTAATTAAAGTCGTTTGTCGATTGAGATATTCAAGAGCTTTACAAGAGATTCTTGTTTGTTAATCTTATATAATGTAATGTCAGCCGGTATCCATTTTCTCATTAACATTTCGTTCACATTAAAAATATGTTTGTCTTTACATTAGCTATGCTATACGCCCCTGTCTCTATCAAGTATTTCAACACACCTGCTACAGGAGTACCCGGTTGAGGTTGAGCGTTTCGAGTGTTTGCACTGAAGCAAAGGTTATCATGTCCGTGTTTATGTTCCAATGCTAAATACGTCTTCCTTGGGTGTTAATTGTAAATTTTATTTACTCCACATACGCATACATATTGTTGCCAGAAGTATGAATCAAATTATTTGAGACAGGTGAATAAAACGAACGTGTTAGTTGTCGTCTGCATATGAATTATATCGGTCTGTTCACAGCTTTTGTAAGTCGAGTAACCAGCTTAACACAAGTAACAAGTTTATGCAAATATTGCAGATCCCGATCTAGGAGCTGTCTGACCAGGATCTGTCTTTTTGCGACAGAATTATTTCGCAACATGAATGTTGAACTTTGCATGTAGTTTTAAGTAAACAAATTCGAAATTAGTGTGTGTTATTATGAAATGTAGCAGGTTAAGGGTCAAGTCTTCTCAGAGGGTATAAATTATCTAGCCAGATCAGATGACTGTCATGATGTGCAGCTATGACAGATGCGTGTTTTATGCGGTGATATAATGAAAGAAAGGATTCTTTAGATTTACAGTATTCATGCCGTGTGCTTTGTGTCATTATTTACATCTCGTGTTTTTATTCCGTCGGTAAATATTTTTCTGAACATCATTATTAAATCTACTTGTAAACTTCTTGTTGAATCATATTTAAAATGTTGGTATTGCAGGTTTGTAACAGTGTACTATACTATACAGTTTTACAGGGTTTACTACGTCCATCAGACAGACCAGAATAAGTCATTGCTACAGAAGGACAGATATGCAGTTGTTTGGATTTGCATATAATGTGTGGTCTTAGTAAAAATCATAAATCGACTGTACTATCCGGCGCGTTTTGTAAACTGAGAAACCTTAAAGAAAAATAGTTCTTCGCTCATAAACCGGACATGTTGATTGCGTTATGGTTATTTCGTTACAGTCTTATGATATAAAGTTCTTGTTTAGACAAGGTTAACATTTCTGAATGAAGATTTTCTTAGTTGTATAGTTGTACCCTATTTTTCGCAGTCAATCAGTCGTCTTTGTTACACATGGAGGCTATTTTTAATTCATTCCTATTCTTTAATAATATGTTATTCTGTCTGTCAACATTTGGCTTACCTGTTTTTTCTATCTATTTGTCAGTCGTCTTCTTTTTTAACGGTTCACAGGGGGCGTTGTTAGTTATTCATTTGTCTGCATTCATTTGGTTTACATAAAGTATGCATATCTATTTTGTATCTCTAACTCCCTACTTTTTTAAATAATATATCTGTATGAGGTCTGTCTTTTATTCTCTATTGTCAATGTCAACCTGAATAATATAAATACATATCCATTTCATCAAATAAGTGTTTTAGTTTAGCTTGGCATATGTGTATGACGGTTATTTATACTGACTCCATGTCCTTTTGAAAAATAAAAAAGATAAACATATGGCATTTGCGTAACACTCATTGTTGTGTCAGCATATTTGCAAACCTCTCGTTAGCCGGAACTTTTAAATTGTTCAGCCCCTTTCCCATGTAGTAAATTCCATGAGGTTATCAGGGAGTCGGGTTACTAAGTGTTCTACACTTCAAAAAGTCACAAATAATATCACCAGTCTCCCCAGGAGTCCAGTAGGGATACATTCGCATGGAAAGTGGTTCCTTTATCATGACCTATCTGGACTGCGTTCCGTCTCTTCTGGCATTTATTGTGACTCCTACGTTACATCTATCCTTTCAGTAGTTTATATGTTGCGGTGTTCTAAAGCCACAACTGTCGCAGTATGGAATGGTATCGAAGCACTAAATCGTTGTTACTGACATACAGAATTTAGATCAATCCATCCTGTAAAATGCTGACAAGTCGCTGACAATTCCCTTTAAAAATTGACATTTTTATCTATTGCATGCAAATAACTATTAGGTATCACATTGTTATTTTACTTAACACATCATTTCCATGTACATAAGAAGAGGTAGTAAAATGGAAGTCGACTAAACTATTTATTGTTCGAATAAATAACTGAAAAGCTACAAAGATATTGACTCTGTAATTGAATTGATTGAATTGAATCTGAAATTGAAGTAATATGATTAAATCTTTTTTTCTATATTCTAAACAATAAGGTCCTATATAGGCACTTCAAAGGCAGTCAGCGTTCGCCCACTGTAATCATTATTCTAAGTGGTTTTTCAGAGTTGAAACGAAGAATTTTTTTAAAAAATGTGTGCAAATAATATAGGTACTAAAATCCTTATACCAATTACCAAGAGGATCTTAATAAAACTTTTACAAACAGGATTGAACATTGAACATTATCCCTTTAGCGAAACGCTCTGCGAGAATATTTTAACCTAGCTTATTTCAGTCTATACGAATATAAATGTATCATCTCTATCGATTGTATTTTGTATCAGAATTATCAACAATAAACTTAATGACTGTAGATAATAATATGTCAGTATGTCAATTAAAGTGATTTAAACGTGTTGACAGGGGCGTGATAGTAAGGGTGTACAGGGTTCTAGTTCCTCACATTTCACAGCTTTGAAATGAAACCACTGCGCTTTTAAGTATATTGATGAAAGATAAAGACATTTATATGTAATTAATGCACATATCGAGTAACCCACAATGTAGCCCACTGTGATATATTGCCATGAGGATTTTTGTGTCACCTAGATATATTTTCGTGAATTCTTTATTTACAAATAATACTTTTTTTTGTCTTGCCAGGTGTTGCAGCTGAAGAAGATATCTAACCCAAAATTTGTCATAAAATTTATTAAATATGTTTTGTGATCTATGCTTGGTTTAACACACGTGTTATGGTCAAGCCTATACTAGTTTAAGTGACATATAGTGTATTACCTTCATATGGTATCGGTAACAATGGATTTTACATACTTCTAACGTGTCTTTTTATCGTCATAATGTTTTTTAGTAGCATACTGCTATAGAATCTGCTTGCTCAACACAAAATCATATTAACAATACAAGCTTTTTACTTTAACTACAAACAACAACTAACACAATAAGATTTTATGACGAGATGTGGTAAAAGAGAGACCAAGTTTTTGCTTATGAGGGAAGCCCAGAATGTTCACATTCGAGCTTCACGTCTTAGTGACGAATCTGACGGTGGCAATGATGATTTACTACTTTGTACTGATGTTTTTCTTTTGTTTCACAACTCTTCACAACAATTTAAATATTAAGCTTTTAATGCATATTAAGCATTCTTATTGATCAGGCCAATTTTATCCAAATTCTTAAACAGTTAAGTATATAAATACCAAATATCGAGATTGTTCGAAAGTATTGTTTTAAAAATTAAACCAATTAATTTTCATTTTTCCTCCACCAGCAGCCTTTTTTTCAGTATTTATAAAATATAATATTGGAAGCCACGCATTTCTACTAATATTATAATGTTAAAAATATCTCCATAGTCAGTTATTTTAACACCGGGTATTAACAAACTGCTAATGAAGGCGTATCTTCCATCATCACACATAAAACCAACCTTTTTGAAAAAAGTAGTGCCAAAATACGAAGCAGACATTCGTGTACGTGTAGATTGTTACTAACCCAGTCTCACTTCCTATTATCTCTTAATACATTTGTACTCTACTAAATTACTACGTTAATTAAAAGGTTATTGCTATGTAAATAACGTCTTTGTTGTTTATTGGTTTATTGCAAGGAAATGAGTCTGTTTCGATACATTTTGGCGGGACATTGTAAACAATGTGCAACGTTAACAAAGTTGAAACACGCCCAAAGAAACAGAAATAAACTGCAGTGCGTCGTATTTGTTGATGTTCTTCTATCACTTTAAGACAACCGGGTTATCTTTAGACAAATATTATTTGACAAAAGGCTGGAAAGATAATAGTTCTTCGCTTGAGTAAGCCAATCTTTCGACATGAGTTGACTTATGGCAAAAGTTGGTTACTCTAAAGATGTTCCATGCGATAAGTACATGCATTCGTATATTGTTGCATAATGCATTTTCTAATACGTTTATTCCTTAGACATTATTTGAAGTGGCATATATTGATGAATGACTATTTCCTTTTTTTGCAGTATTATTATATCTATATAGTATAATCAGTGAGTTCTGAAAGTGAAAGGTGTGTGTATACAAATAGTTTGTCTTTTCTCTTGATAATGACTTAAAATGATTGGGATGTTTTCTTGATAACTCTTTCCTGTACTATACTGTAATTCATGACTGACTAGATTACCTATCCCAGCAAATTTTCTACTTTTGCACTGTGAATAATCAGATTGCCACCTTTGTCTATTGTTCGTTGTGAAGCATGTTTCGCTTTCGCAACAACGCCGATCCACCCACCTCCATTTACAGTATTCTACTACAGTTTCAAAAAAGCTTTTATTGAAAGATTTAACCTATTTCATTACCACATAATATTTCAAAAGGTATTAAAACTATATGAAAATTAAGGAGGGCATTTCAATTTAAATGCTTGTGACGTTGGTAGATAATTCAAAAACTGACTTAGCAAATGTCCCATTTTTCAAAAAGTAGTTTGGTAAACTAATGTAATTTCTTTACTTTTTTGTTTTACTAGCATGATATTACAATAGTTAATGTGTTAAGATTTTTACTAAGAGGAAATGACGTTACTATATACATAATAATAGCATGCTAATATGCTACATGTATACATTTTACGTATATATGTAAATGAAGGTCGGTGGCAATTATTCGTTTTTATAATAGTGTGTTACGATTCGCATTGTGTACGGCATATATTTCAAATAATCCCCAAATGTGGCTATTCTTAAAACAACGATCACGCGCGAGATTACTTTTAACTCATGATGAAACTGTCGAGGAAAGGTAATTATCCTCGTCACTGTTTTATAGTACTCCTAATCCTGTATTGTACGTGTCTTCATTTGAAAGTTAATAACGTCTGGACATTCTCACCTGTGTCCTTATTGTGCTGTATATGTTGAGGTACCACAGCGTCATATTTGCCTTAAGGGATAATCATCAATACAGATACAACACTAGAGTGGCGTATGCATAAAATACATGCAACAACAAACTTATAAGCCGTTGTTTACTTATTGCAATAAACTGGAAATGATATTTTATGATAACTGCAACATAGTTAAATGTTCTCTTGTCTTCTTACCAATCAATCATAACGTATTAAAAACAAACTTGATTGCAAGTTGCAATACTATAGCTCCGATAATGGACGCCGATTGATAACGCCCCTTAATTATAAAATTTTGACTACCCCAGTCCCTTATTGGTACGCTTAATTGATAAATGCACATTTCTAAATATGTAATCAACTCAACAAAAAAAACAAACAACACAACTGTATTTACAATAGTAAAAGTTCTAGTACATTTGTTTTTCATTACCATTACATCTATTTTCATTTCTGCTGCTATGCCGGGTATGTCCACTATTTTCTCCATAGTGCAACGCCTTTCCTAGTGCACTGCTGTTTTAAGGCGAGAATATCATATTTTTACGATGACGTCAACCAATTGCCGTGGCGCTTATAGACGAATATTTTAAAAACATACTACACAAATCTATGTTCAAGCAAGTGTACGCTGTATGAACCTTGTGGAAAAATATCAGTTTTTACCTGTGATTTGATATAAAATGTTATTTTATGATAAAACAAGATCTAAATAAACAAGATGATGATTCAGAATCTTTTGGGTGGTCTGTATAAACTACACAACCAAATACAAACATTTGTTTTATAACTTTGATGGTTTTCTCTGGCAATGAAACTCTAAAAATTATTGACCATAGTGACATTGCTGTTTTATTACTAGAATGACGAATAGTATTGACTTCGAAGACGGGTTGTGATTTAGGTTTGGAAGTAGTCGGTTGGGTAATTGTAGCAACTGTTACAATAGTTGGTGTAATGGTCTCTGTAGAAGAAAGTGAAGTAGAAATTTTGTAGCAGTAGACGTAATTGTAACTTACTTATATATGACGAGTATGTCTTTGTTGTAAATGTACTAGCATGTTCTATTCGTAAAAGCTTATGTAATCCCGTATAAATTTTCAAATTAACTATTGTTCACATTAAAGGTACATAAGTGCTATATTAAAGACCCTGCAGCCATCTTGCCATTCAACATACCAGCCTATGGGGATCTCCCACTGTATGCGCTTCGCAAGGGTTATTTAGTGCATGTTTTATGTTTACTGTACATATGATGAGTCGCGGTAAGGTGTTAATTGTACACTTTATTTACCACATAAACGCATTCACATTCTTGACAGAAATAAGAAATATACGAGTTTTGTACACGCTAAGAATATAGAGTACATTAGTCTGTACATGGCTTCGTTAAAGGATGTATCCAACAATTTGGACCAAAATATTTTAAATACACATCTTAATAAGCTATTGTTATCTGAACAGATCACACAAAATGTTGTTTATTGATGTTCTACACATGTCTGAAAAGTGAACCATAACACCTCAGTCGTCATTTCAAACATGTATTTCCTATCTGAGCCACACTGCCCATTACATATTATTAAACTAACAAAACCACGTGACTACTTATGTTTTAGCTCATTCACGTCATTCGCTCTGAAGTCGATGTATATTTTTAGCTAAAATCCCAATCGCTCTTTTTTATGGATTTGAAAAGAATGAACATTTCAAGTGTTATAAACGAGTTTACTGGCCCAGTTGAGATTCTGTTAAAATCAAATCCACAAAAATTGTGGATAAATACCCCAAACAGAGGTCAGATATTGTTACATTTATTAGATATAGGCAAACTGTCGTAAGTACCTTTAAAGGTTTTAGCCGGCTAACCGGAATTGTCAGGTATGGCACAAAGGGTGGAACACTGTCCACTCAGGATCTGGACTTTCTGCTACTGAGACATGTGTCATAGCATATAAATAAATAACTAAGCACCAAGTTTACCAACTGTAGAAGACTGTCGTGTGGCTTATGTACACTCACATGGGTAAACCTATATAGTTATATACTGTGTAGTAGTGACATATGTATATGGTAGTTCAGTGAAGTCATTTTACTATAACCTTACTCACGTCCTGTGCTAAAATGTATTATATGAACCTATTAGACGTATTTTCATTCTGTCAGTACATGTCTCTCTGTTAGTCAAAATCAAATGTGACTTACACAAACAGTGGGTGAGTTAAATTAGACACGTAAACAATTAGTTTAAACGTAAGCAATAATAATCCAGTATGATAACAAATGTACTGTGCACGTTCAAAATAAGTATGCGGTGTATACAACTCCATTGCAACATACGCCGCGTTTTGTAATTTAAGAAAGATGATGACAAAACATTTCTCGAGCATCAATGTGCTTCGCTTTGGTTATGCATTGCCCTGATTTATATATGTTATTCAAAACATATGTTCATTGAAAGAGGAATAACTTCGGAATGCGGATTTTTACTTGTACCCTGGCTAGTCTGTTTTACAGTCACTTTGTTTTTGTATACGATTATCTTTCATTTTAATTCATGAGCTAACTTATTTTCTTGTAACTATGTTTGTCTTACTGCCTATTGCACACCTGGATGTTTATAAGTATGTATATAGCCCTACTGTATGATGGTTTGCTGTGGTCTATTTGCTCAGTCTTTAGCCAAATCCGTTTACCTCTATTTCATTATGTCACCATTTTTAACTCATGTGCTCTTTATATCCGTTTTACCTCTTCCCATTTTATCACTTTACTTCTAAATTGAAACAAATATAACATTCGTTAATCCAACATATAAAAGTAATCATTATTAAAGTTATGCATCTGCATTTTTCGCACACCTCTGTCTGTCATGTTCAGCACTTTTTCTTCTTTTCCCTACATTCACAACATATATGTTAGATAGAGGTTTGATTGACGGCAACATATTCCCGTCTGAAAATAAAGAAAAACAATAAACAAACATATATCTTTCAAATAAAACTGGTGATTGTGCCATTTTCCCATGCAAGTCTCTCGCTGGGTTTGATTGATAAGATGATTGTATGGTGGAATGTTTACATCTCTACACCCGTTTACTCTTTTTGCAGAATTTCACAACGGGTTAGTTGTTTCGTTGTTGTGCATGAAATGGGGAGGACAAACTGCTCTTGATTGCGCGTAATTCTGATTAAATGACTTTCTTTTCAATGATCCATTACCATAAAAATAATTTTCTTTAAAATGTCATTGTAGTTAGACCGATTTTAAGGTCAAATTGACCTGCTTTAAAAACTCTTCTTCATAAAAAGTACATGTTATTCTGTGAATTTTTTAATATTCCTGTCGTTATTTTTTATTGTATTCTAGAGATTAGTTTATAAAAACAATAATGCAAGAGTCGGATTCATGCCTTTGCAAGCGAAATATAAGCATCTTAGACATGTGGTGTTTTAGTCTGCATTGTGAGATGTGGGATTTATTTAACACTTAAAACATGTAAAAGTGGTGAGGTTTATTAAATGTCTGACTTTAGAGCATACATGCTTAAGTCATCAAAAGCTCTTTTTCCCATTAACACCCATATGCTATTACGCAGACATATTCTCAACAAAGGTGTCGATATGGCTCAAGCTTCATTTTTAATTTGAATATGAAAGAAGGTTATTTAGGTATGGCCTGCATTTATGCAGATTTACTCGATTAAGATCACACATGTACACAAATTGACTCGGGCGACTTCGGCGTCTTAGCGTTTTTAATAAACGTTAAAGAACAAGTGCGTCTTTTGTCACATAGAAACTAAAAATAATCTTATTGTATACATATTTCCATTTTGTTTTCAATTAATAAATGCTCGACAGGTGTTTATATCAAATTTATACTACTCTGCAAAACCTGTCGTCTGCATTCTGATATTCAAAGCATTACTTTAAGACAAGTTCGAACTGTATGACATACTTTGAATTTAAAAAGTAATATTGTAAAATTAATAAAAATAATGTGATGGATGGAATGTCATGTAAAATTAAGACATATTGCGTAACAATACCCCGTTATATTCAGAGATCAGTATACACTCGCACACGTCTTCTTATATGATTGGTTATTTTGGTTATTTTAACAGTTAAATGTTACTTCACCATAATTGTTAATAGGTTACATAAAATGCTAATTTAAACAAGACTAGACTGTTTCTTAACATTAAAAATGTCAAAGCAAGTATGTCAACTTTTGCTTGGGTGACCATTCAAACCCTTTATCTCAGAGACTGCCAGACGTTTACTAGGCCTGTGCATATGGTGCAGATTCAGATCAAACTGTTTATTGGTAGCCAGAATCTACGATTTTGCTGCTCAAACTCAGATATTTACCTTTTGCAAAATCCATGACAATATTATTAAGAATACTGTAGGAATTATCAGCAATTATTAAATAAGTGATAAAACGTTTTCACTCCAGCTTCGTGTGTGAGCTTAATTGCACCTTATAGACCATGAAATACTGTAAAGGCCTATTATTTTCGCTAGGTTGAACCTATCTGCAACCCTCTTTATGTTTAAACGGCCATGTCTTTGCTGACTGCTTCTCTAGTTTCATAGTTTTTTTTTACGTATGTGCGTAATCGTTGGAGTTTGCATTTAACATATGCGCTATGTAAGCGCATAGCTGTATTTCACAAACGACCTTTTAATTTGCTTTAAAGATATCCAATTTCTGCGTTTGCCAGTTTCTGCAACGTAAGGTGCATTTAGTTTGAGTGATATGTTATTGATGTTTCCGTTTAAATTGTAATTATGAATACTTGGATTGTGTTTTCTTTGTTTGCATTAAGTACACAAACTGATTTATAGGGCATACGCAAAACGTTTAATCTATGAGCGCTATATATTTGCAAGTTCGTTTACACGTCAAAGGAAGTTGATAACATGTTTTATAAGTATGATATAGAATGACCTATGTCAACTGGACAGAAAAAGAATCCAAATAGTTAAAACGCACCATCATGAAGACTTGACGTTTATACTTCTGTGACAAAGATGATAGTAAAAATTTATTTTTGGCAATTATACATTATGGATGATCATTCATCTCGTGCTACGTCTTATGTTATTTTACTTTTGCATTAACTTGTGTGTATGTACGTCTATGTAGACGTAGGTACAATTGTAATATATGTGTATTCTCATATGACCTTTTCATATATGTCTAACCATGTACACAATTAACAACACAATCATTTTGGACGTATCTGTCTGTCGATGACTATTCAACAATACGTGTATGATTGAAATTACCTTTAATTTCTCCCTCATGAAAAAAATCAAACTGCTTTCCATACCCTGGTAGATATACCCGCGGTCGAACGGCTCGTTCGGAAGTCATAACCCTTGACATCCTCTTCAGACCGAAGGAGTGCTACTTACAAACAAACTTACACTCACGTGTTCCTCTTACAGTGCAGACATACCAGCGTTAATGTGGCTTACATCGGATGGAAAGTTTGCTCAAGTACTAGAAGTAGTAAATATTTAAATTGAAAATATTGAAGTTATTAATGATACTAAAGTTGTTAAAACATTTTCTCGTGGTCATGGTGTGAAACACATTTTTTCGCTGCATTGCTGGCTATTTAATAATTTTACTAAACGCACCAACTCCCTATGCCATATGTTAAATCATTTTGTTGAATCTGAACTTGAAAATAAGGTTTAAATTGTATTAACCATGGCACTTTATAAATGATTAAGCGACCAAGTAAACAAAATCAACTAGTTCGTACGGGCTATTGTTTTGTTTTTTTGTTAACAAACATATTTGTTCATCGTAATTGAAGGTAATTACCGGCTCTTATATGGTTATTACAGAGCAAATGATCAGCTGTTTTCTTGTCATAAGGGGGTCGGGGAGGGCATTCGTGTTAACTTAGTCACTCTCTCACAGACATGTTACCTGTGTATGTGACTACTATTACTTTTCTAAATTTCTAAATATTAAATACTGACCCCCTACAAACCAAAGAATATGAGATGATCACACATGCCTAAAACGCTGTATAACAAGAATAATTACAAAGTACAAACAACAGCTTTATTGTGCAATGGCTTTGCATTTGGTCAACCGCAAAATGTATGCACCGTCTATACTGTTACATTTTTTCTTCGTCAGATGCATATCTCCTTTCGGAAAGCAAGCATTATATCATACACTGGAGATATTGAAATAGATTTATGTCATTGAATGTCTCATTGTTCATTCTTCCCATATACATACGATTTGAATGTTTACTTGAGTATCCGGGAATATTATTGCGAAAGTCATTAAAAGTTATTGAAATGATATCGGTATTATTAGTTAGTTCTTTTGTTAAAATTCATTTGATATGTTGAAGTACATAAATCACACACAAACTACCAGATGCCTGAAATGAAATATACTGTGGTATTAAATATAATGTTGGTAGCGACCACAACAGGACTCGGACTGTTCTGCTTTAAACCGGTACTAAACTGAAACAACACTACAATATCGAGATGTTATACAACTAATATATCAGGTACATTTCTAAACGAGTGTATTTCCAACGTTTAATTTTTGCATATATTTGTGCAATTTGCACATTTAATTTTTCTAACTAAAGAATCTCATGACTCCATACATGCTTTGGTTAAACTTTTATCCTGTCGGTATTTATCTCCATTTCTCTGACCTGATCGAGACACCATGTATGGACTCTTGGGTTTGCTCGTTTTATACTACTTTGATCATGTGGTAGACAGTAGCCTTGTTGACGAAAAATGCCATCATCTATGGCATTTAAACGACAGATAAAACTACTACACGTGACAGTATAGTTTAAAGACTCTAACCCATTGACGTTGAGGTGAAAGAAGTGACCATGCTTGAAAACACTAAAAGAGAAGTTCAAATGTAACAAGTTGAATTAAATTTTGAAGATCGTCACTTTAAAACTGGACAGACGCAGAAACAGAAGGTCACACGTTCTATATGGGGAAGGTAAATGACGAATGTGAACAATATACTTCGCGAATCAAATCATGAATAAGACAAGACAGAGTAAGGGACAGATGTTAAAGAAAACGAAAAAGACATTGCTCAATCTGGGACAGTTGATGTGCCTTAATAACTGTAATCATCTCATCTATAAAGTCGGCAGACCCCTGTCGGGACATGGATTGGAGGACCAGGGTATCCCAAATACTACGCTGTCGTCTACAGTTTACTGATGAGGGGCACAATTGGCCAAGAAAATACAGTATTTTACTGAGATAATAAATTGGAGACCCGTCTAATTTTCCCTTCAACTCTCTTCATTCTGGAGAAAATAAATAGGTTTGCTATTCAATTGAGTCAATGGCGGTGTGAAATCTTAATAAAATAAACATTTATTGCGTTTTCAAATGTGTGCACTGTAAAGGTTACGTCAGGTGGGCTATAGACAAAGGGAGACATTTGACACTTATGGGGATCCATCGTTGCTTCTGCAGCGAAACGTTACCGTACCATTTTTCACAATATATATACGCTTATTTGTTTAAGATTAATCATATTTGAAATGTAGAAGAATGAAGAATGTAGATAAAATTAAACAAATATGATCGTCGGTCAATGGACAATTTGTTACTTTTCGTATTAACGATATTATGGAGAAAAAACATCAAAAATCAAAGTGAGGTCTTCTTAATTAAAGGTCGCGATCTTTTGATATTTAGTGCTATTAGTAACAATCTAAAATATTACCGTTCAACCACGTAATGTTTAGCTATTACATGACAACGATTTCATGTGTCGTTATTTATAATATCATTTAAAATGTCAAAAAGCTAATATACTTTGAGAAATATTCCGATTAAATCCTAAAATATAAATATTCACAATTAGCAGTCTCTTGGCATTTAACTGCATTATGTTTTAAGTATTAAATCTGTTAAACAGGTAAAGGGGTTTACTAGGAGAAGAAACACATTTTCTAGTTGCCACGAGAGGTGCTTACTTGATATCATCCAGGATATTCAAAAAGAACGTGAAATAATATAATGTGTAGACATATATAAGGAGTAGACATTATCCTGTTTAGTTTGTCTGGAAACAGTAAAGACGTGTCCTATCGATGACATTCAATTCTGCATACAATAATAGGAACTCTGGAGGATATGTTATGTACACTGTACCTCATCTTGACGTTTGTTTGACTCAGGATACACGTAACCCTTGTCAATGTATTTTACTAGACATCGAGTGTTTATCATTGTAAGACTCCTTCATCCATAAACGATATGAAATACACAGTCAATGGCATTTTTTGTTAATAAAGGCAGTTATTTTTTGATGGAAACTTATATTCTCAGTAATGCTACGATTAATATTGAATTTATTACATACCATCTTCTTTTGTCTATATAATACTTTTTATATCCTATTTATTAAGTACCGTTGTCGATTTATAGGCAATGTACACTAACCATGTACAACACAGGAAGCCGTGGCTAAATGGTTGCTAAGCTGCCTGGATTATTTCAGCGGGATGGTTTATATCTAGACGATTGAGATGTAATGAAGACAAACGATGCAGTACTCAAAATTCGTGGTGGACTAGATAAGTCTTAAAGCCCACATTGTGACTCTGCTTGTCCTGGTATATATAAGTGATTCGGTTATGTTTTAGAAATTATTCGCAATTATTGCTATGTTCCTAAATCGCTTCAATGGTATTTTTTTATTTGTATGTAATTATTAAACGGAAAACGAATAAAA
>CM017566.1:2708531-2855239 GCA_007844125.1 Sinonovacula constricta | reverse complement strand
TAAACCCAATAAACAAACAAAATAAACAAACAAAGATCTGTATCTCGCATTGCCTCAATTACAAAATAGTGTTTTGAAAGTAGCATTGGGATGGAATTAGTAACAGTAAGCACCGTTTGAATCGTTTGAAAAGTAAAGTATAAATAATATACTATATACTATATCATTAGGGCTAATAATACTATATTACTATATCATTAGGGCAATAATATATATACTATCATTAGGGCAATAATACATATTAATAATTAGGGCAATAATACTATATTACTATATCATTAGGACAATAATACATATTACTATATCATTAGGGCCAATAAATTATATTACTATCATTAGGCAATAATACATATTACTATAATTAGGGCCAATAATATTATATTACTATATCATTAGGACAATATTAATATCTTATATTCTTATATCATTAGCAATATACATATTACTATATCATTAGGGACAATAATACTATATTATTATATCATTAGGGACAATAATACTCTATATCTATATCATTGGGGACAATAATACTATAACTATATCATTGGGGACAATAATATATAACTATATCATTGGGGACAATAATACTTTATTACTATATCATTAGAACAATAATACTATACAACTATATCTTTAGAAATCAATTATTTAAATAGGAAGCAAAAAAAAAAAAAACACGATAATTTTCTCCTGCATGACGTCATTGTGCAATATGTAATGCTTGGCAAGAACAGAAATAAACAAAGCAATAATAAACATAGCAATAATAATAATATACCTATTACCGATATTTTATTGCTATTTGCAACAAAGAAATTTATTGAATAACATAATAGAACTTATCAGCTGTTTTCATTATCAATTGCCTCTTAAGGTTTAGCATTTTAAGTAAACCGATTACTCTTCCAACACTTCTCCTGAAGGTTTCTAAGTGTTATAGCAACCTGTTCAACCCATCTCTTTGGCGTGTTTTATATCCCTTTATTATATCTCCCACTTTACCAGATCATATACGTGTATTGTGGTGTGCACTTATTATCGCTGTGCATGCGCGTGGAGTCTACATGGAATCATCCCTGGACATGTCTATTGATTGCGCAATGTCTTTTTAATCAGACTCTTGCCCTTGCAAAAAGGTCATTTAGTTTCTGCTTAATTTATTTTTGGGATCACTTTTCTTTATTTTGAAATGTATTCTTTTTTTACAAATGTCTGATGCAGCTTTAGTCTATATACAAAAGTGTGTAATATGTCAATTTTTTTGGTTTGGTTGAAACGATTAAAATCCTTTTGTTGGATTGAACAAAATCTTTCATTGTCAGGATTGGTTGCCCTTTGCTACTTTAATCTCTGACAGAAGCTGGGAATATTCTCCTTCCTTTCGTAAATAAATCATTCGTCCCTGTTTACTTTGCGTTTTATAAACATTGCCAATTTATCTTAGATCGTGTTTATTTACAACAGCAATGATACGAACAATATGTAGAAGACATGTTAAATTAATTTACTTTGTTTTTTCGTAGGTATGTATTTTTACTGCGTTTGACGTCTTGTATTCATATACATTTATCATACTTTAATGGCATAAAATCATACTCTGTGAATGGAATATATGTCAATATCTTAATGCTGCGTTCTGTTATATGTAGTCGTTGGTCTTTATTTAAGTAGTATCATAAACCTTTTCTGAACATTTTATACAAAATCCGAACAAGGATTCAAATCACAATCGCAACCATTTTTCAACAACTAAAATAAAATTCTTACAAAGCAATATTGTCATTTTTGAAACCGACAAATTCCAGTGTTATTTGATAACGAGAAGAATCCCCTCCTCTCTCTTTATGTATTATAGGATTCAATTTTTTTAATCTAATTGACATACGTGAGCCGGACAACGGAAGGGAAAAATCCGTATATTGTATCTATTATACATACCAGTGGATCTCGAGACTTTTAAAGATTCTGTTGAGGACACAAAGAAAACATATATAAAAATATTGATGAAAACTCATTTTCATAACTTGATTATTAATGGATGTTAAAACGGATATTGACGTACCAATGTACTATGAACTGAATTAAATGTGGAATAGGAAAGTATGAAAAACTTCCTATTACGATTACCACATTAATTAAATGTAAAACTAACACTGGACAAAGACCAAAAAACAAATTAAATGATCAAAATACAGTTGTAATTAACAAGCAATATAGCAGTAAATGTAATAAACACAAGACAATATTAACGTAAGCTAACGAGACCCGTGACATGTAATATAAATAGATCTTAAGGAATTTTAATTAATTAATCAATATTTTTTGCTGTTCGAACCATACTTCATCTTTAGCTCATTAGTCGCTAGCTTGTATAACTTCCGGTCTGCTTTAAAGGCTGAAAAGTTGAATAGCTTGACTATGAAGTAGTATTTACAGGAACTGTTATTTTCCAAACAACAAACATAATACATATAGTGCATATAGATACCGTGATCAAGGTTATTAATTCGATGCTCCTTTTTTGTAATCTATTGTAAGGAAACGAATTACAAATGTCACCATTGTCAATAGAAGAAGAAACTAGAACCGAAGAGTATTTATTAAACATGTATGTTACTATAAAATATGGTGTATATAATAGCGTTGTTGATCACAGTTATGCGATCATCAGAAGATATGTGCATATGTTGTCCGATGATCGCGCGTATCATACACAGAAAGATTTTGATAATGTGCCGACTTTCAATCCATTCTTTTTCTGGTATTTGGGGATTTAATTGAAACATCGGTATCAATTTGTTAGAAGTATTAAAACTGTCGCTAGTTATCGGGTCAACATTATGTATGACCTATGTCATTAGTATGTCAGACCGATGTTGGGCGGGTCAATGTTTGGCGGATAGATATATTTTGCATATATTTTGCATCTGTTTAAAAGGATGACAAATATAATACGGAACGCCTTTACCAGCATGGCTTTGTATCACTGCCCAATAAAGAAAGGACATCAAAGCATTACGAGTGGGGCTATAAGGATCAGATTGCCTTATATTATAATGCATGGTCTCTGTTTCAGCTGCTTAATATGCTCGTGCCATTGCAGGTTATCATGTAACTGAATGGCTAAATAGTTATCTAGAGTAAATGTTAGCTTTTTTTTCTCTTGAGATGAGGTAAAATTAACTGAATTAAATACACATAAACCAGTTGTCTTTTTGCATGCCTATGAATTGTATTTCAATTCAAAGAAAAGCTCTTTGGATCAATATTTTCAATTGCCTTAATTTAAACAGTAATAGAATGGGTGCTGTTTAACACATTCAATCGTTACTATCACTCGGAAAATGTGTTTTAATGTTCACGGCAAAATATATGTAATAATTGTATAAGCCAGGTGTATCCTTAAAGAGATATTAGTGAGTAAATATGTAAAGATTGCATTTTTGCCTTTCTAATTGATAACAAACATTCTTTTTGAGCATTTCTGCGTTAAAAAGCATTTAACCAACAAGTTCGAAGGGTTAGGTCTACATAGACAGCATTGTGATACTGTAGTTGAACCCAAATTTGTGCGGAGCGGAGCCCACAGCGGCTGATGGATGAGGCATAGCGTGGTTTAATAAGTTAATACTTTATAATATGTACGCGCAATGGCCATTTATCATCCGGGGAACTTATCGTGTCCGCGGCAAGCATCAAAACTAAAAGCGAAAAGGACAACGGCGAAATATCCATCTTTCTTGGGTCTACTGTGAAAGGATTGTAACCTCGAATTACTAGCGATTTCACTGTTGTCAATGTGCACGCAATAGCTAAAAAATATCTTTTTAAGAAATGTCGAGAATTGAATTTCCAAAGGCAGAATGCAAATATACGGGATTGGCCAGAGTGGTTTTGTAAAATTACACGGTATATCGCGGTGTCTACAGACATCATGTATTAGAGGGATATTGTTTAAATAGGTGGAGTACAAAGGAGGCTAGACTTGAAAGTGTCACGTGAGACAAGCGGCAACTGTTGTATGTGTGTGATTTATGCAAGCTTAGTAAATGTGCACCTGCATTCCAAGTAGAAACATACAACTTGTCCGTCCACTTTGGACATATTATGTCGTACTGGATATAACACTTTAATATCAACCTGGTGATTCAACAAATATTTTATACGGTAAAAACATCCCCTTTGATCTTTCTTCAAAACATGGTATATAGGATAGTGTGATATTAAACAACTGCGACCACTGCATTGCATGTTCAATATTTAGTTTATATAGAAATCCGCCAGGATACCCAGACATATAAACATACGGTAAAGCATATAAATTACATCATTTTAATTGTGACTTACCTTTATCAAAGCTTTGTTTAACATGGCGTAACAGATACAATTTTATCGAGACCATTGCTGTTTTGACTAACTGTGCTAACAATAACCACATAAGATCCGCCCAGTGTTTGTTTTCTTCGGAATTTCGGCTAAGAAACATTAACTGACTATACAGTACATACAACCCTCTGATCAAATCAATAGAATTTGCAAGATGATGAGAAAACAATTTAATCATATGGCTATTACTTGGCCGTTGGCAAATATGTCAAATATGAGTCTAAATAAGGGTTTATGAGCGCAAAAAGTATCATAAGGTCAGCGGTCTGTGCTATTCTTTATTTCATATCATGCAACAGGAATAAAAACAGATCGGCAAACACGCGACGGCTCCTATAAGGCGATAAGTCCGTTGTCGATAACCATATTTCATAAAGATACTTAAATAACACTAGCTTGTTTGTTTTCTTATACAAAAAAACAAAAACAAAACAAGAACAGTAGTCCATAATATTTTCGCATGATTTAGTTTAGTTTCAAACGTTTACAAAAAGTAGTATGTAATATATGTGATTTTATGTTGGCATTTTGATTCAAGTCCGCTATGAAGTTATATAACTAGTGTATTATGGGCATAACTTTTACGATAATATGGGCTTTGTGTACCTCCCGTAAATTAAAATGTTTGCACGATTGTAAATACATATGTATATCCTCTCACACCAAGGAATATGGTATGCTTATAAAATGCACATGTATGTGGTTATGTTGTGTTTGAAATGTTTCCGCAGTAAAATATTGATTATAAAGACCCAGAGGAAAGAAAAAGATGTTTACTCTGATATAATTGTCGTTGTTTATAATTGCAAGTAAATATAATAATCTTTCGTTATGATTATTACAAAGAAAGAAATGCATAACGTATTTTGGTATTGGCTCTGAATGGTTTGTTGGCATTCAGTTCTACAACCACCTTACTGACTATTTCTGGGCTGACTAGGTTTATCAAGTTTAAAAAATGTCTTGCTAGAAAAAAATATCTTTTAAATAAATTGCGTATTTCATTTAAATCCTGTTTTCTAGATACATGATATGATTATTGAGAAAAGAAATTGAATTGTTCAGTCTCATGGCCCAAAACACTAGGCAATAAGACGCCTTGTTGGTTTTAGAGAAAATGAATATGGCTACTTTTTGACCATTCAGTTTGTGTATAATTGATTACACGGATGAAAGAGGACACTGACAACTTGACACGTGGGATCATAAACTATCTTGTCTTGACATTAACATTTGAAAGGTGTATCATTCGGTCTTGATCATGTATCATATACCTGGCCCTGGGTGACTCCTCGTTGCCAGAACCATGGGGGTGGCAATATACTTGCCTTCTTGTTATAAACACTAATGGATATCCTGTGGAGTTTAGAACACTGACTTGGAGCCACATCTAACTGGCGAACGGAATGAAAACTCAAATAAATATGATACCTTGTAAAAACCGAGTAATGAATGATATATACAGACATATGGTAATTATTAAAGTAAGGTCTGTGAGCAGTAAGTGCTGAATATGTCTCTGAAGACAGAAATTATTGAAACTAATTTCTTCCTTTGTCGTATTATTACATCTTAAAGCAAAGGCATACTATTTGATATATGTTTAAACAGGCAACGATACAATACCTATGACTTATAGACACATACATTATTGTCACTGTATAATGAGCGTTTTCATGTTCTCCTTTTCTTTCAAATCAAATTAATCCTTTTAAAACGAAATGATAATCATGGTTATACATAAAGCCTACGCTCATCTTTGCAAAAGTTGCATTTGTGTATTTATATCAAACATAAGCAATATTCTTTGCAAGCATGTTTGTCATTCTGTTTTGATGCATGAATCTACCAACCTTTGAAATTACTAGTTGGTTTATTTTTTTTTCAAACGTAGAATGATACTAAGAAGAAAAGTTGTTTGAACAATGTTGTTATTGCGGCATTCACAAACAGTATATAATCTACTTTTAAGACATACATTCGTCACCACATAATTGTGGGTCTCCATAATGCTAATTAAGCAATTTATATAGTAGCATTGTTTACGTTTCGTTACTCACTATAAAGAACATTGCCAGAAGTACCATTGCCTTAATTAAACAAGCTCTTGTAATTGTCGATGTTAACATTAACTTGGATGAAACGCAAATGGTTTTGATTAGCGTTAGAGATTGTATTTCTTTGCCTAAAAATGCATATAACGAGAAAAGCATCGCACGAAACCTGTGTATCATGCAAAACATGCATGTCTGATACTGCGGCATGTAGGTTTGGCTCTTCTTGCAGAAGGTGTGCTTACACGTATAACATATTCTATCAAAGTCATTAAGCGACACACAACTTGTCGTTTTCAAAGTAAACTTGTTATGTTACATTTATTCATTTCTTATGCGCAATTCTTTGTTATTTCTTGCATTTTTCTGCCAGGTTATTGAATGGAGTCAACATACTGTAAGATACTAAACAACATGTAAGGTAGCTCAATATCAGACGGTCCCCTGCTGGGTCTATATTATTAGCCAGAACCAGATTACTTCTTGCTTAGCTGAAAGTACACTGGGATGGTTGTTTTTAGCAAATGTTCATTTGTTAGTATGCAGTGGTTACTATTTATAATATCGTACACTTTAATATCGCCTACTGTTTTAGAATTTTCGTCGAGTAATAACAGTGTACATCATTAATGAAAAGATTATGAAATGTAGCAAGCCTTTTCACCTACCGCAAATATGGAAATATTTCTTAAACTAATTTCAAAATGTACATTGATACATTGAATGATGGAAAACACAAACGATATTGTGTTTTCAATGTTGCAAATACCACTTGACGTACTAAAACAGACGGACGAAACATCTTCTCTACAAGATGTAATGGTGCTAATCTGAACGTTCTCATTTTTAAATAATATGAGCGTCATAAACTTACAAACCTCAGTGATTAAGAAACAAAAATTAAGTTCGACATTAATTACCTCATAAACAAACAATCAAATATATATCCCATTTACTTTTAATTGCATCTACCAAACACGCTAAAAGTAAAGATTTCTGCTACGTCCCGCGGCTCATGATGTCATTTTCATTTCTGCAATGTTAGGCCTCCCACTGACGTGCTTATATCTTAATTACTGCGTTGATACATCACAGGGCAAGGGCACGCTGGTAAGCTTTGTGAAATATGATCCTGGCGTGTTAAACCAAATTCCGCCAAGTTAACAGGGCATCCGGTTACAACGGTTTTCACTACAACACTACTTCAAAAGTCATCGAAAATATCACCATCTCTTAAGGGGGCATGTTGTGATATGGTCGCAGAGAAAGTAGTTCTTCTATAAAAGGGACTGGTTTCAATCTTCATTGAAAGGTAATGAGTGACTCATGCGCTGTTATGTTTTCGCCAGTGGATCATGGCGTGAATGGCCACGTTAAGTGGTATTGTTTCTAGGTTCATACACACTTTATAATTAAGACAGTTCAAAACGAAGTGAAAGTACATCACCTATGTCGAAAACAAATATACCGATTAAAAAACAGACACAACCCTACAAATCCATTTAAAATACAACGTATTGCCTAAGTCTCTTAATGTAAGTTAGTACACGGTACAACACGTGCACGCTTCAGTTATGTTTTATGTTTAAAATGGTTGTGAATAAAAATTTTAACTGGTCTATGTGCTGTTTTTTGTTGTTGTTTGGTTGTTGTTGTCGTTGTTGTTGATGTTGCTTATAGACAACCTTATTTGAACATACAGTCAGTATTTTTTTCAAACATTGAAGAAGAAGACGCATTCATAGTTTTATGCTTAATTATGAACAGAAAATGACGAAAGAATTCATGTTTTTTTTTGTTTGTTTTTTCATATATATATATATATATATATATATATATATATATATATATATATATACTCTGAAAGTGTGTCGAATAGGACGAAAGAGTTGCAATAATGACATCTTGTTGAACACATCATGGTATGATTTATGATGGTAGCCTGACATGTTCACATGCAAGCCTTACATCTTCGTTACCGAGACGGCATTTACCAATGTTGTAAAATTAAACATATACTACACCACTATTTATTACGCATTTAGGATGTAAAAACTCTGCTAACCTAGTTTATTTTCGCAAACCCTTTTCACTTTAACAAAATTGCAATATTCTTTCAATATACCTTTACATAATAATTTTATGCATGTTAATCATTCTCCAAACACAACCATATAAAAGGATGCTATTATAGACACTCCCTCCTCCCTCTAGTATCACCAATTCATCAAACCAACCATGTGTAACAATATACGTTGTCGTGTACATGTATAACGAATTATATAAGCCAAGTCTAAATACTCTATTTATACATTGCACTCTCAATTTTATTAACATGTTAAATGAAAGGGTGTATTCCTGTTCAAATAATGTAATCGTCGTTTGATGGTTCGTTGCATGCCACCGATTCTCTGCTTCGAGTCATATGCACGAAAAAATGTAAACAATGTGCAACATTAACACAACTGAAACACGTTCAAGCAATCGTAAATGAAACTGATATGCTTTGCTCGTACTCCACATGTACTTCGTTTCACTTTAACACAATCTTAATACATACAGTCAATCTTAAACGACGAAACAGTTTGTTGTAATTGCCCTTTATGTTTCCAGCTGAAGATGCAAGTTCGCAGCAGCATTAGTGCTGACAATTTACATTGAACGCAGCACCCTGTCAATGAAATACATTGGCGACAAGGTGGTACATCTGGATAATTTTTCATTTGCAAATGTTAACTATCGGCCATTATTTCCTTTTCGTTTCTAGGCAGGTTTTTTTACAACTAGACGAGCAACGTTCTCATAATGGCAGGACAAAGACAAATATATTTATCACCCATGTTCTCTTTTCCCTTCGTGCCTTCATCTGTTACGCGAATACAAAAAGTTGTATTTTAATTTCTTGACTTAATTGCCCCCAAACACCCCTATGTAATATTTTAAATGAAGATAAATTCAAAAAGATGTACCTTCTACAGCTGCATTGCAATACCAAAATACAAAACGAAAGTAGCTGTGTTACCGCCTTCGAACATGACAATAAGAATATTTTTATTTAGGACCACTTATGTGGTATGACCAGAATTTTACTGAGATATACAGTTAAATAAAATATCATGTATGTGGATATAAAGATTGTATAAATATATTTCTGCAATTGGGTGTTTCTAATTTCAATTAGACATGTTTCGTTAGAATAAATGAGGGTATATAAAGTCATGTCTAGAATATCATTATAAGACTGAAGAGACACAATACAAAACCTTTTTATAAATCAAGTTAACAGATCGCCCTACAATGATGTGGAAAATTTTTATACAATAAATGTCTACGGCACACATTTCCAGTCATTCCCAAATATGTGTGTTCTTCAATAACGATCCCACATGTAATCACTTTCAAATCATGACAAAACTGCCGATTCCGTGACAGCCTGGAAGGTTTATTACCCTTGTCACTGTTTTCAATTTTCTCACCGTATAATTCGGTAAGAGATTTGAGGTGGCGTACGTTTCATTATTACACAGCGTCCTGGGAAAGTTTCGTAAAGTAATTGTCACGAGATTATATCATCACATCAGGCTTTTATTGTTATACTTTTAAGATACAGCTTTTGTGTGATTTTAATATACATGTCTTATAAAGTTCAATTTTAATATATAATCACTTTTGACATTGCACGTAGTTGCCCTTTTCAAACTGATTTACGAATAAAAGTCAAATGTTTGAGCGAATAACTTCACAAAAAAATATATGTTTGGGCTTTAAAAAGTATTGCTAACATATTACAATACATTATTACTTTTGTTTTGTGCTATATAAGAAAATAAAAACACACACAAAGCACTATATAAATGCTCAAGGTATACGATATGATCATGCGCAGTCCTTAGCAAGTACCAATCGTTGCAATCTTTTAGAAAGAGAAGTTCTTCTACATAATACAAGGCACATTGATGGAGCTTAAGATATTAAAATTAATATGTCATTTTAGGCAGACGATTATAAAAGTTGTCAATATGGTACAACTCAAGTTAAGAGCTTGTAGTCAGTAGACCAAAAGTCAGCGCGGGATTCAAACCTTCAATTTATCCATATAGATACTACGTTCTTTTACCTTTATTGGATAAAATTGACGAGTCATCGTAGTTTTTGCCTTCATTTCGATTACAATCTTTTGATACCCCTTATAGAAAAAAATGACTCAAGAAAGAACATACATTTTTAAACCAAACGACATAACTTTACATGTGATTATCTTTAATAACTTGTATATTTATGTTAAACTACCAAAAATTTGATACTTTTTTCCAGGGTTGGTTTCGCTTTTAATTTTATGTACTATGGTTTTATGATAGCGACTGCGATTATTGTCACAAATGTGCAATACAAAAGAACACCCACACATTGTGTTAGCTCATTAATTCTTGCAATTTATCGCAACTTTGAATTGGTATATACAGTTCTCTTTCACGGATACAAATTATTTGTTCGATCATCCAATAGGACAAAGCTTTACAGCCGGTAGTCAAGATTTAGCTGTGTGTATCTTGTTCACCATTTAATACATGGCGACAATACATTGCAAACTGCACGCCTAATTGAGCTCGATACTAAAATTATCATATATTGTGAGTTATTGTGAAAATTGCGTCAGGATGTCTACAATCGTGCGCAATAAGCTTTTAAACGTTTTTATTTTAAAAAGTTTTCCATAAGTTTATGCTGACTTTAATACAGACGGCGAATATGTATATAGAAAAGAAAAAAAACTAAAATTATGCACGCGACATAGCAGCGCCATTACAATGCCAGTGGTATTATTCATTTATTACACACAAACAATTGGAAAAGATAGTTCAACAATTGCTCGGCACGGTGTGGTGATAATGGGAAGGGGTACAATATAAGACCTAACTAAAAGGTTGTTGGTAAGACGATTGTCCAAACCAATATCACATGGAAGTTTACCAATATGGACAGACATTTTCAGGTGTGATCTAGATGTTACCTACATACGAAACAAATATACACATGCTTCCTATAACATAACATAGCATCACAAAGCATCATAGCACATTGTTATTGTATTTACATTACGTATTTTCAAATCACTTTACAAACAAGGTACAACATAATCAGCTGTGGCTGGCAAGAGATATTAAGGAAAGAAATATGATGAAAACGTTGGTGGTGATTCTGAGCCTTTCTTAAACTCGAATGTTTCTTTTTATGGCGAGGGGCAATTGCTCATTCTAGATGAAGCCGGTGATCTTACAGAAGATATCATACTCAGCTTCATATTGTGTACATCAATAGATCACAAATTGTTTGTTAGTAAATTGCATATGATGATAAACTGTTGTGTATGAACTCATGTACAAATTAAGTAGGCATGTAGGTGTCAATATGTGGCAATCATTTTAAAACATTACACGAGCTGAAACAAGAATTATTTTCCTGTTATTTTCTAAACTGTGTTGCAACTTTATCATTTTGTATTTATTGAGTTACAATAATTCCAATAATAATGATTATCATTTGTTATCATTTATTACTATTTATTGTAAAAAGTTCTGTTAATATCATTGAAGACTAAATACATAAGATTATTTAAATGAAGCAGCATATATAAAAATAAAGAAGGCAAGAGACAAATGCATTTTCATGGCAATCAAATGTACAAGTAACAAGAAAGAGACGAGACATAACATAAATTAGAGCAAGCCTAACAGTTAGCGCCTTAGAGCTGTATGTCAGCAAGATTGTCCACAACTTGTCTTTTGTCGTAGTAAAAACAACATTGTATACATGTGTAGGCTTGTATGTGGATATGTTCCTCGGATGCACATTTTAAACATAAACCGTTTAAATGTATAAATGTCCTACAGCTGCAGCTCTTGTTTGGTGGTCTCTTTGAACCAAACAAGCAATTCCTTCAGTGTCCTCACTTCTTATTGAGCTCGGGATAATGTAGGAAAATGTTGTTTAGCTTTTTTATTACTGGAACGGACACACATTTTCAGCTTGCTGATAATGTGTTATGATTCTAGTATTTGTTGTTGTCATTGGAGTAGCGATAATAGTTTTTTGTTGCAGTAGCTTTGCAATATATAAAGTAGTAGCTGCAACAATATGGGTAGTCGAAGGCTTCATAGTAACAGTAATACTTTTAGTGAAAGGGGCGAAGATTTATGTCTTAATTAAAGTCGTTTGTCGATTGAGATATTCAAGAGCTTTACAAGAGATTCTTGTTTGTTAATCTTATATAATGTAATGTCAGCCGGTATCCATTTTCTCATTAACATTTCGTTCACATTAAAAATATGTTTGTCTTTACATTAGCTATGCTATACGCCCCTGTCTCTATCAAGTATTTCAACACACCTGCTACAGGAGTACCCGGTTGAGGTTGAGCGTTTCGAGTGTTTGCACTGAAGCAAAGGTTATCATGTCCGTGTTTATGTTCCAATGCTAAATACGTCTTCCTTGGGTGTTAATTGTAAATTTTATTTACTCCACATACGCATACATATTGTTGCCAGAAGTATGAATCAAATTATTTGAGACAGGTGAATAAAACGAACGTGTTAGTTGTCGTCTGCATATGAATTATATCGGTCTGTTCACAGCTTTTGTAAGTCGAGTAACCAGCTTAACACAAGTAACAAGTTTATGCAAATATTGCAGATCCCGATCTAGGAGCTGTCTGACCAGGATCTGTCTTTTTGCGACAGAATTATTTCGCAACATGAATGTTGAACTTTGCATGTAGTTTTAAGTAAACAAATTCGAAATTAGTGTGTGTTATTATGAAATGTAGCAGGTTAAGGGTCAAGTCTTCTCAGAGGGTATAAATTATCTAGCCAGATCAGATGACTGTCATGATGTGCAGCTATGACAGATGCGTGTTTTATGCGGTGATATAATGAAAGAAAGGATTCTTTAGATTTACAGTATTCATGCCGTGTGCTTTGTGTCATTATTTACATCTCGTGTTTTTATTCCGTCGGTAAATATTTTTCTGAACATCATTATTAAATCTACTTGTAAACTTCTTGTTGAATCATATTTAAAATGTTGGTATTGCAGGTTTGTAACAGTGTACTATACTATACAGTTTTACAGGGTTTACTACGTCCATCAGACAGACCAGAAATAAGTCATTGCTACAGAAGGACAGATATGCAGTTGTTTGGATTTGCATATAATGTGTGGTCTTAGTAAAAATCATAAATCGACTGTACTATCCGGCGCGTTTTGTAAACTGAGAAACCTTAAAGAAAAATAGTTCTTCGCTCATAAACCGGACATGTTGATTGCGTTATGGTTATTTCGTTACAGTCTTATGATATAAAGTTCTTGTTTAGACAAGGTTAACATTTCTGAATGAAGATTTTCTTAGTTGTATAGTTGTACCCTATTTTTCGCAGTCAATCAGTCGTCTTTGTTACACATGGAGGCTATTTTTAATTCATTCCTATTCTTTAATAATATGTTATTCTGTCTGTCAACATTTGGCTTACCTGTTTTTTCTATCTATTTGTCAGTCGTCTTCTTTTTTAACGGTTCACAGGGGGCGTTGTTAGTTATTCATTTGTCTGCATTCATTTGGTTTACATAAAGTATGCATATCTATTTTGTATCTCTAACTCCCTACTTTTTTAAATAATATATCTGTATGAGGTCTGTCTTTTATTCTCTATTGTCAATGTCAACCTGAATAATATAAATACATATCCATTTCATCAAATAAGTGTTTTAGTTTAGCTTGGCATATGTGTATGACGGTTATTTATACTGACTCCATGTCCTTTTGAAAAATAAAAAAGATAAACATATGGCATTTGCGTAACACTCATTGTTGTGTCAGCATATTTGCAAACCTCTCGTTAGCCGGAACTTTTAAATTGTTCAGCCCCTTTCCCATGTAGTAAATTCCATGAGGTTATCAGGGAGTCGGGTTACTAAGTGTTCTACACTTCAAAAAGTCACAAATAATATCACCAGTCTCCCCAGGAGTCCAGTAGGGATACATTCGCATGGAAAGTGGTTCCTTTATCATGACCTATCTGGACTGCGTTCCGTCTCTTCTGGCATTTATTGTGACTCCTACGTTACATCTATCCTTTCAGTAGTTTATATGTTGCGGTGTTCTAAAGCCACAACTGTCGCAGTATGGAATGGTATCGAAGCACTAAATCGTTGTTACTGACATACAGAATTTAGATCAATCCATCCTGTAAAATGCTGACAAGTCGCTGACAATTCCCTTTAAAAATTGACATTTTTATCTATTGCATGCAAATAACTATTAGGTATCACATTGTTATTTTACTTAACACATCATTTCCATGTACATAAGAAGAGGTAGTAAAATGGAAGTCGACTAAACTATTTATTGTTCGAATAAATAACTGAAAAGCTACAAAGATATTGACTCTGTAATTGAATTGATTGAATTGAATCTGAAATTGAAGTAATATGATTAAATCTTTTTTTCTATATTCTAAACAATAAGGTCCTATATAGGCACTTCAAAGGCAGTCAGCGTTCGCCCACTGTAATCATTATTCTAAGTGGTTTTTCAGAGTTGAAACGAAGAATTTTTTTAAAAAATGTGTGCAAATAATATAGGTACTAAAATCCTTATACCAATTACCAAGAGGATCTTAATAAAACTTTTACAAACAGGATTGAACATTGAACATTATCCCTTTAGCGAAACGCTCTGCGAGAATATTTTTAACCTAGCTTATTTCAGTCTATACGAATATAAATGTATCATCTCTATCGATTGTATTTTGTATCAGAATTATCAACAATAAACTTAATGACTGTAGATAATAATATGTCAGTATGTCAATTAAAGTGATTTAAACGTGTTGACAGGGGCGTGATAGTAAGGGTGTACAGGGTTCTAGTTCCTCACATTTCACAGCTTTGAAATGAAACCACTGCGCTTTTAAGTATATTGAAAGATAAAGACATTTATATGTAATTAATGCACATATCGAGTAACCCACAATGTAGCCCACTGTGATATATTGCCATGAGGATTTTTGTGTCACCTAGATATATTTTCGTGAATTCTTTATTTACAAATAATACTTTTTTTTGTCTTGCCAGGTGTTGCAGCTGAAGAAGATATCTAACCCAAAATTTGTCATAAAATTTATTAAATATGTTTTGTGATCTATGCTTGGTTTAACACACGTGTTATGTCAAGCCTATACTAGTTTAAGTGACATATAGTGTATTACCTTCATATGGTATCGGTAACAATGGATTTTACATACTTCTAACGTGTCTTTTTATCGTCATAATGTTTTTTAGTAGCATACTGCTATAGAATCTGCTTGCTCAACACAAAATCATATTAACAATACAAGCTTTTTACTTTAACTACAAACAACAACTAACACAATAAGATTTTATGACGAGATGTGGTAAAAAGAGAGACCAAGTTTTTGCTTATGAGGGAAGCCCAGAATGTTCACATTCGAGCTTCACGTCTTAGTGACGAATCTGACGGTGGCAATGATGATTTACTACTTTGTACTGATGTTTTTCTTTTGTTTCACAACTCTTCACAACAATTTAAATATTAAGCTTTTAATGCATATTAAGCATTCTTATTGATCAGGCCAATTTTATCCAAAATTCTTAAACAGTTAAGTATATAAATTACCAAATATCGAGATTGTTCGAAAAGTATTGTTTTAAAAATTAAACCAATTAATTTTCATTTTTCCTCCACCAGCAGCCTTTTTTTCAGTATTTATAAAATATAATATTGGAGCCACGCATTTCTACTAATATTATAATGTTAAAAATATCTCCATAGTCAGTTATTTTAACACCGGGTATTAACAAACTGCTAATGAAGGCGTATCTTCCATCATCAACACATAAAACCAACCTTTTTGAAAAAAGTAGTGCCAAAATACGAAGCAGACATTCGTGTACGTGTAGATTGTTATTAACCCAGTCTCACTTCCTATTATCTCTTAATACATTTGTACTCTACTAAATTACTACGTTAATTAAAAGGTTATTGCTATGTAAATAACGTCTTTGTTGTTTATTGGTTTATTGCAAGGAAATGAGTCTGTTTCGATACATTTTGGCGGGGCATTGTAAATAATGTGCAACGTTAACAAAGTTGAAACACGCCCAAAGAAACAGAAATAAACTGCAGTGCGTCGTTTTTGTTGATGTTCTTCTATCACTTTAAGACAACCGGGTTATCTTTAGACAAATATTATTTGACAAAAGGCTGGAAAGATAATAATTCTTCGCTGGAGTAAGCCAATCTTTCGACATGAGTTGACTTATGGCAAAAGTTGGTTACTCTAAAGATGTTCCATTCGATAAGTACATGCATTCGTATATTGTTGCATAATGCATTTTCTAATACGTTTATTCCTTAGACATTATTTGAAGTGGCATATATTGATGAATGACTATTTCCTTTTTTTGCAGTATTATTATATCTATATAGTATAATCAGTGAGTTCTGAAAGTGAAAGGTGTGTGTATACAAATAGTTTGTCTTTTCTCTTGATACTGACTTAAAATGATTGGGATGTTTTCTTGATAACTCTTTCCTGTACTATACTGTAATTCATGACTGACTAGATTACCTATCTCAGCAAATTTTCTACTTTTGCACTGTGAATAATCAGATTGCCATCTTTGTCTATTGTTCGTTGTGAAGCAAGTTTCGCTTTCGCAACAACGCCGATCCACCCACCTCCATTTACAGTATTCTACTGCAGTTTCAAAAAAGCTTTTATTGAAAGATTTAACCTATTTCATTACCACATAATATTTCAAAAGGTATTAAAACTATATGAAAATTAAGGAGGGCATTTCAATTTAAATGCTTGTGACGTTGGTAGATAATTCAAAAACTGACTTAGCAAATGTCCCATTTTTCAAAAAGTAGTTTGGTAAACTAATGTAATTTCTTTACTTTTTTGTTTTACTAGCATGATATTACAATAGTTAATGTGTTAAGATTTTTACTAAGAGGAAATGACGTTACTATAATCATAATAATGGCATGCTAATATGCTACATGTATACATTTTATATGTATTTATATATGTAAATGAAGGTCGGTGGCAATTATTCGTATTTATAAGAGTGTGTTACGATTCGCATTGTGTACGGCATATATTTCAAATAATCCCCAAATGTGGCTATTCTTAAAACAACGATCACGCGCGAGATTACTTTCAACTCATAATGAAACTGTCGAGGAAAGGTAATTATCCTTGTCACTGTTTTATAATACTCCTAATCCTGTATTGTACGTGTCTTCATTTGAAAGTTAATAACGTCTGGGCATGCTCACCTGTGTCCTTATTGTGCTGTATATGTTGAGTACCACAGCGTCATATTTGCCTTAAGGGATAATCATCAATACAGATACAACTCTAGAGTGGCGTATGCATAAAATACACGCAACTATAAACTTATAAGCCGTTGTTTACTTATTACAAAAAAGGAAACGACATTTTATGATAACTACAACATAGTATAATGTTCTCTTGTCTTCTTACCAATCAATAATAACGTATTAAAAACTTGATTACAAGTGGCAATACAAGTGGGTCCGATAATGGACGCCGATTGATAACGCCGCAATTAATTATTAAATTCTGACTATCATAGACCCTTATTGGTACGTCTAATTGATACATGCACATTTTTAAATATGTAATCAACTCGAAAAACAAAACACAACTGTATTTACAATAGCAAAAGTTCTAGTACATTTGTTTTTCATTACCAGTACATGTATTTTCATTTCATTTCTGCTGCTATGCCCGGTATGTCCACTATCTTCTATTTATTGCAACACCTTTCCTAGTGCACTGCTGTTTTACGGCGAGAATATCATTTTAACAATGAGGTCAACCAACTGCCTGAGAGTTTATGACGAATATTTTAAAAACATATTACATAAATGTGTGTTTAAGCAAGTGTTCGCTGTATGAACCTTGTGGAAAAAATGTCACTTTTTACTTGTGATTTGATATAAAATGTTATTTTATGATAAAACAAGATCTAAATTAACAAGATGATGATTCAGAATCTTTTGGGTGGTCTGTATGAACTACACAACCATATACAAACATTCGTTTTATAACTTTGATGGTTTTCTCTGGCAATGAAACTCTAAAAATTATTGACCATAGTGACATTGCTGTGTTTTATTACTAGAATGGACGAATAGTATTGAACTTCGAAGACGGGTTAGTGATTCTAGGTTTGGAAGTAGTCGGTTGGGTAATTGTAGCAACTGTTACAATAGTTGGTGTAATGGTCTCTGTAGAAGAAAGTGAAGTAGAAATTTTTGTAGCAGTAGACGTAATTTATAACTTAACTTATATATGACGAGTATGTCTTTGTTGTAAATGTACTAGCATGTTCTATTCGTAAAAAAGCTTATGTAATCCCGTATAAATTTTCAAATTAACATATTGTTCACATTAAAGGTACATAAGTTGCTATATTAAAAGACCCTGCAGCCATCTTGCCATTCAACATACCAGCCTATGGGGATCTCCCACTGTATGCGCTTCGCCAAGGGTTATTTAGTGCATGTTTTATGTTTACTGTACATATGATGAGTCGCGGTAAGGTGTTAATTGTACATTTTATCTACCACATAAACGCATTCACATTCTTGACAGAAATAAGATAATATACGAGTTCTGTACACGCTAAGAATATAGAGTACATTAGTCTGTACATGGCTTCGTTAAAGGTTGTATCCGTCAGTTTGGACCAAAATATTTTAAATACACATCTTAATAAGCTATTGTTACCTGAACAGATCACACAAAATGTTGTTTATTGATGTTCTACACATGTCTGAAAAGTGAACCATAACACCATTTCAAACATGTATTTCCTATCTGAGCCACACTGCCCAGTTACATATTATTAAACTAACAAAACCACGTGACTACTTATGTTTAAGCTCATTCACGTCATCCGCTCTGAAGTCGATGTCTACTTTTAGCTGAAATACCAATCGCTCTTACTTATGGATTTGAAAAGAATGAACATTTCAAGTGCTTATAAACGAGTTTTACTGGCCCATAGTTGAGATTCTGTTAAAAATCAAATCCACAAAAATTGTGGATAAATACCCCAAACAGAGGTCAGATATTGTTACATTTATTAGATATAGGCAAACTGTCGGTAAGTACCTTTAAAGGTTTTAGCCGGCTTAACCGGAATTGATCAGGTATGGCACAAAGGGTGGAACACTGTCCACTCAGGATCTGGACTTTCTGCTACTGAGACATGTGTCATAGCATATAAAATAAATAACTAAGCACCAAGTTTACCAACTGTAGAAGACTGTCGTGTGGCTTATGTACACTCACATGGGTAAACCTATATAGTTATATACTATGTAGTAGTGACATATGTATATGGTAGTTCAGTGAAGTCATTTTACTATAACCGTACTCACGTCTCGTGCTAAGATTTATTATATGAACCTATTGGAAGTATTTTCATTCTGTCAGTACATGTCTATCTAATAGTCAAAATCAAATGTGACTTATACAGCCAGTGGGTGAGTCAAATTAGACAGGTAAACAATTAGTTTAACGTAAGCAATAATAATCCGGTATGATAACACATGTACTGTGCACGTTCAAAATAACTGTGTGGTGTATAAAAGACACAACTCCATTGCAACATACGCCGCGTTTTGTAATCTAAGAAAGATGATGACAAAACATTTCTCGAGCATCAATGTGCTTCGTTTTGGTTATGCATAGCGTGATTTATATATGTTATTCAAAACATATGTTCATTGAAAGAGGAATAACTTCGGAATGCGGACTTTTACTTGTACCCTGGCTCGTCTGTTTAATAGTCACTTTGTTTATGTATACGATTATCTTTCGTTTTAATTCATGAGCTAACTTATTTTCTTGTAACTATGTTTGTCTTACTGCCTATTGCACACCTGGGTGTTTATAAGTATGTATATGGCCCTACTGTATGATGGTTTGCTGTGGTCTATTTGCTCAGTCTTTAGCCAAATCCTATTACCTCTAATTCATTATGTCACCTTTTTTAACTCATGTGCTCTTTATATCCGTTTTACCTCTTCCCATTTTATCACTTTACTTCTAAATTGGAACAAAAATAACATTCGTTAATCCAACATATAAATGTAATCATTATTAAAGTTATGCATCTGCATTTTTCGCACACCTCTGAAGCTGTCCGTCATGCTGTTCAGCACTTCTTCTTCTTTTCACTACGTTCACTACATATATGTTAGATAGAAGTTTGATTGACGGCAACATATTCCCGTTTAAAAAGAAGAAAAACAATAAACAAACATATATCTTTCAAATAAAACTGGTGATTGTGCCATTTTCCCATGCAAGTCTCTCGCTGGGTTTGATTGATAAGATGATTGTATGGTGGAATGTTTACATCTCTACACCCGTTTACTCTTTTTGCAGAATTTCACAACGGGTTAGTTGTTTCGTTGTTGTGCATCTGAACGCATGAAGTGGGGAGGACAAACTGCTCTAGATTGCGCTTTTTTCTGATTACATTTTTTTCTTTTCAATGATCCATTACCATAAAAATAATTTTCTTTAAAATGTCATTGTAGTTAGACCGATTTTAAGGTCGAATTGATTTCCTTTAAAAACCCTTCTTCATAAAAAGTACATGTTATTCTGTGAATTTTTTAATATTCCTGCCGTTATTTTTTATTGTATTCTAGAGATTAATTTATAAAAAAAAATAATGTAAGAGTCGGATTCATGCCTTTGCAAGCGAAATGTAGGCATCTTAGACATGTGGTGTTTTAGTCTCAATTGTGAGATGTGGGATTTATTTAACACTTAAAACATGTAAAAGTGGCGAGGTTTATTAAATGCCTGACTTCAGAACATACATGCTTAAGTCATCAAAAGCTCTTTTTCCCATTAACACCCATATGCTATTACGCAGACATATTCTCAACAAAGGTGTCGATATGGCTCAAGCTTCATTTTTAATTTGAATATGAAAGAAGGTCATTAAGATATTGCCTGCATTTATGCAGATTTACTCGATTAAGATCACACATGTACACAAATTGACTCGGGCGACTTCGGCGACTTAGCGTTTTTAATAAACGTTAAAGAACAAGTGCGTCTTTTGTCACATAGAAACTAAAAATAATCTTATTGCATACATATTTCCATTTTGTTTTCCATTAATAAATGTTCGACAGGTGTTTATATCAAATTTATACTACTCTGCAAAAACTGTCGTCTGCATTCTGATATTTAAAGCATTACTTTAAAACGAGTTCGAACTGTATGACATATTTTGAATTTAAAAAGTAATATTGTAAAATGAATAAAAATATTGTGATGGATGGTATGTCATGTAAAATTAAGAAATATTACGTAACAATACCCCGTTATATTCAGAGATCGGTATACACTCGCACACGTCTTCTTATATGATTGGTTATTTTAGTTATTTTAACAGTTAAATGTAGCTTCACCATAATCTTTCAAAGGTTAATAAAATGCTAGTTTAAACAAGACTAGACTGTTTCTTTGCAATAAAAATGTCAAAGCAAGTATGTCAACTTTTGCTTGGGTGACCATTCAAACCCTTTACATCAGAGACTGCTAGACGTTTACTAGGCCTGTGTATATAGTGCAGATTCAAATCAAACTGTTTCTTGGTAGCCAGAATCTACGATTTTGCTGCTCAGACTCAGATATTTACCTTTTGCAAAATCCATGACAATATTATTAAGAATACTGTAGGAATTATCAGCAATTATTAAAGTAAGTGATAAAACGTCTTCACTCCAGCTTCGTGTGTGAGCTTTATTGCACCTTATAGACCATGAAATACTGTAAAGGCCTATTATTTTCGCTAGGTTGAACCTATCTGCAACCCTCTTTATGTTTAAACGGCCATGTCTTTGCTGACTGCTTCTCTAGTTTCATAGGGTTTTTTTACATACGTAATGTGCGTAATCGTTGAAGTTTGCATTTAACATATGTGCTTTGTAAGCGCATAGCTGTATTTCACAAACGACCTTTTATTTGCTTTAAAAATATCCAATTACTGCGTTTGCCAGTTTCTGCAACGTAAGGTGCATTTAGTTTGAGTGATATGTTATTGATGTTTCCGTTTAAATTGTAATTATAAATACTTGGATTGGGTTTCCCTTGTTTTTATTAAGTACACAAACTGATTTATACGGCATACGCAAAACGTTTGATCTATGAGCGCTATATATTTTTCAAGTTCGTTTACACGTCAAAGAAAGTTGATAGCATGTTTTATAAGTATGATATAGAATGACACATGTCAACTTGACAGAAAAAGAATCCAAATAGTTAAAACGTACCATCATGAAGACTTGACGTTTATACTTCTATGACAAAGATGATAGTTAAAACTTTTTTTGTCAAATATACATTATGGATAATCATCCACCTCGTGCTACGCCTTTTGTTATTTTACTTTTGCATTAACTTGTGTGTATGTACGTCTATGTAGACGTAGGTACAATTGTAATATATGTGTATTCTCATATGACCTTTTCATATATGTCTAACCATGTACACAATTAACAACACAATCATTTTTTGACGCATTTGTCTGTCGATTACTATTCAACAATACGTGTATGATTGAAATTACCTTTAATTTCTCCCTCATGAAAAAAATCAAACTGCTTTCCATACCCCGGTAGATATACCCGCGGTCGAACGGCTCGTTCGGAAGTCATAACCCTTGACATCCTCTTCAGACCGAACGAGTGCTACTTAAAAACAAACTTACACTCACGTGTTCCTCTTACAGTGCAGACATACCAGCGTTAATGTGGCTTACACCAGATGGAACGTTTGCTCAAGTACTGGAAGTAGTAAATATTTAAATTGAAAATATTTAAGTTATTAATGATACTAAAGTTGTTAAAACATTTTCTTGTAACGTGGTCATGATGTGAAACACATTTGTCGCTGCATTGCTGGCTATTTAACAATTTCACTAAACGCACCAACTCCCTATGCCATATGTTAAATCATTTTGTTGATTCTGAACTTGAAAATAAGGTTTAAAGTGTATTAAACAGGCACTTTATAAATGATTAAGCGACCAAGTAAACAAAATCAACTAGTTCGTACGGGCTATTGTTTTGTTTTCGTTAACAAACATATTTGTTCATCGTAATTGAAGGTAATTACCGGCTCTTATATGGTTATTACAGAGCAAATGATCAGCTGTTTTCTTGTCATAAGGTGGTGGGGAAGGGCATTCGTGTTAACTTAGTCACTCTCTCACAGACAAGTTACCTGTGTATGTGACTACTATTACTTTTCTAAATTTCTAAATATTAAATACTGACCCCATACAAACCAAAGAATGAGACGATCACACATGCCTTAAACGCTGTATAACAAGAATACATACAAAGTACAAACAACAGCTTTATTGTGCAATGGCTTTGCATTTGGTCAACCGCAAAATATATGCACCGTCTATACTGTTACATTTTTTCTTCGTCAGTTGCATATCTCCTTTTGGAAAGCAAGCATTATATCATACACTGGAGATATTGAAATAGATTTATGTCATTGAATGTCTCATTGTTCATTCTTCCCATATACATACGATTTGAATGTTTACTTGAGTATCCGGGAATATTATTGCGAAAGTCATTAAAAGTTATTGAAATGATATCGGTATTATTAGTTAGTTCTTTTGATATGTTGAAGTACATAAATCCCACACAAACTACCAGATGCCTGAAATGAAATATACTGTGGTATTAAATATAATGTTGGTAGCGACCACAACAGGACCTCAGACTGTTCTGCCCTTTAAACCGGTACTGAAACTGCAAACAACACTACAATATCGAGATGTTATTACAACTAATATATCAGTTACATTTCTAAACGAGTGTATTTCCAACGTTTAATTTTTGCATATATTTGTGCAATTGTCTTGACATTTAATTTTTCTAACTAAAGAATCTCATGACTCCATACATGCTTTGGTTAAACTTTTATCCTCGTCGGTATTTATCTCCATTTCTCTGACCTGATCAGTGACATCCATGTATGGACTCTTGGGGTTTGCTCGTTTTATACTACTTTGATCATGTGGTAGACAGTAGCCTTGTTGACGAAAAAATGCCATCATCTATGGCATTTAAACGACAGATTAAAACTATTACACGTGACAGTATAGTTTAAAGACTCTAACCCATTGACGTTGAGGTGAAAGAAGTGACCATTGCTTGAAAACAGCTAAAAGAGTAAGTTCAAATGTAACAAGCTGAATTAAATTTTGAAGATCGTCACTTTAAAACTGGACAGACGCAGAAACAGAAGGTCACACGTTCTATATGGGGAAGGTAAAGGATGAATGTGAACGATATAACTTCGCGAATCAAATCATGAATAAGACAGAGTAAGGGACAGATGTTAAAGAAAACGAAAAAGACATTGCTCGATCTGGGACAGTTGATGTGCCTTAATAACTGTAATCATCTCATCTATAAAGTCGGCAGACCCCTGTCGGGACATGGATTGAAGGACCAGGGCATCCAAATACTACGCTGTCGTCTACAGTTTACTGATGAGGGGCACAATTGGCCAAGAAAATACAGTATTTTACTGAGATAATAAATTGGAGACCCGTCTAATTTTCCCTTCAACTCTCTTCATTCTGGAGAAAATAAATAGGTTTGCTATTCAATTGAGTCAATGGCGGTGTGAAATCTTAATAAAATAAACATTTATTGCGTTTTCAAATGTGTGCACTGTAAAGGTTACGTCAGGTGGGCTATAGACAAAGGGAGACATTTGACACTTATGGGGATCCATCGTTGCTTCGTGTCAGCGAAACGTTACCGTACCATTTTTCACAATATATATACGCTTAATTTGTTTAAGATTAATCATATTTGAAATGTAGAAGAATGAAGAATGTAGATAAAAATTAAACAAATATGATCGTCGGTCAATGGACAATTTGTTACTTTTCGTATTAACGATATTATGGAGAAAAAACATCAAAAATCAAAGTGAGGTCTTCTTAATTAAAGGTCGCGATCTTTTGATATTTAGTGCTATTAGTAACAATCTAAAATATTACCGTTCAACCACGTAATGTTTAGCTATTACATGACAACGATTTCATGTGTCGTTATTTATAATATCATTTAAAATGTCAAAAAGCTAATATACTTTGAGAAATATTCCGATTAAATCCTAAAATATAAATATTCACAATTAGCAGTCTCTTGGCATTTAACTGCATTATGTTTTAAGTATTAAATCTGTTAAACAGGTAAAGGGGTTTACTAGGAGAAGAAACACATTTTCTAGTTGCCACGAGAGGTGCTTACTTGATATCATCCAGGATATTCAAAAAGAACGTGAAATAATATAATGTGTAGACATATATAAGGAGTAGACATTATCCTGTTAAGTTTGTCTGGAAACAGTAAAGACGTGTCCTATCGATGACATTCAATTCTGCATACAATAATAGGAACTCTGGAGGATATGTTATGTACACTGTACCTCATCTTGACGTTTGTTTGACTCAGGATACACGTAACCCTTGTCAATGTATTTTACTAGACATCGAGTGTTTATCATTGTAAGACTCCTTCATCCATAAACGATATGAAATACACAGTCAATGGCATTTTTTGTTAATAAAGGCAGTTATTTTTTGATGGAAACTTATATTCTCAGTAATGCTACGATTAATATTGAATTTATTACATACCATCTTCTTTTGTCTATATAATACTTTTTATATCCTATTTATTAAGTACCGTTGTCGATTTATAGGCAATGTACACTAACCATGTACAACACAGGAAGCCGTGGCTAAATGGTTGCTAAGCTGCCTGGATTATTTCAGCGGGATGGTTTATATCTAGACGATTGAGATGTAATGAAGACAAACGATGCAGTACTCAAAATTCGTGGTGGACTAGATAAGTCTTAAAGCCCACATTGTGACTCTGCTTGTCCTGGTATATATAAGTGATTCGGTTATGTTTTAGAAATTATTCGCAATTATTGCTATGTTCCTAAATCGCTTCAATGGTATTTTTATTTGTATGTAATTATTAAACGGAAAACGAATAAAAGGGGGCGACACTGCTGATTTATCTGCAGTTGGGACATCTGTTAGGGTATTCTTAAGTTTGAATTATAATGGATCTTTAATGTTGAACTATATTTGTCCTGCCTATCCTGATTGTGGCAGGAAATCTTAAACGTGGGTGGTTATTTGTTTTACCGCACTTTAACTACAGATGATGCTTATTTAAGCATGTTAAAGCTTCCGTTTAAAGGTGGTCTTGGGCGATTCGCCGGTATAAAATGTATGTTTAGTTTAAGAAAACGTTGTATGTAGGTATATTGGAAACACAAGTCAATAGTATTACGCTGCTACTGATTAATATGATTGCAACACTACTCCAGGGCAATATAAATCTATAGATATTAACATAATAAGCTTATCTTTTAGGTTTTAAGAATTCGCCCCCCCCCCCCCCCCCCCCCCACCAACATCCACCACCCTTCCCAAGAATCCTCGAATATGACGCCAAAGATTATCTCCCACGACAACATTTAACCAATAAATTGATTTTGAAAATAGGCTTGTTTATGTGTCTAATGTTACCGATAGTCTGCTGGCTGATTCTTAAAGTAAAAAAATATAATTTAATGGAAACAAAACCACCTCATTTCACATATTTGTGGTATTCATGTAAATGCTGAGACAAATATAGAATAAAAACAATCAGCCTTGGAAAATACATTCAATATTAACCTTATCTTTGTTTTGCATTTTTCTTAAATGTTACTTTTTGTTTAAACTATCCTAAACAACATTGAAGTTGTCCTGTGATCACATCCTATACACCATTGAAGTTGTCCAGTAATCACTATGCTATACAACATTGAAGTTGTCCAGTAATCACTATCCTATACAACATTGAAGTTGTCCAGTGATCACTATCCTATACAACATTGAAGTTGTCCAGTGATCACTATCCTATACAACAATGAAGTTGTCCAGTGATCACTATCCTATACAACAATGAAGTTGTCCAGTGATCACTATCCTATACAACATTGAAGTTGTCCAGTGATCACTATCCTGTACAACATTGAAGTTGTCTAGTGATCACTATCCTATACAACATTGAAGTTGTCCAGTGATCACTATCCTATACAACATTGAAGTTGTCCAGTGATCACTATCTCAACAACATTGAAGTTGTCCAGTGATCACTATCGTATACAACATTGAAGTTGTCCAGTGATCACTATCCTATACAACATTGAAGTTGTCCAATGATCACTATCCTATACAACATTGAAGTTGTCCAGTGGTCACTATCCTATACAACATTGAAGTTGTCAAGTGATCACTATCCTGTACAACATTGAAGTTGTCCAGTGATCACTATCCTATACAATATTGAAGTTGTCCAGTGATCACTATCCTATACAATATTGAAGTTATCCTGTGATCACTTTCCTATACAACATTGAAGTTGCCCAGTGATCACTATCCTATACAACATTGAAGTTGTCCTGTGATCACTATCCTATACAACATTGAAGTTGTCCAGTGATCACTATCCTATACAACATTGAAGTTGTCCAGTGATCACTATCCTATACAACATTGAAGTTGTCCTGTGATCTACAACATTGAAGTTGTCCTGTGATCACTATCGTATACAACAGTGAAGTTGTCCAGTGATCACTACCCTATACAACATTGAAGTTGTCCAGTGATCCCTATCCTTTACAACATTGAAGTTGTCCAGTGATCACTATCCTATACAACATTAAAGTTGTCCAGTGATCGCTATCCTATACACCATTGAAGTTGTCCAGTGATCACTATCCTATACAACATTGAAGTTGTCCAGTGATCACTATTCTATACAACATTGAAGTTGTCCAGTGATCACTATCCTATACAAAATTGAAGTTGTCCAGTGATCACTATCGTATACAACATTGAAGTTGTCCAGTGATCACTATCCTATACAACATTGAAGTTGTCCAATGATCACTATCCTATACAACATTGAAGTTGTCCAGTGATCTCTATCCTAAACAACATTGAAGTTGCCCAGTGATCACTATCCTATACAACATTGAAGTTGTCCAGTGATCACTATCCTATACAACATTGAAGTTGTCCAGTAATCACTATCCTGTACAACATTGAAGTTGTCCACTGATCACTATCATGTACAACATTGAAGTTGTCCACTGATCACTATCCTATACAACATTGAAGTTGTCCAGTGATCACTATCCTATACAACATTGAAGTTGTCCAATGATCACTATCCTGTACAACATTGAAGTTGTCCAGTGATCACTATCCTGTACAACATTGAAGTTGTCTAGTGATCACTATCCTATACAACATTGAAGTTGTCCAGTGATCACTATCCTATACAACATTGAAGTTGTCCAGTGATCACTATCTCAACAACATTGAAGTTGTCCACTGATCACTATCCTATACAACATTGAAGTTGTCCAGTGATCACTATCCTATACAACATTGAAGTTGTCCAATGATCACTATCATGTACAACATTGAAGTTGTCCACTGATCACTATCCTATACAACATTGAAGTTGTCCAGTGATCACTATCCTATACAACATTGAAGTTGTCCAATGATCACTATCCTGTACAACATTGAAGTTGTCCAGTGATCACTATCCTGTACAACATTGAAGTTGTCTAGTGATCACTATCCTATACAACATTGAAGTTGTCCAGTGATCACTATCCTATACAACATTGAAGTTGTCCAGTGATCACTATCTCAACAACATTGAAGTTGTCCAGTGATCACTATCGTATACAACATTGAAGTTGTCCAGTGATCACTATCCTATACAACATTGAAGTTGTCCAATGATCACTATCCTATACAACATTGAAGTTGTCCAGTGGTCACTATCCTATACAACATTGAAGTTGTCCAGTGATCACTATCCTATACAATATTGAAGTTATCCTGTGATCACTTTCCTATACAACATTGAAGTTGCCCAGTGATCACTATCCTATACAACATTGAAGTTGTCCTGTGATCACTATCCTATACAACATTGAAGTTGTCCAGTGATCACTATCCTATACAACATTGAAGTTGTCCAGTGATCACTATCCTATACAACATTGAAGTTGTCCTGTGATCTACAACATTGAAGTTGTCCTGTGATCACTATCGTATACAACAGTGAAGTTGTCCAGTGATCACTACCCTATACAACATTGAAGTTGTCCAGTGATCCCTATCCTTTACAACATTGAAGTTGTCCAGTGATCACTATCCTATACAACATTAAAGTTGTCCAGTGATCGCTATCCTATACACCATTGAAGTTGTCCAGTGATCACTATCCTATACAACATTGAAGTTGTCCAGTGATCACTATTCTATACAACATTGAAGTTGTCCAGTGATCACTATCCTATACAAAATTGAAGTTGTCCAGTGATCACTATCGTATACAACATTGAAGTTGTCCAGTGATCACTATCCTATACAACATTGAAGTTGTCCAATGATCACTATCCTATACAACATTGAAGTTGTCCAGTGATCTCTATCCTAAACAACATTGAAGTTGCCCAGTGATCACTATCCTATACAACATTGAAGTTGTCCAGTGATCACTATCCTATACAACATTGAAGTTGTCCAGTAATCACTATCCTGTACAACATTGAAGTTGTCCACTGATCACTATCATGTACAACATTGAAGTTGTCCACTGATCACTATCCTATACAACATTGAAGTTGTCCAGTGATCACTATCCTATACAACATTGAAGTTGTCCAATGATCACTATCCTGTACAACATTGAAGTTGTCCAGTGATCACTATCCTGTACAACATTGAAGTTGTCCTGTGATCACTATCCTATACAACATTGAAGTTGTCCAGTGATCACTATCCTATACATCATTGAAGTTGCCCAGTGATCACTATCCTATACAACATTGAGGTTGCCCAGTGATCACTATCCTATACAACATTGAAGTTGTCCAATGATCACTATCCTGTACAACATTGAAGTTGCCCAGTGATCACTATCCTATACAACATTGAAGTTGCCCAGTGATCACTATCCTATACAACATTGAAGTTGTCCAGTGATCACGAAGACTTGCCGCAGCTTGATGAGAACTATGAGTGGAACGATTTCCTTTCACACGTGTGGCTGGCTAGTAGATCATGTGCCGGGAGAGTTGGTTGGGGAACCGGGTCTTATCTTTGGGACTTGTTGGTTGTTTCCTTGACAACGATATCCTTTCCTACTAGCAGCCCTAGCGGGTGACACCCACACCTACCAACCCCGCGTCAGGGTACACATGCATAATACACGCCCTGGTCACTGTTTACTAGCCTGTATGGAAAACATAATACATTTGCCATGGGATGAAACCATATACACGTAGTGTCTTTAAAGTATTACTCAAAATTATGATTGAGTATATATTGGCCCAATTTTGTTCCTAATTAATCTACAGCAGATCAATCGGAACTCTCGGATCTAATGGCTTTAACCGTTATCAAACTTATTTGTTTGCCAAGATACAGGTTAACCATTATTTATGTGTGATAAAATTAAGCACAGACATATTCTTTCCCTATTTTGGTTTTTAATTCTGAAATAATTACCGAGAAATTAATACTGTCTACCGCGAAACAAGCTTTCCATAAATTGGAACACTCGGATCAACACTTGCGAAAACCGCTTGCAATTATTCTTTACATTTTTTTATAGTTTTAAGTTTATCACATAAGCTTTGTTTTGTAAGATCTATAAACTTATTCGAACGTTCTAACGATCGGATAAAAACGTATCCGAACCTTCGAATGCGTCAATAAATTAATTTTGCCATCCCTACAAATAAATGACACAGTTAAGTCTGGTCTAAAAAATCGGTTGGCCGTTTTATGCATAATGCAATTGTTAATACATCACAGCTCTGGGTTTGGCAAAATTAATTCATTAATAAGGATTTAAATCAAATCAACACGCGTTAATGAATCCGTATTAGACTATGGTCGATCTAACCACAATATTAGAAAAACTTCAGATTAATTTAATGAAGCCGCGATATTAGCTAAGATACAGTCACGGCAAACACAAATTTGGAAATCACTTGTTCCAAATAACTTTCTGAAAAAAAATGACACTGCGGGAAACGGAACGCTTCATTATCCCGCAGGCACCGCCATTAACGTCGTACAGAAAGCGTATTATCATCCGTCTTCCATGGCATCGACTGGATTGGCCACCATGTCCGACATTCTGGATGGCGTCTGGTCACCTCCATGTAGTAGGTAACATTACAACAGGGCCGCAACCCCATAAGGTAATCAGCTTGTCAACGCCGGCTGAAGATGCAATCAATTGTTGTCCAGGTTTTGTTATCTTGTATCTGGTAGTTGTGTGTTTAGATTAGATTTAAGGCGTTTTGTTTGAAGATTTGAATTGGGAATTAAACGTCTGCTAAGTCTTAATTAAGTTGAAACCAATGTTTTCAGAATAATCTGTCATTTGACCAGTCAACAAATTAATTGCTAACGCTTTGAACGAAACACACTTAAAAAGAGATGAAAACTAGATAATATGCGTAACATATGAAAATGAAACAAGGACTGTGTGTACATTTTATTATCAGATCATGTAACTTTTCTAGGAAGTTATGCTTACTTATTTTTGTTTCATTTCTTGGAAACATTTACACTGGGTATCCCTAAACAAAAAGCAAATGAAAGAATCGCTGATGCAACTATCTTAAATTAGGAGACACAGAGGAAGGAAATAGATTTGATGATTAAAAATCGTCGCCCATTGATGGCGATATTCTTCTGGCCAAACTATAAAACCAGATTCATTATGATTGTTCATAATCAGTTTAAAGTACCGAGGTAATAACCTTTATTGAACATTGTCAAGTCCCGGCTCCCTCGCGATTCATCACGAAACGATTTGAATACGTACATTGACATATTTGTTCCTCTTTATTATCTAAAAATGGCAAGATAACCATAAATTGCTCCTCCAAAACGACTTTCTCCATATAGTCTCATCATTCAAGCCATCTGCTAGAGCATTTACTGCCACAGACATTATGCATTGAGAATAAGTGCTTGATTTATTCAGTGTCTTGGAACAAGAGTCATTTCTTCATTACGGTATCTGCATTTGCGATCGTAGGGAACACGTTGTCTTCCTAGAAGACTCAGCTGTCCAACGCTGACTGTGTCGTCGAAATAGGAATACTTATGTCACAGACCGTTTGAAGAATCCTTTTTATCAGTGGTTCTACCCAGACATTAATTTTTTGTCCAAAAAAAAAGACTAACATTGTAATAATCTGTGATAATATGTGTCTACATAAGTCTGCATAATTGACAGAAGTGCAGTTGGTATTCCTAGTTCTAAACATCTAACTACATGTAGGAAATAAGTATAATAGCCACGCAGCTTTGGCGAATAAACCAAAACAGCGATAACAACGTTGCAACTACGTCACATTTCATTATTCATTAGTGTACATCACATAGCCGTTCTCGGTGCCTTCGTAAATTTAATTGTTGATTTAAATTCATGTAACAGCTTTAATGAACAGTTATCCCCAGAATGCGCGAGTATTGTCTGCATCTTTATGCATAAGTCGGAAACGCGGATAAAATCGACGAATATACTTATGCAAAATTTGCCATCCTAGGGGTTATGCCACAGCAATTTGCTCATTTTATTGGCGTGGCAAAAAGTATTGGTGCCATTCTGTTTATACGATCAGACAAGCGTTTGCTCACTTTTTTGTTTCTGTTATTTACATATATGGTATACATGATGGTGTCGCTATTTACATGTATATGAAATGTATTAATACAATACCAGATGTGTTTAGGTATTATTTTGAACCATTAACGATCTTGTTGACTCTGTTTATTATAGATTTCCTATAGGGTAAGTAGATATTCATAATTCCCTGAGTTCTACCCCAGCACTAGTCATTTTACCTTTCCATGTCGAATCCCCATAACCTGATCAGATTTGCTTTCTAATCCTTCTTTGCACGCATTATCTGTGTATCGTACAAAACCATTTATTTAAGCTTAGGGTTAAGATTTATGTCTTTTTCCTGTATGTTTAAGAATAACTCCTCTCCTTAACTACATATGTTACTTTTATAAATGCATTTTATGACATTAAAACTTGTCAAATGTTGTGCCTACATATAACTATAACTGAAGTTGCATTTAGACAGAACACAGTTGTTATTTTTCTTTCCTTTTCGCTTGTTATCAAAGGTTATCTAATGTACCACTCCTAGATTGAACAACAAATATGTTTCTAGTATTTAACCACACACCAATTAAAATCCTACTGTTGGGTTTAAATCACAACCAATACGGATGATAATGGTTTAAAGGCAACAGTTGTACCAATCTAATGTCAAGTAAATGTCTATTTATTTAACATGTACCTAAATTCCTATTGATTCCGAGTGTTAAGCATCTTATTGATATCAATGTAGAAACCACACAAGACGCGAATGAAGCTATAAAAGCGACCGGTTGGTAGTAATGCTGCGATATACACTGTTTGTCTGGATAAAGCAAAGACGCTTACGTTTCCACGACCATACGTCTTCTTAAACTCTACCAGATCAAATCTCTCAATCCCAACTATTTGGCTTACTAAATGAATTGACTTGTCTATCTTTTTGACAATATACATATAATACACATGTTTGTAGCGAACATGATAAATTGCATGTCGCTAAATTATAGAATGGTCATGTTTTGCATGTAAATCATTTTTTCTCACACAAAAAATCTTGAAACATTGACTTTAATTTATTTTATATTAATTTTTTTAAATAATTACTAAATACAGTCTTCTTAAGATGCTGGCTTCAGAAACTTTCCAACAATTGTGTTTTTGAAAGTCGGTAAATAACATTGTCTTTCGCGAATGGAAAATAAGTTATTTAAGATCGTTACCGAAATGTATCTTATGCACAAGTTTGGTCTATTTCCAAACAATTTATTACAAGCAATTTTAAGACAAGAGTGAAGATAATATTAATGTCGTTTATTTGCAAAAAAGTAGCAAAGTCTATTTATTTTCCTAGTCGTTCTAATTTAAATAACGCCATCGTATCAAACAGCTTCGTCTTCCAAGATAGATGTCGGGTAAATGCTTCAATTAGCTTGAAATTGTCCTGATAAACAGCTAAAAGGCAAAGTTAAAGTCGGAGAGCCGTCGACAATGGATTTTAAATTAAGCTGATAAACGGCTGTAAAGCGTCAGAGTAACAAAGTTCCTATAAGACAATGAAGGGTTAGATGAGCCTCAGGGGAAGATGCATGCTGGGTAGAAATGTGAGACTGGAGTCTCAGGTGACCAATGGTAGTCTGGTAGTTTAACAATACAAGCACATTCAGAAAGAGCCATTTAATGTATTAACATTTATTTGTAACTGGATACAATTATTTTAAAGTTGAAATGTGTGACGTCAAAATGTGATGATTTGGTCACTTTGGTTAATTGTCTGTTGACAAGGTTTTGTTATGAAATTTGTTTAAATTTAAGTATACATATCTATCCCATTTTCATTTCTGAGGTAGTTGTGTTAAGTAACTGTCGTATTTGTATAAAATGAAGATTTTTTAAAAATATTTTAACAATTTATATTGCATGTCCGTGTATTATGTTTCATTTAAAATGACAGTTTTCTTTTTCTAGTTAGCTAAATATTCTAACCGCAATTTGCATTTTTCTTACAATTGTACATAATATAAATGCTAATCTTATGTGCAAAACTTCGTTTGAACGAGAGTTATTTCAAGGAGAAGCTTGTTCGGTGTGGCTAGTGCACTTTCAAGTAATTGTGATTTAAATATATTGCCTAAAATGAATGGAAGTCAGCCGTCTAGTATATTCTATATGTCTCATGGTCGCTTGACATCGCATTGTCCACTTGATTAAGTTCACTGGTCACTCTGAATAGGAAAGTCAGTAGAGACATCGGCCAAACACACATGCTTTTCAAGTCCTGTCAACTACTTCATATAAATGATAATCATCTACTTCAATAGTTTACGATCAATTGAATTATACCTGTCCACGGAAGGCTAGTCTAGTTTAAAATTGGACATGTATGATTAATGTTTATATCTTTGATATGTATTTGATAGGGAAATGACACTAGCTGGGAGGGGGGTGGGAGGGGGGGGGGGTTAAGGACAAATGTAAGTTTTCGCTCTTTAAATAAGTATTTAAACAAATTATTATAAAGCATTTGTGGAATGAATTTGTAAAGTGTCTTATAGAAACATGAATAATTTAAATAATTGTATGGATGCTTATGCCATACTGGTTTCCACATATTAAAGTCCTCGCCTAATGGGTTCAAGTCTTTGTCGAGGTAGGAACTTTAATGTAAAAGGACTACCAGTTAACAGCGGATCACCGATGGTTCTACCCTGGTATTTGTCTAGATTCATCCTTCACCAAGTCTTAGCCAATAATTGTTTTGGTGCGCGATGAAACCGAATACAATATTTTGATTGTTTTTGTATTTCATTTTTCTAAACATTACCTTGTACAATTGTCTCTACGCATACTTACAAATGTTTGAATCGACATTGTGTGCCTATATTTTAATATTATTTATTTTGCAATACATCTAGATATTATGCAAAATGCATTAATTGGCTTACATGTTTTGTAAAGCTAATACACTCCTATCTCGTCTTGTATCCGGGGAAATCAGACAGTTATGATCCCATTCTATTTATTTCTGTTTCTAATATTGGTTCGACATTGATTTAAATCTTGTACAGTAGACAAAAACACATTATCTTCTAATGGACTGGAGTTGCTCAGATATGGACTGAACCTATCATTTCCTCTAAAACTAATGGCAACATTTGTTCGAAAGTATCTCAGCTGAGCCGAACAGCCTTCGGGTCTTTTAAATGTATTTCTCTCGTTTCTTGCAGACACTACTCACAGATATGGGAAGATCAAGATTGAATGCTTGTTTTGTTGTTTCTGCTTGATTTTGTTAATTAATTGCTCCCGCTTCGATTGCCATGGCGATATTATGCCGTGGTAAGTATAGACAGATTTAAAAGGAACAGTATCCTTTTGAGAATGAGCCTTCTCCAAGTAATGCTTTATGTCTTCTATATATCATTACTTATATTTCCCGGTTTATATGAAACTGATATATACTTTTTCTCACAACGCAGCTAATAATGCAAATTCTACAAAGCATGATAAACCCTTTAAAATAATGGTGTATTCATCGGCAAGCTTTGTTAAAATCTTGTGTAAATTACCTGTTCACTAAAGTGTAATAGAAACATTTTTGCACAGCGCTTAGAAAATTGCTGGGGCTATGTAGCATAATAATGCAAGTCATTGCTTTGTCATTTAAAGAAAGCTAATTGCGCATAACTATTTAACTAATTATTTTAGTTTAGATAAACCAGGATCGAGTCGCGGACTGGCTTCACATGTTTCCTCCTATGTTACATACCTTAATGAGAGTATTAAAATAGCACCAGCTGAGGTTCTAAAGGACAAGACATAAGCGAATTTAATTGTTGGTTTAGAAACCCCTCGGCAATTGAGAGCTATCCTAAGAAACGCAATGTTACAGTCTAAACATATTCAATGTTATTATCCTCTAAAGCAACTGCATACTGATGTATAAGGTTCGTTATTTTTACAATGCATTATGTCTCTGCTATTGCTTTAAAATGATATGTATTTATAGTTCATAAACAGTTTAAATAGGTTGTTGGTCTGTTAAAGATAAGAGCTTAATGTGCAACTGTAGACTTGATTATAGAAGTTCTTGAGTCTCTGGTGTCATTGGGAAACTTCGTTTAAAACCCTGAAGCGCAGAAAATACACTTTATATAATGTTATGTTAAAGGTTATAAAATTATAACACATAATTATGCATTTCCTATGTATATCACGGATAAGTTGATTCGAAGAGTTAATGAGTTCTTTTCCCGTTAATGTTTATGTAACCAGTCAGGCATAATACAATAGTGTCATAGTAGTGTTATGTCATTATTTCCTGTTTTAGTTTAAACGTTCACATTAACTGTTAACATGAAAATGGATAAACTAAGGATGAACTGTTGTTATAAAGTGACATCTCAGATTCATTTCCAATTATCAACGTCCTTACTATGCACTTATAACCAGATTTCCTCTCATTTACTCTCAATTTAGATATTTAAAAATTCTGTGTGTGTGTTTCTACATAGATGATCCGGTTACTTGTCGAACATTAATATGTTTATGTAAACCACAATTTGAAAGACCACATTGTCTTAAGTATTCTACTTAAGACTCATTACCTTAGTGCCACGTTTTACAACTTATTCAGTCTCATAATGGCGAGTTCCTTGTAGTCATATTTAAAATAAATATACTTGGTGTTATAAGTATTGTGTTAACATACGTATTCGTTTTCTCATTAGAAAACTAAAATATCCGATGCTTGCAGAAAACAGTAAAGCTATATTGGTATTTTTATACAAGCCGTTTATTCAGCCTGAAGTGTGTTTGATTTGATACCATTTCCTCCTTTGGTTCATTATGAAGAAGCCATTAATCTGCTTCTGTTGTCATATTGAAGGGTAGTTTATTGTCCGCAGGCTTCGATCGCCACCCCGACAAAAAGGTAAAACATCTATAATCAATTATTAGGGACTCTTTCAACTTATGAATTAATAAGAAATAGACGTGTATATAATTAATTCATCATGCTTCGTCACGTAGAGTTACTAATTGCTTATAAATATAATGGCCCAATGGCAGACAATGTCATAAATACTGGGACTATGGATTCAAATTAATTAGTTTTGGGATTTTGAAATTTCGTCAAAATGATCAAGTAGTTATGTTTTCGTCGCCTTCATTTTATTAGTTTAGATTTCAGATTATTTATAGAAAGTCAGTATTTAATTTGTGTATTCGTGTCTTGCAAGTTATTCAAGAAATAGATTTTGACACAGTAAAATGATTTATGCATACTATTTTCTAAGTGTAATAAAACAACACGCATTCTCTACAGCAATCCAACCTTTCTTTCAGCAGGATATTTTGAAAAGAAAAAGTCTGACCAATTGTGTGCAATGAAAAAAACGTCCTCTTCGAAATTTATACCTGTAATTTGGTGGACAAATTTAGAAAAATCGTCGGTACGATGCCACATAAGGTGTAGTACAGACAGATATCCCATCTGGCGGTGTGCTCTCATTGATGTTCTCTAAATGGGTCGGGTCGTTCCTTAATTATCTTCTTTTTACAAGAGAACATATTTATACACTACTTTATGTATAATTAACAAATTAGCACAACAAATAAGAGTCGTCTGGTAGATTAGTAAAGGTAACTTGAAACCCCGAAGACAACAAAGATAGCTGGCGATGGACAAGCGATATGAGACTTGCAGGACACTTTCATTAACTGTCAATGGGAGTCATTCTTAGACTTAGCCTTGGTTGGCACATAATTAATCATGTATGGTCAAACAAGTCAAATATGACCCACGTTTTTATATTAAAGGCGACCGGAGTGATATCATAAATCAAATGTAAATGGAAATATTATCCTAGTCACGTCGATCGTAATTGGGAAGATCTGGTTACGGGGCGTGCTCTGTGACACCAGAGATCTGGTCATACAGTAGACACCATATAGAGACATGGTCTCGATAGACGTTCAAAAGTCAACGACTTGTTTAGGAAAATGTAAATAAATACATGGTCAACGATCCTTCCTCAGATGGATTAGGCAGTTCTGATTGTTTGAAGAGATAATTAATCTTAGAGAACAGAAGGGAACCTCTATTTGGGTTAGTACTTAAAATCCTTGTTACTAGAGAATATTAAAAACATGCAAATAAAGTGGTAACTGTGATGACTGCACTGGTCCGGAAATGAATCACGTAGATAAAGTTAACAGTGTACGCGACTTTAATGGGGCCTTTGATGTTTAATTTATCTCACTTTCAGCTTGTCATTAAATTTTTACCAGATTTAAAACATTTAATCACGCCCAACTACGAACTGGAATTTAACAAATCGTCACAGAGAAACTATTTTTAAAAATAAAAACTAAAAGATTACCGATATATATTTCTAAATACTTTTGATTATTTCTACATGGCTATTCTGTTTAAAGATATAAATCATACTATGTTCTGTTAATGTCAAGGTGAGAACGGAAGAGCGTCGTTGCAATGTTAGTATATGTAGGTACGCACTATAGGGAAGCGTCGATGAATGAAGTCGATGACAACCATGAGAACGACAGGCCCTAATTGCGTCTAACCCGCTTATAATGAGGACTTGGTGTCTCCCGTGACAGTTAATAATCACTGTAATTGAAGCACGAGGCTCGATAATGAAAAATAAATGTCATAATAATTGACTTCTTGGAAGCATATCAGAATATCAACTTGTATGATGTTTTGTCGGAAATATTTATCAGATTAATATCTTTGATCTACAAATGTACATGTATTTATATGTATATATTTACATGTATTATTAACATATAAAATTAATTATTATGAGCATGTAGTTTTATTTATGTTATAACTTTGTATCAAATGCACTTTTAAACGACTCCTTTGTTTAAAGGCAGATAAGAGTTTATAAGACAATTAGAAATTGAATTTAAATGTAATCTAGCACTAGATAATGACAAATCAACACTGGCCGAAAAAGGTAGGTATGCATGTGAAAGTTCAACTGAGAAGGGAACACTGAGGAAATACTGTATGCACATTCAGTGAAAAGCCGCCTTGAAATGGCCAGTCAGTCATTCGGCAATTGAAAAAAGTGCTTATACGGTTTTCGGGAACCCCTTAGCTCGCGCTTTCTGACAGTTTTCTTTAAGATAATAATAATTGTAAATAAAGGTATAGCATTTATGTTGATCAAGTAACAACTTCATCAGAAAAAAATATAACAAAATCAAATATCAACCGGTCCTTAAGCAGTTTCAGCATTTCAAGTTACAGTTGGTTTGTTCATTATGCCCCCTGTCAACGTTCTTTCTTTTACACGTATCTCGCATATTCCTGAACCGCGAATCCTTACAGCACAAATTGTGAAGTTCTTTTGGGGTCTTGCATATTTTGTTTATACATAAAACAACCTCAACACAATTTCATGCCGAATTAAAAACGTATCTTAGTCAGCCATGTTCACACGCTAGATAAGACCAGCACATTATTCCTAAATGCTTGCTAATCAGATTAGATCTTCCGCTGTGTTCCCGACAGGATTATGACCTGCGGTGGATGCACGAGGCCTATCAGTGTAGTTGTCTTTATTTGACAACTCTAAACTCAAGCATAGCTCGCTCACGAGGCTGAGAAAACAGCAGGACTTTCACGTTTACTACCAGACGTTTGGGTCGTTTTTATTGTCCTAATTTGAAAATTATTTCTTGCCTTCTTCGAAAATGTTGTTTTTGTTTCTAATATGTCAGCATCTTTATCTAACTCGTCTGTCATATTATTTTCGAAATGAATGCTTCTGTTTTTATATCTGCTTCAGGCTGTTTATAGTAAAATATCACATGCTGCATTTTCCTGGGAGTACAATAATTTTTCAAAGAACGGTATACAAGATAGATTCTGAGTATAACAGCTTATCATAGACAAACTCACATTCTTACAAAGTTGTGGTCGCAAACTTAACAGTTATATATAATTTTTTTAACCGGGTGCATTACTTATAAACATTTTTATAATCATTTAAAACTTATTTTACATTTACTATTAGTTGAAAAAATGTCTTTGAAATCTAGGCATACTAATCGAAATTCGTGGGACAAAACACAACAACGATTTGAACCGCGCAAATTTCTTCTAGGAAGTCAATCTTTCACTGTCCTAAATCTGTGATTCCTTGAAAGCGCCGGCTGTCATACAATATTCATGATATTAACATCTTCCTCTATTATGCCCACAAAATAAGCTTCATCTGGACCGTTTAAATTGATTTCTTTCTTGGATAGGGAGGAACATTTATTTTGGCTCATTTTAAAGCCCCCATGTCACATTAAAGCGGTTTTTTGGTTTATATCTCTCTCAACATTAGACTCTAAATCTTGTACACATTCGATGGGGAGGTTATTAGAATGCTGACGGTGTTAGTCCTCAGAAAGTTGGCATAGTGTTATAACACTGGAAATTTACTTAAACTATTAACGGCTGTCTTAATTTTAAAGTTGTGTACAATGTATGGTTAGTATTTGTTTGTAGTACTTGTTTTACGATTTACTTTAATATATGCATTTGATAATTAAATACTTTTAAGAATACATGTATATATTTTACAAATTTGAGTTGCTTCGCTGAAAACGTACTTTAAGAGATTCGAGTTCATCATCACTTACTCATTCCTTACTAGACCGTTTATTTACACATCATCCTGAATGGACATATAAACAATAACATACAAGTCTCGTAAAGAGAAAACAATTTAATCCATCTGTGCATGCTTTTCTAGATTGAGTGGTATCATAAATTGCATGGATTTATATTAAGAAATAATTGTCAAAAACAGATTTGGCCTTTGGTTTGACTAAATGGTCATTACGATTTTAAGGTTTTTTTTGAAGGGTTCTAATTATTGTTTCATATGTATGAATATAATAAAACCTTCTGTCTCTTTCATTGTAGTTTAGGCTCCGATAATATTTGACAAGAATGGAATATATTGAAACATTGCATGTCGAAGCGGTGTTTTATTGCTCCATTAGAACGATATGTATAATAAATCATATCGTCTGACAGTGAACCTGTCCTAGTAAGATGGAATCGTCCTGCCATCATGAACAATCATCGTCTCTACGTCGTTGAAATGATGGTGTGTAAATTATTTATGTTTTATCGTCGCTTCTTTTTTGTGTATTCATGCAGACGTGAACATATAGTCAAGATTTCAAGATTGACCTAAAGTATTGTCCACGTATCCATTGTTACATACGATCGGATGTTTCATATGTTGTGTCTTCTTGGAAATACGTGAATGATGTTTTATGGCAAATCTTTTATACTCGGATGTAGGGTTAGGATAATGTCAGTATTATATTGTAATGTATCCCGTCATAATACACGCTAGCATCGTTTGAACACCCTGCCCACAATTGGTCAAATTTCCTGTCACTTGTCTATATGTAAACTGACTGTTCTCCAAAAGCTTGTGTTGTCTTCAGCTCGACAACATGTGTAATTCCGAACTGCCCATGGGTTATTAAAGGTGTTGTGTATACATCAGTCACATGGTTAAATCGAAAGAGATGCAATAGTTTGAAACATTTAAAGTGCGCAAACGTACGCTTAACTATAACTAAATCACTTTCAATCATTAAACTGCATTTAACTGAGCGAAAAACTTTGCTATAGTTTATTTACATAACTACATGTACATATATAGCATGGCACTTGCACTGATTACTTTACGACACTGTTATCGTCTAGTCTCATATTTACGATCTTGTATTAACCAACGCACGGACGTCGTGGACTTCAACGGATTCTTTAGCCAGTTTGTAAACCGCAAGCAGTTTACAGAAACAAGCGAATATGTATGAATGCCATTTTAATGTTGCCAATTAATATTTGCATCATGTTTACATACTGTTGGCATACAATACCAGTCTTTGTGTCTAACTATTCACTAAAAACGTACGTAAAATCCACAACCCGTAAAGTACTCAGCCGACCCACTTTCATACCAAATCTTCTCCATTTCTGTGTCATAGTTCACGATTTCCTGATTAGACAGTTGAGATAGACAGAAGTAATTTTGGGTATCAAGTCACACAAGATATGACATTGGCATAACGTGAGACAAAGGGACGAGCGACGCCCTGTCACTGTAGTATGGCATCTACTTACCTTCAACACATACAGTCCTGGTCACCACAATACAGCAAGTCTCGTTCTGGATCAACAAGCCCATAGATTTGAATTGGTTTGTTGCAACAAGGACAACGTTGGTAAATGACATACGTTTGGCAATGTACAATCGGGAAGAATTTATGGAACACACCGACATGACATTTAACAATAAGTAAAATTATAAATACACTATATCACTGACAGATATGCATATATTATTATATACAATTTAACTTGCGGTTTTTTGTCTTAACAATTCCTAATACCGCATTCATTTGTAAAACAATGAAATTTACAGAGTTAATTATGCATATATATGTTATAAACTAAAGTTTTTATTTATGTCTATGCATTGAGTGAACTATTAAATGCCGCTTGTAGGACGCTTAAATCCAAACCTAATAAAACCAACGCAAAGTGTCAACCACTCAACCACTTCTCTAGCGTTGTGACACCTTTAATGAGATGTGACGGGTGTAAAATCGTACACTTTTGACTTGTTTGTGTTAGTCTTGACATTACATAACCATAATATATTGACGTATCAAGGGAAGCAGTGAGACATATGACCATGCAACACGAGTGTGACAGACCTGTCATTTAGGACACTTCCAGTGGTTGTCGCCAAGGCAGGAACCGCATAAGCAAGGGCCTTTTCTACAAATTGGGCGATTGAAATCGCAGACAACACATACACTGTAATTTTTCGATAGCCACCATCTACGATGTAGTGCGGATGAGTAAACACAAAACTAACTTGTTTATAAAGAATAACATCTTATCTAGACACATTTAGTTAATGCAATATGATATGATTTACGAGATTTTATCTAAGGCTTGTTGTGGACGCATTTAAGTATCCAACACACACAGGGTTCGTATCCTACAGCGGTTCCCGCTAAAATAAAGAACCAGGGAAATGCATGTAGTCGTCAATTGGTTTGTATGGTTAATGGCTCCAAAACAATATACCAATTATCTGGAAAGCGTATCCACTTAAAGCTGATATATCCTGCAATTACTGTGTATAAAATATCATGAACAGCTAATAGGACATTGGCATGCCGATGATGGGGTTTAAACATAGGGTCTGTAGTACCGATGCTTTATCGTTTGCGCAACTAAGTCAGGGACATACATAAAATTATACGCGTTAATATCAACCATACAACTTATATACTCGAAACCATACTTGTTCTATTTCGCTATCCTCGTTTTTGTTTTGTTATAGATCGTTATTAATTCATACAGACTTCTAAAATTGTATACTAGACGACGGTGTTCTCGTTCATTTATTTCACTGTATCTGTGATACTAGCCAAGCAATAAATCAGATTAGGTCCCGAAACCATACAAGAGCTCTTTTCTAACATAATTGGAGGTATCGTATAGCTGGAGTATATAGTGTAGCGCGTTATTTATGATTTTGAAGAGTACTTTGACTTTCCAGTCAGAGACGGACGATAAAATAAAGATTTGACAACGATTTCAAATGTTCATTTCACATGTTTGCCCCTTTCCGTCTTGGTCTGGTTAATGTTCTAAATACGTAATATGTAAAGTATTAAGTTTATATAACTCAAGAGTAGAACAAGAAATTGTTCTTTTTGTTTTGCGATATTGGGTTATACTACGGATATCGACAAGTCATGTTGAACACCTATATTGCTAATAACTACATTTTTGTCCATTGTAAACCGTAAAGAGAGCAAATACAACTTCAATGATGGCCGGCTGTATTAGTGTAGTGGATTGGGGATACGTCTTGTCTTTAAGAATTTCCCTTTTTCCTTGACTCTAGACCCTGAAGAGGGGTTGCGTCTGATCTTTGTGTGTAATAAGACTTTACGGTACAGATGTCTAGGCCGATAGTAACACAATTAAAACCTTAAAAAAAATTAATCCTACTTTAAAAATCATATCACTTGATCCTTTATCTGGTACATAATCTTAAAACTAACCTCTAGCTAACCTCTAGCTGGACGTGTCTTAATTGCTGTTCTGAAGAGTTCTGTCTTCCGCAACAATGCGAAGTGTTTTGACCAAATGAATAATCATTCATTCCAAACACTTTTATAAGTGTGTTCAAAATCAATACTGCCCTTTTGAAGTTTACTAACTTCTGTCCCAATCCGACGATTTCCCTCGGCTGCCTGCAATTTGCTCGTTTTGTCTTGGAGGTCCTAATTATCTATACCCGTGATTGGTACTTACGCACGACAAGGTAAGAGTTTGTGGGAATGGTGTATAGCTATTTCACGTCTAGACTTAGTCTTCAGTTATAATTAACATTCAATGGGAGTTTAAGAAATAAAAAAACATACCACAGACGCACTCATGATGATAAAACTTTTTTTTATAAAATATTGGATCCAGCTATTCTGTAATAGACGAACTGAATATACATTTTCTTACACAGAGATGCAATTTAGCGCAGGATACAGTTTGCTCAGAGCAGGAGGTCAACGCTACATTGTCGAGATTGTCATGCACTGAATGCAAAGTACATACACTGGAAAAGGTACTGTACACATGTGGCACGACAATATATAATATTGTACTTTGTATGAACTGGTTTAATGACGTGCTTCTTTCGAAACTTCGGAACAGCAATCCGAGTTACGCAAAATTTCGCATTGTACGAAACCCCTAGAATGGAATGTCTGTTGATACCTTTAATAACTCTATCTGAAATACAAATGTTATATATTTCTAGAGGATTGGTCGCAAATGGTGTCGATCCTCATCAGACACTTCACAGTTGGATTTAACTGATCAGGATCGACAATATTGCCAAGCCAGATTTAATGAGAACTTAGCAGGCTAAGAGCGAACAGTTTGGTTATTACTTAATTGAACATAAACACACACCTTTGTGTAATTATTTGATTTTAGCAATTTCAGCAATCCATAAATAGTGTCGGTTTGACAGCGGTATAAAGGAACCCAGTCGTCAATTGAAGTAATATTCGTGAACCCGACCTAGGGGTGTTTGAGTTACAATGGCCAGGCCGCATTCCACTAGAAGTCCGTCTGATGTAATGATGATAATTTCCATTGTTCAGGCATTTAAAGTGCTATCTGCCGAAGGATTTTATTACATCCCGATGTCATCCTTATTATGGATAGGTGTGTAAGGTGTGATCCCGACTCGCTGTCTGTCATGATATAATCAGTCTACATTGTCCTGCACACGATTTATCGTTCCGCAGTACGACTTAGATGTGCACTTCATTGTTTAAATCCTTAATTATTATCTAATTAGGAAGAATTAATTTCGTATATTGGCGGATTTGTGTATTCTTAAAGGTAGATTTGAGATCCAGAGTTTAGGGACGCTTACGCATGTCTGGTTAAGATAAGAAATATTTCATAAATATATTTCAAAAATTTGAGAAAACATCACGGACACGACAATAGAAAGTCCTGTGAGACTTTCAGCATATATTAAATGTTCTGTCTGCCTAATGGTCAGATCCAATTAGGCAAAGTCAAAGAAATCTTGCAATGCCATATTTGCGGTATTGAGCATAGACTTTTTTCAACTTTTCGCTTCCTCTCGCATATTATTCCGATCTTTTTCACGATTATCGCTGCTAAATTGGAATAGAAACGTTTTGATAGTTATTTCAACCAAGCTCATTCTCAAAAGGGCAAATGATAAGTTCAATAAATTAAACTAAAACTGATTTTCAACTTTAAAACATGCTCTGGTTGTTAATACACCGTTGTAATTTTAGTAATAGAAACAGGCATACGAGGTTTACGTGCATTCTTTACTCCCGTTGCTATAGCTCCCCATTAAAGAACAATCTGAAAGTTATTGTCCTCAGGAAGTGCGATGTTAGAGCTCTGTAAAGCACCCCAGTCGGTCCCGTTCTCAGACTGACCGTTCCAAGGCAACAACTGCTGGGCTTGCCCATTTTGATAAATGACGCATCACAGATTTGTTCTTACTTTTAGAATTGGCCTGAGTGGAAATACCTTTGTTCTTGGACTTTATCATATATTCGTAAATTGTAAACAAATGTCAAAATGGGAAAGAAACATGTACAACCAGTGTCGTCGTCAAAATTTAGTAGATAACGCAAGCGGATGCTAATTAATGAAATGATAAAGAACACAGATCGTGCAGAAACTACTATGTTCATAGAGCACGTGTGATTATAGAAGGATATGGAGATAGAACCACCGATAAACGTAAGAAACCGCCAAAAGAGCTATCTTTACTTTATTAGGAAACCTGCGATACGTGGCGTCCTTGGTTGTCAAATATGGCAAGCGAGCGATCTGTTTGTGCATAAACTGGTTTGCTTTGTGGAAGAGAATATGCAATTAGTGATCCGAGAATGCAGAGCCATGACGTTACCACAAATACTCCTACCTTAAAAATTGATTAAGTCACTGAATCTAATACAATCAGTCACCAATGACGTAGACGTCAGCGTTGGTAGCCGATATGGTAGGGCCAGATGTAATATGTCTTATTAAATGGCTTGTATCCTTAAAAACAGACATCTTTGTATTTTAATCATGAAATTACAAAATAAAACAATGGGGAATATACCTTTAATCAAAGAGGCGAACGACTAGATCTAGCCTTGTTATGTATGAATATATAGTAGAAGTACGTTATCTATTATATATTTCTACCGCCTATCCAAATAACCAATTGGTAAATAAGAAAAGATCCTATCAAAATTTCCACAGATATTTAAATTTAATCTACCTGTAGACAAAGGCAAACCTGTATGTCTTACCTATTATATAACATTGGAAACAATGGAAACACACCCATTGCAGAAACGTATGTGCGCAAGCTCTAACTACCATTTCACAGTACGTTCACTATTTCACTCGTATTTCACATGAGAAATTACTGTTCAACCTTAAACTGGTAAGTCTCGAAGCTTAGGTTGAATAGCGATCACTCAGGTGATAAGTCAGTGTAAGAAAGGAAATATCCCAGGCAGGTATTTATACGCCGGGACCTGTGATTAAAACTTGATTAACGGGATTCGATTTCTGTTATCTATGATAATACTTTTCCAACATAGAAAAATCCATTTTCATGGTGACTTAAGCAAGGTTGCAGAAAAAAGGAATGTGTGGGAACATATGGCATCGGGGTACAATTATTCAGTGGAGTAAATGTCCTATTAATACAACAGCAACTAACTAAGTTTGGTTTAGAGTAAAATACGCAAAGTCAGCAAACAGTCCGGTATATTGACAGTGTATTTTACGTTATAAATCGTATGTATTGCATTGGTTAATTTTGGATAGTAATTATGCAGTATAATGCACTTCCGTATTGCCAATATTAAAAGTCCAACGGAAGTAATACATTATCCATGACGCTGGAAAACACAATACGGACATTGTTTGCGTAACGATACAGCAGAAAATGCCGCTGATTAGTGCACAATCGCAAGACGTTTGTTATACGTTCTACTCACATTTGCCTCATTATTTTCACTCATGACCGTATTCGGGTTAAGTGATTTATATATTAGCACAGACAAACACCTTTTGTTCACCTCTTTTACAAGATTACGCCTAAGAAAATCAAACTGCACTTTCTTTGTCTCGCATGTGGTTCAGATTTCTTTATTAACAAGTCAACGTTTCTCTAATTATGCCGCCAGAAAGGTGGCAACGTTTCAACAACTTGATCACCATTAAAATGTCCACCTTCACTTAGGGCTAGATTTTCCAGAGGAAACATATAAACAAATTTGCCTTGCCTAATTATTTATTCGTCAATTAGTTTTACTACGGTGCGCCGTAAGAAAATCACGATTGAAATAAATAATGCATATGAGAACGAATGTTTAATGGCGGGCTCCCTGATTTATAGCATCTGGTTATTATTAGAGGCGCTACCTTTAATTAATATTTGAACAACATAAATATCACTTTCAATAGCCTGCGCTGTACAAAAGGTGCTAAACACTATATTTTGAGGCACACAATACATTGCCATGTCTTGTTAAGACACTGACTTTTATTGACCTTTAAATCAAATCGACTACATTTTTAAGGTGCATTTTCTGTCACCTTTTAAACTTTGGTAAAACGGTAGACAAAAGAAAATATACTACCTGTACACAAAAGTTCTTTAAACAAAACATATAATTATATGGACCAGATGTATTGGGATGCATGTAAAACCGTGATACACGTACCCAGTTCTTTCATTGGTCAGCAAGCTATGCAAGTTATCTGACATCCAATCACGAGTGGAACGTGTTTGATGACTGAATATCTTGCTTAAATCAGTCAGTTATGAAGGTATCGTATGTCATGGTTATAAACATGTCTCGTGATCACCTGACTACCTATGGTATCGTCTTTCTAACGCTCAGCGTGCGTAGTGGTTTATTAGATGTATGTTCACACTGTTTTGTCTGAGGACATCTTGCAACACCTGGCCGGGCAAATGTGATAATAATCGTTCTTCTGTTACATTGTAAATATACAGAAAACTGTCACTATGACAAGTGTAACGGCTCCGTAAACTGCTAACTGAAAGCAAACATCTTATTGTTATACTATGAAAAAATGAACGCGTAACGTTGAACGTATTTAACAAAATGACAATACGACTTTAATGAAAATAAATGCGTTTAAATACATTTACTGAAAATTATAAACATCAGCCACCAAATGAACATCCGACCTCTGCCGTCGCGAGTGTGTTTCACGAAACCGTGTAGCAAGTGCAATAGATATGAAGCCGAAATGCATTTCACTTACCTGTCTTTTTATACAAAAATGCTTATAGTGACACCTTCATTAACAGACAGGCTGTTTAGCGGTGAATAAACAACCGGTCTGCTGATGAAGTCAAATGGAGTTGGACGAAAGCTCCAGGTAAAGTTTTCAACAAATATATTGTGTGTGAAATTGAAAAGTTTGAATAGTGAATTATAATTAATACTACCCCACATGTAAGCAACCATCAGAAGTGAAAGATTATTGTTGATTAATATTAAGCTGACAGTTGGTATGGACATAATGAAATCATTGTTGAAAGTAGTTTTTAACAGTGAACTGTTCTTTAACAACTATCAACACACGAAATGTAAATAAAAACTTTTTCCCGATTATACCTATTATTTTGTACTCTTTTAACAGTAGATGTTTCCGAATTGGAAACAAGCATCTTAATTTTCTGTTAATTTAACATTACATTTTTAGTATATCCTGAGTAATTCTTAGTAATGCAAGATTTATAAACAAAATGATTGTCAATTTGCAATTTAAAAAGAAGAAACGAACGTTTATTATACCATTCCTTAGTATATATCAAAGGATTAATATAATGTTACAGTCATGAACTGTTGTAAGAGAATAACACCTTTTGCCAATATTTGGGCTTATCTTGTTCAAAAGGGGAAAAACATCCTATCAGGTACACGTACTTGTTGTTTTTTTTACTCGGGACTACTTTCTTCGTTCGCTTGTCATGTGATATGGGTGTTAGATGCCCGACACCTCTCACGCCTGATGATATTCGATGTCCTTGTAACTCATGCCCGACTACTCAGTTGTATGACAATTTCTATTTCTAAGGGTGAATGTCCAGTAACCTACCTGACACTAATATATATGCCTACATAACTGACCATATGGATAGAGGAGACATTGAAGAAAGCTATATATTGTGTTATACTTAATATTAATTTCTAAAACAGATTTTTTTTTACCCGTAAAGTCGGTCATTTCGAAACGAATGTGCCAGGTTTTAGACAGTAAACTATTAGTCATAATTGTAAGCACCATATTAAGCTTCATTTCAGTAGATTTATATAAGTGGACAAAAATTGAAATTGAATTTTGTCTTTTTTTCCTAACATGAAATTTAATAACAAAAACTGTCTCGAATATAATATTTATGATGCACAACTTTTAAATGAGCTGGCAAAGAAACACATATTAAAATTGGAAACATATAACAAGAGTAAGCAATAATACTATTTACATTATAATAAGCATAATGGGACAGAAATTGGCGACTAAATCTTTATTTATTATACTTGCATTCATAAAACTGCCTTGCGTTAACTGGTGTCGCTTTTCTGTTAAGTTACATAATTGTTCGGAGCCAGTTGGCGGTAAGTGAATACGTTTGTTCAATGTTCTTACATCCATTGCTCCTCGTCATTATTCAGTATCAGATAGTGATAACAAATCATTTTATGTTCAGATTGCTCAGTGAATCGATAAACAAGGTTCACGTCTGGGAAAAGTGTTTGTTTCGTTAAATGGTTAAATATATATTAAATATTTTGTTTTGCTAAATATTACGGCATTTTGGATACAGTTGGTGATAGTATTTGTTTGTGTGTGTTTTACTTTTCACCGCACACGGGGTTGTTGGTTTTTTGTTAGCTCTTTCTACTAATAACCGCCTTGGTGTAAGCTTATTTTCAGCAAGAACACATATGAAGACCTAACTACGCCTAAAACATTCAACAAACAAAGCAAATTACTTCTACAAGAACATGTCTGTGTTTTGTTGTTGTTGTTGTTTTGTTGCTGTTTTTTTGTTATTGTTTTTTTGCTGTTTTTTGTTTTTTGTTGGGGTTTTATCTGGTATTTCCACAATTGCGTACATGCCACTTGTTAGCAATACAACCAATTACGACCCATTACAGTCACTTTACGAACATTGACGTAGATGCTAAATTCCGCCAGTTGGCTGTTAATGTTACAACAATTAAGTCAAGGGCTGTTTTAATCACTCTACAAACAGTTGTCTGCAAGATTTTGTCCAGGAAACGGATTTGTTTTAAAATTACAATAGTCAGAAGCAGCCAACTGTTAAAACAGCCAATCCTGGTCTCTTTACACGATCGAAGACACCCTAATTACGTTTTAGTGTTTTAACACCAAACTGTGTTTCATTATGCATGAGACCATCCCTGACGTAAGAAATTAGTACAAATAAGAATGTATGTTAAATGGTTTAATGAAAGCGTTTGCTTTCAAGAAACAACATGTTTTAATAATACAAAACACAAATGTTTAGCTTAGCTTAATGTTTGTTACAGTGCATTGTTACAATACCTTAAAACTAGCAAAGAAACATATATCCCATATATATCCCATGAAAATGGTGTGGACAATACATATCAAACTTTACTGTTTAAGATTTATCTGGCCTAATTATTCTTAATTTCAAAGAAAAATATTAAATATCGTTTACTCGTGCAAGGTGTTGGTAACATAACATGTTAATCGTTTTTTTTCGGTTTAGTAAGTGAGGTATTGTCGCCCTTTCACTACATAAAATATAATAACATACGAAAACACAAAACATCTAACATAGCTTCTAACATTTTATAGGAGATGGATTAAACCACCATGATTGTGGTTGGTTCCAACATCAGGAAGACATTTGAACGAACAAGTACATGTGATACTGTGATCAAGATAGACATCCAATACTAAGCTAAGATTTCCTGAGATAACGAAATAAAATGTATTAATCATGCAGAACAAGAAAACTCGATTCAGCTGTTTATGCAAATTTTCCCGAGATATGTTGATACTATTGTAGCATTTTCTATTTATTATTAACACATTTAGATAACTGCAGATATTTTATGGCATTTATTTTACAGACTCAACCAACGTAGCAAGTTCAGCCTTCAAACAAACCGTTTGTCTTTTGCAATAATGGTAATAACTTATCATTTAGCAATACGCTGTAACTGTGATTCTAGCATTCTTTGATATGTGATCTTATCCTCCTTACTGAATGGGATAACATATAACGATTGGCGTGCTGATGAGGTTTCATAATCTTGACATTAGAACTATCTGTAGTGTCTCAGTGTATACATCGTGTCTAAACTCCTGTCAACATTCCAGTAGACGTCAGATGGAGATTTCCAATTAACAATGTCTATTGAACTAAATAGGGAAACAATTGTATCATTTCGCAACAAAATCAATACATATTACCGTTAACATAAATAAGACGCAATACTTGCGCAAAATGACAGGACATAATATTTTGTTCGCAGTTATTGCATGCGCGCTAAGCACCCCTACCAAGACGATAAGGTTGAAATATAATACCACGTTTAGATACGTGTCAGTCTCAACATCCAAGGAATATTCCACACAAACATATCTATCAACGCAATCTCTTATCTTTCCATAACAAAATAATTAACTACCAACATTCTTTACTACATACGGTATTTTAAGTCGCGAAAACACATGATACTTATCGGCAGATCGTTATCAGGTAGACGCTTGTGGCAGGGTATAATGTCGTATAGATTCATGATGTCGTTATCGTCATCTCATCTGACTAAAGACGATACTTCTTCTGCTTGTTAGTTCATAAATCACCCGACAAATGATAAATGTGGCCATTCTTACGACTTGGCGGTATAAACATGAAAATATAGCAAAATAAAATGCTGTATATAATTTCTGTGTCGAATGACTTATCTTTACTACCATATAAAATGTGCCATTTTTCTATTATCACGGATTTGTTAGAGCAAGTAAACTTTCAAAACGTGCAATTTAATGCATTAGACTATTCTTTAAGGTGATATCTGAAGATATTTGAAAGTCGCGCAGTTGTGTTAGTAAAGTTGTAATCACTAATTTCTAATTGTGGTTTTATACTAGTTGTTACTCCGTGCAGAATATAGGCTTATGGTTTCTATGTTTACATAGTATCTATAAATGTTGCACTTTATAAGTTGTTGCGGTCTGTTTACCGTGCAAAAACATCACACAGTATACACCAACAAAATTAAAATATACTGAATATACAAAACAAGAAAGGGAAATTATATTATTTTAATTTACATTTCGATGAAAATGCATTTTATCAGTTACTTTTAATTCCAATGGTAAAATAAATCATACAAAAGAGAACTTTGTTTGGAGTTCTCTTATTTATTAACCGTAGTAATGTAAATAACTAACCACTATAATTAACTTGCATCTCCTTACATTTAATGGATTTCAGCAATGTTTTTGCAGCTATCATATATGTAACGTAGATATGTGGTCTTCACTAAACCCAAACAGTTAAAATGTCCTTTATCTATTTCATTGTAAATAACATTATTTATATTACCTGAAGATATACATAGTGATGATATAGTCATCTTCAATTTTAACCATTCTGCTTATTTGATATATTAAGCAAAAGTGAATAGCTTATCATTTTCACACTTCTACGACAATCACTGCTAAAATACCTGAACATTGTTAATAAAGGCAGCACAACATGCCTTTATGTATACATAATACATACATACCTCATGTCAATGAAAAATAAATGTCATCTGTAAATGATACATACACACTTCATGAAATGATACAAACACACAAACCAAATGTTAATTATATATACATGTCACAAACATGCTGATGATACCATACATGTTACATGTTAATGGTACACACATGTCACATATTAATGATGAATACAAATCAAATGTTAATTATATATACATGTCACAAACGTGCTGATGATACTATACATGTTACATGTTAATGGTACACACATGTCACATATTAATGATGAATACAAATCAAATGTTTATGATACATAGATGTCCAATGTTAATAAATAAAACTAGTCACAAGCTAATGATATATACAGATAACATGCAAATGATATTTACCTTCCATTTGTTATTAGAACAAGGTAATGTTTACTGCATACATGCGTATTTTATTCACTATATTTTGCGTCAAAACCTCCACTGATGTTCAATGTAGAAATGTGAACCTGTCTTGGAAATAGTATGAAATAGTATGCTGCATCTAGATATTATTTCCTTATGGATGTTCGCGGACAATCGACGTTTTTCTTATCTCTCCAATCTTATGTCTACGTTATCTTTTGTTCTTTTGTGGTTCTATCGTGTTCTTTTATACAACTACAACGTTGTTCCTACCTATTTTGGTATTTATATAAAACATATTTTAAGGTTTGCACGAGTTTGTACTTAGGATGAAGAGACCACTTTCAGACACCAGATTATCACTAGAAAATTGTTGCAACAAGGTTTCAGATTCCTTATATTAAGAACGCCTGCTCAACGTTTTTGGTAATGTCTATGTTGCTATAAAATATAATAGCGGTATGAAAACACTTTTGCAACAGCCATTCTGCTTGTTATGAAAACGTTTTATATACGGGTAACAATTATGTCAATGGTCTCAATAACTTTTCTGGCCTTTGTGCCAAAGGTATCAGATAATTAAATAGCTAATGGCGACTTACAGGGAATCCACTGTGTTACTGCATTCTTTGCAATTGACAGTTTTACAGTTAAATAACTTTTAAATTACACGACGACCGGACAGGTTGTTGAGACTACATGACAACGTTGACTGAAAGACATAGTTCGGGCACTTTTGGAATTCTATCTAACCACCTCTATATCCGTACCCATTATATGTAAGACAACTTGACAAATTTCTATGCCCTTTACGTGAGCATACACAGTTGATATAGCATCGTTACTTTGTTTGCCTTTTATCATTAAATATGCCATTTGCAGATTCATCCTCGGACTTTTATAAATTTCGGATTTCTTTACTTCTAATGTTTCACAAAATTATATTTGTTTTGTTAGTCTGGATTGCTTTCAAAAATTCGACATCTCGTGTGTTTGTTTGTTTTTTGTTTTTTGTTTGTGTTTTTTTATAATTGTACATTTGAATTTTGACAAGTCACGTCACTGCATTTTTTAATCGAGCGACTTCTTTTACTTTATTGTACGTCATCGCTTGGATTGTTTTATTTTAAATATTTTTAAGAACTCTTTAGTTTCCGAGGTGTTTTTCTCCTTTATACATTGTACATATTTTTATCATTAGTGTTAGCGTTATAATCTTTGTGAATAGTATTGTTTGATCAGTGATTATCTGCCGATGTGGGTGCTTAGTGTCGGTTGCCTTATTTTGATGAAATATTTTTAAACTGTTTGTGAGTAAACGTTCAGGGAAGTGTGAGGATGGAGCTCTCCACAAACATTTTAAGCACGGCAGTCGGTCAATTGGTCGAATAACTGTTCGGCGGTAATTGCTGTCTATTCTTTTCATGTGTAATATCTCGTCTCTGTTCTAGTCATTTTTACATTTACTTTGTGTGCCTTTGTCGATTAATAGTTCGAATTCAAATATCTGTGATAATTCACGTGGGTCATTTTCTTGTTTTCCTGTTCCTTTCTATTTTATCATTTACTCATCGATTTTCCTTCTTAAACTTCGATTCCATGTGATCAGTTTTTCTTTTTTTTTTCTTATCATTTCCTCTAATGTTTCATTTAAACATTTCTTTCTTTCCTAATCATTAGCATTTTTTCCCTATGTTCCTCCTCATTCTATTTCCCGATTTCTTGTTTCCCTCGACAAAGAAAAAGGATCCCTAGCGATTATATTCTGAAATACGTCTTTCATTCACATAACGTACACAATCATGATTAATGGCAATATAGATGCAATGCAATCTCGGGTAGCAAAGTTGTCACAGAAAATATGTCAGAACTATTTATCCTTGCTGGAAAACGCGCGGTGCAGTCTGTTTGTACTATCGTCCGGGTGCCTTCAGTACATACTGATAAACTTTCGCCAACAACAGGCACTTGTCGACAAACGAGACAACAGCAACGAAGCAAAACCTTAAGCAAAAAAACATTTACAACGGGATAACAAAACCTATATTATTGCAAAAAGAATGGGTGAAACAAAAATTAACTAGATCAGAAAATAAATTCGCTCTGTCAGTAAGAAGTGCAAAAACAAACGCCGGAAGAAAAATCGTAAACAAGTGAAAGTAAATTGAGATGGTATGTTTGTGTTGTTTGGCATTATGTATGGGTAAACGTAAATATTAATTATTGTGCTTCACTTACATTCCACCTGCTGTGGCTGTTCACTCTCAATAAACGATGTTACCCCGTGTTAGAAGTGTGTGTCACTATTAATCAAGAAATCTGACAGGATTTGAGTGCGGAAGTGAATAGGCTAAAAAGATAGCGTATGATATAATAAATCTTTCTTATTTATCTTGACATTCATATTGTGTATTATTAATCATTTTAATACATTCAATTTCCTTTCTTTAATATGCATTTCTGAAGTACATAATAGATTCAACTATTTTGCAATGACGTGTTAGCTAAATGCAGGTTAACGTCTTTTTAAAAATGTTTACTATGGTACGGTAAATTATAGCACATACATAACATTAACAAGAAAGGGTCTTCTCTGACAATGTCCATGCATAGAGGATAAACACAATGATTGTATTAAAGACATAGTTTTATTGTGGGTGTTCGTTTGTTGTATCCCCGTGAATGAACATGTTTGCTTAGTTATGAGATTTTATTGGAAAGTACAGGAAAAGGAATAACATATTTTTTCGGATATGTATTGATCTTCATTGTTTATTTCATTAATTAAATGCTTAAATCCTGCTGACAATATTTTCTCAATAAGAATACAGAATTTTGTTGCCGATGAAATGTAGTTGACATAGCTAGAGGTGTATTTTGTCACACACATATTCTGTTAATGTTGGCTCTATGGCTGTTTATAGAACAAAACATAAACCCCACTTGTATCAAACGTCAATGGCATTCGCCTTATCAAACGTGTTACAAATGTTCGTGTTCAACAAAGCAAGAACATCAAAGTTCCATTAGAGACTTTCACTTTTACACCACATGGATGTGGGATTTTATTGAATGTATTTCAGACAGCACACTTAAGAGAACATTTCTGAAGTCTGTTTGTCTGTTATTATCGAGTTAATATCTGGGGCATCGTGCGTTTTCCACATCAGTGATCCAAACTCTGAAAACTTCTTTAAAATGCTTGCGTAATATATTTTGTACATGCACAACTTTGTTCAGTTTGCTCCACAATTAATTGTGGCTTTGCGTTAAAATACCGTATTATCACTGATTACTTTTCCAAACTCTCCATTGTATCATACAGCTAGTAGAGCTGGTGTAAAGCACTGTTTTAAGGTTGTGTTCACTTGATGCAAAAAGTTTATGTGTATCCTTTATACTTAAAAATCAGGTTGCCACATGTGACATCTAAGGCTCGTCATGTCTGAACAGGGTATGTTAACAAGGATTGCATGGCATTGGCATCATGACGATAGACTATAGTCTTAACCTTGGACGTTTTATATTTTTATACTGCTTCAAGCTGACTGGCTGTACTTGGTGCCTGTCATGGAGTAAATCTAGATGAGGACAATAATGCAGGCACAAATAAAAATTCGCAAATAATTGGACATGAAATTTTCCCAAGACTCGAGTATGTCAATGTTAACATTGCAGATTGAAATTAGAAACTTATGTTTTTAATTAAGGTAAGAAGAACAGAAGTAGGCAGCTGTTTGGTCAGGACTTCTTCAAGACAGGAGTATCAAATTATGCAGCATACAGCAAGGACGGAGCAATGTAGCAAATTGTCTGGTTCCCAGGATTTTCGTTGTCTTACTTTACGCACATGCTCTGTGCGGCTCACTGGATGTCCGTGATTTTCCTTGTATCAATTTGAGATGGATGTTTTAAATGAACTTTCTAAAATCTAGGCATGTCTCCCCCTTTTACGGTCTAGCCGTATTCAACATATCCGGAAGCTCGAAATGTTAAAAAATGTGACAGTCGATGGACAGTATCGATCAATCTAACACCTTACACCTTTAATGGACGCTTTACGTACCTATTTTGTTGCAAAAATGGCCAGTGTGCGAGGCTGGGATCGGGGAGAGTTATTTTAAGAGCCGGATAAGTGATAGTCTAAGGGTTCTTTCTATTTTCTTTTTCTTCGATGTTGAGACTATTTTCCTTCTGTTGCTTCCAACATGTCCAGTATGTCCCGTCAAACTCCTTGGAAGGTATCAGGCTTTTTCACATATTGCTACAAGTTAAAATGAAGCCCTTGAATAGTCAGAAATTAATTAGAATAATATCATGAACTATGCCATGGAATGGGCGTCAACGACCCTCGTGTAACAAGTGCCTATGCCACCAGGAGGATGTCCACTGTCTCCGGGTGCTTTCTACCTGTTACATTTCTGTTTATGGTGACCGGTAAAGTGTGATTGTATGCTAAGGTATATTCCACTTAAACACATAACAATAACATATTTATGCATTTTTCTATAATATCTGTTATATAATAGTAATTTGCATAAAAGGCAGCATCATACGTATTATTCAGTAGTATAGCTGATACCAATTTTATGTATAAAGTATACACTAACTCACAAAATGAAAGTTCTTTTAATAATGTGCAAATTCCCTGTAAATACAATAATTATATTAACAATCTATATATGTATGATGATTTTCTAATGCGTAATATTTCTTCTTGGAGGAGGGGAGAGGGCGGGTTAATTTTTATGGCACTTTTCGCCAAACATTTAGTGCAAGGAATTAAGCGAGGCAATTGTTTGCACACAAAACGCATTTACTTATTTACTCCGGCTGTTCAAAGAAATCATTCTAATTGCCGTCTACGAATATGTCGCAACAAATGCACGTTTATAGGTGTTCACCTATTAAAACACAGGTGGAAGCCTTGGAACACGCCCAGAAGTGTTAGTTCCTGCCAACAGCATGGCTTGAGGTTATATACTCAAATAGACATTATATTGTTACAAGTGCGGATTTTACACTTTAGAGGTTACAATTTATTTTTGTCTTTTAGTGTTGATGTACACTCTACAGTGCATTGAGGTAAACATTGCTCCAACTGCACTAGTCCCACTTTTGAGATGACTAACTCATGACTAAGCCTTGACGGTATTACTGAACTTATAAATATTTTCATAAAAGAACGAAACGTTTACTGCAATACACTATATGATAAAGACAATTTTCTACGAATTCATGCAATGTGTTATGTACTTTCTTACCAGATGCATTTTCCTTGTAGTTCACCAATAAAATAAATTTAATCTTCCTATACCAGTCTTGTTTTAATGCCCGCCCTATGTATAAGTGACTTGCCGTCTTAGATCAGTAGTTGTGACATGAATGCTGCTTGAATTTTTCAAAGTAACGACGCATGTGCCTTTTCAAATCAGACGTTTGTCCTGCATGTATTTGGTGCCCTCGTTTACAAGTGTGAATAAAATTCAAAATGTAAAAGTGGCAGAAATGCTGCGATGAGAGGTTATAATTATCGCTTTGGAAACACAAATAAAACAGGCTTGGGTGCCTTAACCGGTTAAGAGAAGTTCAGCTTCCCACTTCCAACGCGTTTTTCTAGGACGAGCATTATGAATGGTGTGTGTTTTTAAACGCATGTTATTATGGACAGTTAGTTGTGTCTATCATAAAAAAGGGGGTCACTTGTCTATATACGTGTTAACGTTTTATGTCTTAATTTACAAAAGCAGTGCTAAGTGCTTCTCCGTCACCCCCTCCCTCACAAAAACGTTTGGAGTTCTCGTCTAAGTTTCGTTCCTCGTTTCTAAGGCATTCTCTTGATGCGTTTGTTTTTCTTCCAATAAATCATCCGAAGGGATGGGTTTGAACCTGCGACCACCCGATCCGCAAGCCGACGCTCTACCACCTGAGCTATTGTGGCCGGTTAATAATTAATGTTAAATTGTTTACCTTGGTGTTCGATTGACGCTTTCAATCAACACTTTTTACAGGAGATCATAACTGTCATTGACCCCCCCCACCCTCCCACCCCCACCAAAACAGAAATTGGGCTTCATTCCTTTGATTTTGGACATTATTGGTGGCAATGCTTTAAACACTACATTTGACTTGGTAGTGGTACTTCCTTTTACTTTTAATAACTAGAGTTCCTTTTTATGTTTCAGGCCGAATGTGTGTCAGTACCAGCAGGTCCAGATGGAGATGGTTCGGGTCCCGTGTGTGCAGGCCTTCACACGGATGGTCAAAGTGTGGAAACCGAACTGCAGTTACAACAGTGGACGCTGGTGCATTGGTCATGAGAAAAGGTGAATAATTTAATGAATTATTTTTATTGGTATTATCAATTCAGTAACAATGCTTAGTTATCCCTTAATTATCCATTGACGGATTGGTACAATGGTTTCTAGTGCGAATACAGTTCCATGAGGCTTTGTGTAATTCTACATCCAGACACGTCATCCTATCATGGGGCTGGCCAGTCGTGGAATTATATTAACCTTTGACTCTAAGTAAGCAAAACAGATTCTTCTTTCATTTCGATGCTTTTAGTATGTTGACACTGGGCCTGCTCCTCAGTATTGAATATGTAAGATAACACTAATGTAAAATGCGAGCATAACCTAATTAAAGTGGGTTTTCTTCTTGAAAATTGGAGAAAGGGTGAAATTAAGTTTATATGCATTTAGTTCCTTTAGAAACATTTGTCTGTAGTAAGACAATTTGTTTTATACACACATAGTTATAACAACTCAAATGCATTTGCCAAATAAAAAATATAATACATGTATAAACTAAAACCCGTTTAGTCTCTTGTATATCAGATACAAACATTTGATGTTGCTGAGGCTGAAGTAAAGTTAGAGCTAAGTTATAGATTTGATGTTTATGTAATGGGTACTAGTGTCACTTTAAAATTATTTTCTACAGAGCTGACATGAACATGGTGTTAAGTACAACGAGCACATAACAACATGAATAAATAGCAGTATAATTATGTTAATTGTTTACAAATATTTTGCATGCAGGAGAGAGTTAAACATTCTAAATGAAACAAAGGAATATGTCAAGCTAACAAATGTTCAAACTATCTTGCAGTAGCCTACTCATGTTGCGGTTTTATACTTTATCTGAATATTTTCATAAGCTGCACGTAACAATGTGTTTTGTAGTAAAATTGCCATATAGCGAAGTATTTCTTCTCAATATTATGTAGAGAAAATAGGACACATCTTTGCACTTTGTGATTCAGCAGAACTGGGTGGTACATAAGGCCGTCAACAGGGAGATCCTGGAGAAAAGCCTAGTTCTCGCGTTATCATCTACTTTGAACGAGATATAAAGAATCGGAAAAATCGAAACTGATTGGCTATAATTGTTCATTTAGAATGCAAACAGTGAAATTTGAGAATAAAATGTTTTTGTTTGGCGAGAAATCTGATAAGGGATATTTGTAGTAGACCGTTTTCGAAAAAGTATGTCTAATTATTTACTAAAGTGTGTGTGGTCTTCTATGGCCTGAAATATAAATTGACATAATTGGCTCCAAAGTATCTAATCTGTCTGTAATATGAATTACGATCTGCAACAAATATAACTGAAACCCAATTTAACTAACCGTAATAATACAATGGTTATTAAATTCATAGATTTGCACCAAAAATAAATAATTTAACATATGGTAATAACATAATGATTATTAAATTCATTAAGGTCATTCATCTATCATATAACGAGATTTCGATTTTACAATGTTGTCATACAGGTTAGTTTTAAGAGTAACAATATCAAAATTTATGTTAAATTTTAGTTAGATAAAACATAAAAGATCATGCATGTTTATACATGTGCGAAGTAGGTCCTTGTTTTACATACACTTATAATTAAACTGCTTGTTTTCTATCAAAACGTGACGCATTAAGACAAGTAAATTCCGTTTTCATGCTAGTATAAGACTTATTGAATGTAATGTATATACACTTATATGTAGTATTTATATTGATGCTCCTTATACGGTAAAGAAAATGAATTAAATGCAACTTATATTTCAAGTTAAAATGCAGCGGATTGTTAATGTTTCAACGTTTTGAAATGTAGCAAGGTGCATATTTAGACCTCGGTCTCTATTCTTGTGTCTCATGTTAGTTAATAGCATATAGTTTGTCAAGCACTTTATTACATAGATAGGCTACACCAAAATGCGATAGATTATAATTCTTATCTTTTGTTCAGATGTATGTTAAACAAGTTGTATTTGTTCTTGTGGTACACCTATGTTGAAATTGTGTTTTGTTGTGTTGCATGTTTACTCATTCTGTTATTTATGTGTTTACGATGTGTTTATAGGACGTATTACTACACGACTTACAAGGACCAATACAAACCGACGTACGTCATCAAGTACAAGTGTTGCCATGGTTGGAGTCAGTTACCCGGACAACAGGGCTGTCTTTACCGTGAGTATGATTGCAACTTACCATGGCAACCTTACAGATATCAATGATCAACTTCTTCAACAATGAACTTTTGCTATTGATTTTACTTATTTTATTCAAATTTCAAGAACCCGCACAATTTATAAAGCAAAACAAAACATTAGAGATACGCCGGTGAGTACGATTAACATTTTAAGACTTTCCGCTCTTATGATTAGAATCTGATTAGATTATAGTATTAAAAAGTGATGATATTCTTAGTGACAAAGAGTAAGTTTTGCGTAGTATATTGAATGTGGTTGAAATTCGTAATAATAATCTATTAATAAAATATTGCAGTTTCCATTGTAGATGGACACAATCAGACAACGACCTTAGTACCTCTGGTCTGACCCTAAAACACTCTATGTAAATAGTATAGCAGACATATGTGATAAAAAAAAGCAGATACCTAGACTTTCTCTTAAATGCGTGTGAAATTGCCTATTCCTTGTACCATTATAAAAAAGATAACATAAAACAATCATTTTCTTTTGCAAAACGTATGGTCAAAGTAAAATGTGCACAATTCCTTTGATGTGATAAATACGGTTTTGTGCGGATGAATCAGTAAAATCGGTGCATTTTGCCCACCTACATTAAACGTTCACCTAATAACATTGGGATCGGTGCCTTCCGATGAACATTCTGATTGAGAAGTAATGCAAGACAACATATTTCTGCGCCTTGAACCATGCCCTTTATCTGATACTGGATCTCCCTTAGCTCTTTGAGGACGCCGTGGCAGTTGCCGCTCGTCTTCTGTTCTATGATTCAGTTTTAATTTCATCAGGCGAGTAGTAGTTCATTGAGGTTGTATCTTATAATAAATCCCATAACTGGCGTGCCTTTCATATGTATTTTAGATTATAACAAATACCTCATCCTTGCTCAAAATGCTTGAATTTTGCCTGAAGCAAAGGTAAATCTGGCACATACACATTTTTACACTGACCTGTACAGCCTACCTTGTACTTGGTTTGTCTTGTTATGAAAAATATTGAAATTTGATAAATCTGACTAATCATCATTGTTTCCATCATCATTTTCATTTACCATCATCAGTTCCAGCTTCCTTATCATCGCCATTATTTTCTTCTTTCTCTTTAATATTTCAAAACTTATTAACATTCTTAAATAATATACACATTCATTGTAGTCCTCTCCGGCATCCTTCCGCGCGGTGTTTTATTTTAGGCGTAGAAATATATCTTTTCTGTCAGAAGCTTATCAGAGGTCGCGTGGCGGTAAAGTTAATAACGTAAACACGTGATTGAATCTCTACAAAAGACAATCGGTTAATTGGGTTAGTTTCGAGAAGGTTGAGATTCTCGAAGTAGGTTTGCATGGTTTGGCTTACATTGCCTGATAGTGAAATTCCTTCTTTATGACCTAGAATATAGTTAGCTGAAATAAAGATGCTAATTATGCCAGAAACAATCCGAACACGCCATATCGTATCGTTTATTTATTCGTTTTATGTTAACCATGAGCAATAAATTTAGCATTTTTAATCTACAAGGCTTTGTAAGAATATGAAGTTGTAGGATGTATATTTTGTAAGTTTTTGCATTAATATTGAAATGTGCTGTGAAAGCGGGTTTGCATTCCTTTGTTCCCTGTTGACTTGAAAATAAATCTGATATCTGATGTTCCATTGTATGCTTAAAATAAAAAGATCGAATGAAGATAAACAGAGATTATACGCTATATGGTAAGAAAGGCTATATTTCTGCAGAGCATCAATTATACCGGTAGAAGACGTTTTATTTATCTAGCATGCGATGGTAACACCAGTCATGCTGATATATAAAAATATCATTTCCTTTAATTAATTCCTATTTTCCGTTTAACGTTTCTAGTCTTGTAGTATTAACTTTAATACAATGCTTTATAAAACACATGCTTTATCAATATAATATATACTAGTTAAAAGGGTAGTATTACCAAATTCATTTTTGAAGTTGATTTCTATACTTGACCGATGATTTAAAACTCATCAACTCATTTTATATAGCCCTTTCTCATTTTCAGAACTTAAATTCGACATTCATGGGTTATTTTAATCACCGTCAAAGCTTCATGTCTAAAAAAAAAACATTTTTTTCGGCATATGTTCAGTACTTCTCCGGCCGAGCTTATCTATATGTGCAATAGAAAAATCGCATAAACACATCCACATCGTATTATTATATAAACGTTGTCTAATAAAAGTATTAAATATTCGTTTATTGCCATGTCATTAACTAATGCATTGTTTTTCCTTATTCGGGTCGATTTTCTAATCGTGTGTATCTACTTACTTTTTACAAGTGTATATTTGCTCATGCATTCCAGGCCAATGTACATCGGGGATTTGTCTGAATGGCGGCATGTGCCGTTCCACGTACGGCCAGCGATGTAACTGCTCTCCAGGCTTTCAGGGTAGCAGATGTGAACTAGGTATGAGGTCTGATTTTTTTTTTCAAAAAAGAACCATCTTGTAATAGGTAATAAATTATAAGGAAAACTGTACGATACAATATTTTAAAGCCAAATGCATAAACCAAATCTAGTAAAACTTTATACTGAGAAAACAACAACAACTACATTAAAAAATATCAATAAATGATGAACAAGAAAAAAATATACATAGTATGTAAATGATCTCGTATTTTTTACATTTTTTGATAAAGGTGTCCATATATTATAATTAGAAACATACAATTATACTTCTATAATCATTATTATAACTAAATATGCTCCAATGTTTACAATAGAAAGGATTGATAAAATAAAGAGTAAACATACACATTTAAATAAAATAAAGCGGGGTTTTAAGTAATGTTATAAAAAAACAGGAAAATTGAATAAGATTTCTTATTAAAATCTAATAGCAGTTTATTCATAATTTAAATATGATATGAAATCGTAGTAAAGCCGATTCACAATATTGTTGTCCTAGATCTAGGCGAAAGCTCTTTGCTGGATCTGGGGTTATTATTTGCGCAGGAAGTATTTTTAACTTTATCATTCATTTGGACATAACACAAAGAAAAAAAGGAAACGAAAACGGTACTGTTTTTCCAAAGTTCATGCAATTTCATAAGTGTTTTATATAATGTATGTATAACAAAAATATCTTTTTCCACCTGATTTAAGGCGAAGTCTTATTCCATCAGTGTACCTCTAATGTTGATACCATGATATTCTAATAAAGGCAACGGTGCTTAATTTAATACCATTACTCATTAAGAACTATTCACTTAGACTTGTTGGTGAACGTGACTGTTAAGGCATATGCATCAAGCTAGGAATCTTTGTAATTAACCAACGCATTAATTTATGTTCGTGCATTTCGACTTGTATATAATTGCCGCATAATCTTAAATGAGAATCGTTGTAAATGCGCATATGGAGCAACATTCTTAGAAACAGTCCTTAACGACTGATCGCTTGAGTGCGCGGGAAATGAACACAAGATTGCGATAATGAGCTGACTCACATATTTCATGTTGGCCAACTCGAGTTGTTCTAAATTATGGGCTTAGAAGCCACCAGCAAACTGCACGAGGTTGTTATTATGTTCATTATTTCTCAGTTAAGGGTATTTTCTGTCGAAGATAAGCTGGCACTGTCGTGTTTAATGAACATCGCTCCGTTACACTTACAACTAAGTGACTTATCCGTTGATTGGTGGGATGACGACGGCAAAATTGCAGAGACTTTTTACAAAGTGGTCATTGAATAAGCCATTGCACGACGTTATAGAGTTGTTCGTCTGGCAACAATAAAATTATTGATTGTTTTAAAGTGAGCATTGGCGCCGAAAGGTACAAACTGGCGGACTAACACAAAGTACTTCATAGTCACGACGCCTTGGGAAAAGATATTTTTTTACCATTTCTCTTTTAATTAATTATCCTCCAAAATGATGTTGGTCTTCAGAACGCATAAACCAACGCTTGTATTTTATCTAAGGCCTAATGTACTGTATAATTGCTTATTATCCGGTACTTTACCCAATTATTTAAATACATCGGTGACTTAAGGTTGCAATTAGCAATAATGTCTTTTAGCTATTCTTGGCGGGGCTTTCTTCTTTACTACTGCTCTAACTGCATTACTCGGCTATAGGTAGGATATCTGTTAAATCAATGTGACTACACGAAGTGTGTAATTTCCGCCTTTTTAGACATTTTAAGCAAAAAGCTGTGGACGTGTAAAGCATTATTGCAGGTGCTCAGTTTTGTAATTGTCAACTGTAAATGGTCTTACATCAAGTGATTCATACATACTGAAACATGAAAGCATTATAACTTCATTAAAGCGTTGGCTTTTTGTTTCTTGTTTAATTTTGCAGAATGGAGAAATAGTTTACTTAAGCATATCTGACATTGTAACCCAGCAAGTAATTAAAACATATTGGTGTGTCTGTTTCATTTTTGTCTACCTTCCTTTTTCGAAAAGTGTCTTTATCTTCAACCTTTCATACTTTAAATCATAAGTGTGATTATGATTAAGATTAATTGGACATCATTCTAACTATTCTCATCTTTCTTTATCTCCATCAATTTATTCTATAATTTCATTTTGATTGAATATTAGGTATATTTTTAGACTATGCTAAGCTTAGAAAAAATAAATATTTTTATTTATTTTAGTTTTTTAATAATTTATTTGCATAATAACAAGTTTCATGCAAATTTATGTAGCACGCACAGAGCTCAGAAAAAAACAACTTTAATTTTGTTGGTACGATAAATTGATATTTAATTTCTATGTTATCAAGTCTCAAATACCACACTATATGAACTTCATGGGCACATTAGATAAGGAGTGACAACATTTTGCTGGAGTCTTCCAAAAGAGTTCCAAAGATGTTTCCGCTCAATACATATTTCTCAGCCCAGTTGTGAAGACAAATGCCTTATTTTGTGAAAGGCCTATCCCGGATACCATATGGGAAATCAGTCGACGCAATATTTTATTTGCTGCAAAATCCGATACTCAGGCAATAGCTGAAGAATGGCGTCCATGTTTCAGGAGGGTCCCAGTAAGTATAGAGCGAAAATTTAAGCAGCCCTGGAGAAATCGCTCCGACTGGGAAGGTTCAATCTATGAGTGATATAGCAGACTCGGGATTTTTAATTTCCAATCTGTTTCCAGGGTAAATCACGCCTTATTAACTTCACAAAGACATTTATGTTGTGTATATCCAAACTGCTTCATAGTCTTCCATGATATCCACAACGACCCAGCAAATTGTTCTAGGTATTTCTGACGTGATATATACTTTTGAACGGCGTAAAGTTCCAGGAAAATTTACATTGACTTTGAATATAACAACACGTCATTTCAATATTTGCATGGAATCTCATGAACATATGCTTAAGATTATGTTTTCAAAAAAAAATCAAGTTCTGAAAACTACATTTGCGCAATATATATTAAAATTAATATTTTCTGTGTCATTTCTCCTTTTTTATTTTCAAACAAAGCGTCTAAGGACAAGAACACATTTATTTCGCTCCAGGAAAATTTAGATATGGTATATAGATTAATATGAAAGCACAACTTGTGTCATACAGTGTGGCTTTTGCAATTATCTTCGTTCTCGAAGGGACGTTATTAAATGTCATTTGTTTCATTATCTCTGTTATTTCTGTGACGTTAATTACCTATAATTATTGTAATGACGATCGCTAAAGGGAGAAGATATCAGTAACGGAATGGCAGGGAAGGAAGCTGAACATATCGCCTCTGATCGTTGATTTTGTTCATATACGGGAGACAGTTACGTGTTTTGCAGTATTGACTATCGCCCTTCTTAAACGCGAGGGTCTTAGGCTAAAAATTAAGTCCTGGTAAATGGTCTATTTTCCTACAAATCAAACACGGTTACTCGAAAGGTTATTTGTTGATTTGTTGTTTTCGAGTCAAAGTCCGTATAACTTACTAATGTGTAACTATAAAACAATGTAGTCAAAGCTTTGAGCACATATTTTGTATTTAAGTACCATGCTGAAATAATGTATGAAATTATTTTAAAAACATTCTACAAATCTAATGCATTCTTCTATTCCTACTGTTTTTCTTTTTAAGACGTTTGGGCTGAATAAAATCTAATGGGGCTAGAATGGACAGGACATGCTAAACAATAGGAAAATAAGAAAAGGTTCTACGTGAATTACCAGACAGTTACAATTTCAAATAAACATATCTTACTTTCTGTTCAAATTTAGACTACCACTTATGATTTATTCAAGTAAAATGAACGAAAGTCCAATGGAAGTCCAAAGACAATATAGTAACAATCCTGAAAGGGTGAATTATATGACATGCACGGGGATATGCTTTACTACAGCCACACTTCACAAGTTACATTGTCAGGAAAATGAAAAGCCTATTTTTTCTCAGGATTGGTTTGGGTGAATATGTCTACTGTGAACTTTAACGTTTACAACCTGCAGAACCTTGAGCCGTGGTCGATCGAAATGTATAATACGGCTCTCTTAAATTTCAACAATATCATATACTACGCATTAATCATTTCGGTGTTTCTGAAACAAAGCAGTCCGAATGGTGACTTTGCCTTTGTTTATAATCCAGTAGTTGGAAGCATGATACTTCTGCATGATTAATGAGTGACCAAGTACACTGACAGACATTGCATGCCGTCTTTCCTAGTCAATCTGCGATCTGCCATAAACCATTTAACGACCACACAAGATTGTTTTGTTGTCAATACTATTTCGTAAGAATCGACTATTCTCAATCTCACTTGTCTGAACACACAGAGCCGGCATTAATGGCAGCGATAAGACCGTGCTAGAGACATCAAAGCGTCACTGGGCAGTCCCGGAGACAAGGAAGGATATAAACAAGGTCTGGGACACGGGACAATGATCTGTGATTTGTTATTTTACACATTTTTACCAAACAACAATAAACTTCATATGGACATTTCATAAATTCAATTGATGATAAACCAGGCACATATGGCATTCGGATAGCTTTAAGCAGATGCATATTCTTGAGGATAGTGCTAAACCTTAAATTGCGATGCTAGTTAATTGGTTCAAAGCCATGATGATCCCAATTTAATTGTGTATTTTTGCAATCACAACAATATCACCATTTCCATTGGGGGTGCCGTGTGACTTACCAAGTGTCGGTGTGCCGTAAACCCCAAAATACAAACAATGCAATGTCAAACAATGCATTTCTTAATTTTATTTGTAAACATTCGGTGAAAATTATTTTATATGACATGCTTTAGTTATTGACTGTAGACAGAATAAACAATACAGTTCAACAGGATACAATTAAAAAATGTAATTAGAAAAAGTCTACATCCGTCGTGGTATAGGTTTGTGTACATTTTGTAAAGTATTCAATTCAATAATCCAATCATAAAATGCTGATCAAAAGCATACCTTAAGAGTCTTATATTATATGAACTACTGCCTTTATTGAGATAATTGCAAGAGAAAGTGAAAGATTGAAAACGAAAACAGCGTTCATTTATTTCCGCAGAATCGATCATCCTGTTACTGTGCCACCAAAACACGGGACCCCGAACGAGAATACCATTAAATACGACTGCATTCTATTAATTATTCACAACCACCAAAATTAATTTCTTCCGCTGGATCTAAAAGCTCAGTAGGCTCAATTATTCCAAGGTTCAACTTTGTTTATTTCTGTCACTTTGCATTAAGCGTCATATAGACAACGAGAAGACATATCTTTGCTGCATAAACTGGTGTGTTACTTGTATAAATAATTTACCGTTGGGTTACTCATTTGTTATTATATTGTTTAGCTAATTCATTCGTGATAAAAGATATGTTTCATTAATTTATGAAATAAAACTTGATGATGTTTTAGTTTTATGAATAGTAAAATGTAATTTGAAATGTAAGAGGTGCCCATAATATGCAGATACTGGATACATTTCAAAGAAATGTTGAAGATTTGATATCCTACAATTCCCTATAAACAAACACTTTATTGTGATTATAGAGAAAATGGTGTAAACATGAACGTCAACAAGTGTACTCGTTTTGTTTTTTTTTGTCTTAAATAACGACAGCACTGCGATTTTTCAAACAAGATTTGTAATATATATACATCATTAAAATGGTAACTGTGATATACATATATCACAGTAACCAGTTTATTGATATACGTTCATCTTGCTTTGATATGGATTGATGTCACATGAAATACAATTATAAAAAAACACACACAGACTGCTATCTATAGCCCTTTTCCAATATTCGAAGAACAAAAAAATATTAAGACAACTATTCATTTTGCGTTTATTTTGCGTTTATCATCGATATATACACAAATATGGGATCAAACGACGACAGTAGCGCCTTGTACCAGTGCTGGAATGGCCGTTATAGCTTCCTGAAGGCAATTTAGCTGCCAATTAAAGTCAGCAGCGCGATCACGCAAGCCTGTCGACGGGACAATAAATCAGAACGATAACATGCTGCATATTTAAACCGACTATCCACAAGAACAAGATACGGCCAGTGTGTTGGATTTATAATGAGAAATCGTTGCTTAAAACCAGCCGGAAAAAATAACACAACTATTTTTCTAGGGGTACAAATTTAGACATCACAATAACGACTATTACACAGGATGAATGAAAGACTATAATCCCTGCCCAGACAAAAGGATTGAACGCCGCGGGCATTTCTAAGAAAACCTCGGATATTTTTTTAAACGGACATTACGTTTCCTTTTACTTTACGGGGATGTGATTTTTTAGTTAAAATATTTCCCATCTTGAGTCTCAGATATTAAACATATTGAACTTTTATATGTTTGTGCTCTTTTTAGGAGAGGGGGTCGGGGATGAGGGCGGGGGTACGATAATGCAACGCAACTGATATCAAAGCCTATAAATGTTAATATTTTGTGTTAAACAAAGCATTATTTCGGTATTCTTAAGAAAGGAATTGTTGAAAAACTAATACACACTATTTTGTGAGCTCAACATTGCTCAGTCTATTGACATTGGGTGTCTGAATGCATGTACATCCGATACTGTTTTAAATGTACTAGACATACCCATTGCGATAAAATACCGTAACCAAAGAGTATCAAAATAGAGTTTCCTATTTTGCAGTCCTGTCTTTTGTACGCTCACTATTAAAATTGGTCGTGTTTTTATTGTGCAAATCGACTTTTGACATACTATATCGTTACATGTTGACCATTTGGGTTTTATAAGGAAACATCGTAGATGCTCCAAATAGTATAAAGTCATCCGATTACCAAAAGAAAGGCATTGAATTTTCTATCTAACAAACACATTTCTGCAAAAACTATATTTTGTAAAGAAGAAGAAATACACATTCAAAAAGTCCATTATTTTAAAAGCCGAAGAAAATCCTTCCTCTTTGCTAATTGGTTCATTTTTCAGATAATTTGGCCACACAAGACCTCATTTATTTTGTTCGCGTGCCGTTTAAATGACTGTCCTGAGCATCTTCTCGCTGATTATTGAAAAGGAGGACAATATTGAAACGTTTGCAACCATTATGGCCGATATAGCTCGACTTCAACTGGCAAAAAATAATTAATAAGTTGATCATTAACAACTTAACACACTCTCAGTATAAAAATCTAAAACTTTTCAAATTGACTTTTATGCGTATCAAGTCTGTCATGTTTAGACGTACTTAAACATTCGTTAACAAAGAAACTTTTTTGCAGTCAACTACACTGAATAAATATCCTTCTTTATTAAAGGTGTTATGTCGATTCGGAATTAAACATTTAAGAATAGAAAAGTACGAAATTAAATAGAAAATACCTTTCAATCAATATATTTGTCATAGGTAATACGTTTATTTAATTAACTGATTGAATATTAATTGCATTAATTATCAACATAAAATATTTGAATTTTGTTATGAGTGCAGTTAATATATTGGCCCTTGTGTTGATTCCTTCTTATGAATTACAACCATAATGGCGATGCAAGACACAATTAAAGCAAAAGAAATTACAACAACAAATAATTCAGCTTATAACAGCTTGGTCTTGAAAATCTTTAAGGCATACGTTACTGCATCAATTTTAGCGGCTCTAAAGTGTGTGAAACATTTTTGTGTATTTATGCGATTATATTTGATGAATGGGAAAATTTCACTGCAATGACCTGCAGTCAATAACTTTCTTCTAGCTTTTCTAATGTTAAAATGAAGATTATGTGGCGTATATATATAAAGAGAGATAGATGCAAAATGCTGAAGGCAGTGTTTCATATTATTAAGCTTTCAGGAAACCCTTTCAAATGAATGTCTACATGTGTTTGATATGCTATATTAAATGAAAACATGTTCAATGTTTAAGATACTGTTTCAGGTTTTTGTTTGGTAAGTGTTCAATGATTACAGAAATGACTATGTTTAAATTGTAATGTTTTATATCCAGATGTCAATGAATGCTTGGTCAACAACGGGGGTTGTAGCCAAAGATGCTGTAACACCATCGGGTCCTACCAATGCACGTGCGAGAATGGCTACGAGTTGGATAGAGACGAGCGGACATGTGTAGGTGAGAGATTGCCGTATTTTTACCATTATCATTGTGCATTTTGTTCAATATTAATGCTTAAAGTTTTCTGCTAATATTTTATAAAATACTAAATACACGGTTCTTTTATCTATATATAGAAACTAACCAGAAAATTAGTAATCCTCCTAATGCAACAAAATCAAGTGAGGAACTGACTGATCTGCATATAGTCTTATAAATACGTTATTTATTGGACCAACGTTGCTATAGAACCCGTGTTCGTTTTGTGATCAAATCTTACCATTTAGTTCCATATGTATTTGCTCCAGCACAGTTTCTTTTTTCATGAATATGTGTCAATTAACCGTCGTTTTTCCCTCGTAATTATCAATGTTTACATGTTTTATCAGCCTCTTTTTTAGAGTTTGTGTAAAAGTATTAAATGTTTGAACGATTGCTGGAGAATCTTGAAGGCTTCGAAATGAGTCTTTATGGTAATAAGGCATGTCGATACAATTATTTAAAGATATTGTTTAATCGTCTAAGCCTAAGTCTCATTAACAAAACATGAACATAAAATTTAATAGACACATTTTAATGTTGTTGTGGCATTATTTAAGTACCCCCTGATGTGTGTTACTTGTCCTGTCTTTATATATTTATTTATAGAAACATTTATTGATTAAAATACTTTGGTCTTTTTTGTAATTACAGAAAATAACAGCACGACGCATAGTTGGACTACTAACACGTTTCCCACTAATAATATCACTAACACAAATAACAAGTCCAGTTTATTGTTTTTAAATCCATCTTTCAAATCAAAACCAATAAAATCATTTAACGCCCTTCAAACAAACATAAAAAAGTATTTAGACGCCATAGGTTTAGACTATCTAACGTACGGCGATAGACATGAAGAATCCGATGACATCGTTGAAATAAAGCAGGATGTCATAGACGATACTGCTGATAACGTTCAGGAACGTTACATAATTCCTGAAAGTGCAGATGATTTAGAACCAAATAATTTCATTGATGGAATCTTTATATCTAAAGTTGACCCAACAGATCTAACATGTGGCAATTGTGTGCATGTATCTGATCAAACCGAACCATCGAATAGCGAGGTTCATACAAAGTCAGAGACAATGGGTGTTAGTGACATGGTTCAGGATAGTTTGTACGCTCCTACCAGATTTATGCATAGGAAACTGATGGCCTATATCGAAGAAGACGGTAACTTTCAGTGTTGTAGTGGTTGTCAGTAATGTGAACTTATAAAACGTAAACGTCATACTATGTAACACTGATATGTTTATATTTTTTTTTTACGTAATTATTTATTTTTTTTTTATTTTTATTTTTTTTGCAATCTTCTTTCTGTATGACTTGTTTTGAATGGTCGTCTGTTGTTGTTGTTTTATTCAAAGTAAGATATTGTTCGCATTCATTTTCATTTGTGTTTGTATGTTTCATATTTTATTTAGTTGGTTTTAGTGGTGTTGTTTTGATCGGTAGCATATGCTATATCAAGTTTTCCTTAATTAACCCTTTCAGATTTGGCCAACAACAAAAAACAACACTTAAAGTTTGAAAAACAAAGTGTTAAGTTTTACTTCTTTTGTTTTGTACAGAAAGTATACATTGATAACGGTTGCAGATATAACTGTGACACGAAATATGTCCTAACGTGGCTCGTTACGAAGTAGAAAACCCATTGTTAACGTTTCCTTAATTCAGGCTTATATTCTTTCTTTCAATAAACACAAAAGGACGTTAACATATAGTTGACGTTAACAGCTAAAGCTAAGTTTTAAAATCTAAGTCTAATACATGTAGTTACAATCTGTTTTTCAATGACATAATCATATTCTTGTTTTATGTCTAGACATGCTGCCTTCTAGTTTAGACAATTTGTGTTCTCTAGCTATTAGACTATACATGTATTTATTTAAATTGTTAATTTTTTAGTCTTGTTAGTTGTGCATATATAAAAATCGGTATGTCGGAGCCGTGTAATGCACTTTTGAACGTAGATTTTCTATGAAAAGAATGCTTTATATACGTGTTAATATTAGTGGTGGTAGTAACAATCTGTGTCCTTTCTCAAACTAGGGTCAATATGACAACTGCATCTAGTCATTACAGTTTGGAATATCTTCAGAGTTGGGGGAGGGGGGGGGGGTAAGACAAAGTTAGTACACGTATATTTTTCAATGTAAAAGAACGTTCAACTGTGACTTCTGTCTCAAGTGAGGCCCTTGCGTTTCTCTGGTAGAATGAACACCCCGTAACACGCACATGGAGGCTTTAATCATTGCTGCTGTATTTGATTGATTACGTTTCGCTTGTGCGCCATCCACTACCCATCCACGAAACCTAGAATCTGCCAGAGATATTTTTCCATTTGGCAACTTAATTAAAACGCTATGGATCAACATTATCTTCCTATTTATGCTTAAAATTACAGGTTTCGGGCACACTAGCTCCATTTGTAATGTAACGTTATAGTACAAATTGAAATCCGGTGTAGGAAAATTGCCGGTTATGATTTTGGATTCGTTTAAAGAAAAAAATCATGATTCGCAGCAATATTTTAAATGGTGATCTTTACTGGTAGCTTCAACGAAGTAATTGAGCGAAGACTTGATGAGTTTTTGTAAGATATTTTAATTAATGTTTCTATTATATCCGTTAGGAATATGAAGCACGTGACGTAAATGAACATGTATGTTATTACTGTCAGTTCCTGTCCATGTTTTACTTCAAGAGATTACATGTTTTATTTCTAACTGACAGGTTAATTAAAATTGCAGCACATACTAAAAAGCCATTTCTATAACTTCGGGTCATATTTCATAAATTAAATAATAGTTATTATAGTCAGATATGTTACAAGTTTACAATTCAATTAAATTCTCAGATACATTATTTTTTTCCAGTATCTTTTGATTATATTATGACGAAGATTAGTTTTCTGATATGCACACGTATGCATATATAACTCCAATGAACATCTCAATCCAAGTATAAAAACAAGTATGTTCTATAGTTTTTTAATAATATGTTATGTTATGTTAATAGCTCTTTTCTTTGTTTAACTTTACATGTGTACCTGTACGTTACGACATTGTTTTGACTGTCCGCAGACGTGAACGAGTGTAACGCGAACAACGGTGGCTGCCAGCATGAATGCGAGAACCTCAAGGGCAGCTATAAATGTCTCTGTCCCGACGGATACCGGCTTGATGCCGACGGCAAGTCCTGCATCAGTAAGTATCCGGCAGTCTAGTTCTGCCATCACGCATATACCGTGTAAAATATCGAATAAATATGTTAGTTATTTGTTTGGTTTATTTATAGCTTTCAACAGTAATTACAAAGCACTGCGTTACAGTTCGCATTCAACAAATGTTTTAATTGCATTTTGTCTGTCTAATTTGTAAGTTACATCATAAATGTTTATTGACTCTGGTAGTGCCAGTGGTGTTTGAAGTGGGTTTGATTTATATTTCGCATGCTGTAATCTTAAGTAAAGTCTCTAATTTTGAGAGTTTTTGTTGTGTTTTAAATTTATTTTCGTTTGGTTTTGTTGCATCATTTAGTTAAAGTTACTCAAATAAAAATAAATGCCTTGTCACGACTAAAACATAAAAAATCTTAGCATAAAGCTTTTAGATAAAATATAGATTATTACTTTCTCTTCCTCGGTAACAGTTAAATGATACCGACCCTCTAGAGTTCATGCTTGCGCATTATCATTTTGTGCACTATGCTTGTAGCTTGTAGGAATAACGACATGATACTTATTTAGAAATTAAAGAGTGCAGCCAAAGAGTGTATTACCTTTGTTGTTGTTTTTTCTGTTACCAGTACAAATCGGTTGTCATATCAGAAATGGAGGGTGTGACCAGATATGTGTGCCTAGCTACGATGGTCGCTTTTACTGCAGCTGCTCTGACGGATACAGGATCAAATCTGACGGATATTCATGTGAACGTAGGTGTCTACATTATTTAACTAAATGTGATTTTTTTTATAATTCTACTAAGTAAGATTTATATAATTAGTGTTACTTACCAAAATACAGTGAAACCACTGAACATCAACGTTTGGCGGAGGCACAGAAAACTGTTGCTGCTGGGAGGTGTTATTGTGCAGAGGTCATAAAGGATACCAAGTTAAAATACCCTATATAAAACATTTTTTTAATTCAATATTACCTTATGGATGTTTTGATATATCAAATTATGTTATCACATATTTAAAATGTAGTTATTTTTGCTGAAATATTAGAACTAGAAAAGCAATCTGATAAGTCTTAATTAAAACAGAACTTAATAAAGTACACTAAGTTAATGCAACAGAATAATATTTAGCACCATAAATGGTAAACTGCAGATAAAGAGTAATCATTATCTTTTTTACTTCTTGCAAAGTCACCAAGAACTGTTTTGTATTTAATAAACACATTACAAGTTACTATTGCCAATTAACTGATAATATTCTTTCAATAAGCACTATTTTGAAACCAGCTTATCAGTTTTTTCACACCTAACTGGTTACCTGTCAAACAGACACTGGACTAGCACCTATACTAAATCAGTTAACAAATATTCCTTATCAGTTAATCAAAGTATGGCTTTTCTCAAGAAGCCCCCATGTGGTGCTTAGCAGAGGTTGCCACAGTCTTCAGTGACATATTTGAATGGCCTTTTACCTTTACTAAGAGGAGGTGCTGCTCAGAGATTAAAATGCACTGAAAACTTACGGGGGAAAATACAGGGGTTGCTGACAAGAGGTTGTTGCTGCTCAGAGGTGTCTTTTGGAGAGGTTTCACTTTAGTTCAACATATTTTTATCAGAGCTTAATCCCTTTCGTTTAACACGACTGTATCTGTTTTATGTCGGTATAAACCACATCGTCATTTGTTTATAACTTCAAAACTACAACTTAAAAATAGTATTCAAAAGGTAAAGTGACTTGCTGTGTTTCAGAGATCGACCCTTGCCTCCATCATAAGGGTGGCTGTGACCACATGTGTATCAGTGACAGTGGTCGCGCTATTTGTAGCTGCCAAACGGGGTATAATCTGGCTAGCGATGCCAGGAAGTGTAACGGTACGTCGCTTGTTTGTTTGATATTTAAGTTAAATGCTCCCATGTTGATGTTTTAAGTAATCAGCAATAAATTATGAGATATTTTCTAAAAAAAAATGCATGCGTATTTAACGAAGGATTTGAACTAGATCGTCAGCATAATGCGTAGCTCCTGCTTAAACCATTCAGATCAGGAGCTGACTGATCTGGATCCCAAATATTTGCATTTGTCCAGTGATTTTTTCCGCATGATAGGTAAACCCCGCTGTGATTGACGGGGAGGCAATTTACTCTTATGCAAATTGTTGCCCTAAATGAGATTTGCTTTACTCTCCGATAAATGAGACATTAAAATGTACCGCATAAGTCATTTTAAATTTAAATGCAGATATTTTTAAGAAAAGAAGCATTTTGTGAGTTTGGAAAATAGGTTGCCAAACATGCCATAAAACAGATGCATTTACCTAGAATTTTCAGAACAATCTGTCTATCCTATCCTTTTAACTATAATAATATTACAATGTTTTGTTTATTTTTAATAGGAAAGGTATATAGAACGAAGTAACATTCAAATGTGCCACTCCCGTGGTTTATAAACATATCAAAACGAAGTTTAGAGGAAAGCATACCCAACTAAGGTTTACAGAAAAGCATACACAAATGAAGTTAAGAGGAATGGACGAATTGGAAGAAACGACTTGATGAGCTGTATTTATTATCGTAAAAACTTAAGTAAAAGATAATCACATACAGATACATGTTTCATTGTACGCGTGTTAACTATACCTGCTGATTACGAATTGATCAGGTTAAGGGACAAGTGTATATCCGGGTCAGTAAGGTGGAGCTAGGAGCTGTCTGATCAGAATAGGCACTATTCTGATTCTCTAGCAATTTGTCAAGTTTCCTTTATATGTGGTTGTAAATTTTGTATCGTTTCTTTAATGAGTGTATCGTCCCTCCAACAGTTCAGTATTCGGAGACGCTGTCCACTTGAATCGGATACATATTCGCAGTGCATACTATGACGCAGCCACATGGCATGATGGGACGCCTAGTCATTTTATCCTGGTCCGACTAATCGTGAAACTACCCTTTTTTAAGCGTTAATCATGAAAGCGATACTGATGCCATTTTTTTTTAAATTTTATAACGACATTGGTATGTAGCGGCTTTGGTTTAAACTCAGCCCAGGCCTCTGGTACATGAAGCCAACTTTATTCAATACCATATTGCTTACAAATAAATGTAGCAAGTTGTCATGTTTAAAGTTATACGTACTGTATACTTCAGACATCGATGAGTGTGCGAAAAACAACGGAGGATGTTCGCAGGCATGTATCAACGTAGTGGGCTCATACGATTGCACGTGCACACCGGGCTATCAGCTGGGCGTAGATGGTAAATCGTGCTATCGTAAGTAACCTCCTTTTGTACTGATGTAAACAAATATATATTGATCTATCCCAGTCCGTGGTTTAAAGCCGTGACATGTTACGAAATCTCAACTTTTAACCTATTAATCACGAGTTCGACAGATTTATGAAGACAAAATTGTAGCTCCATATCAGCCACCTCTAGGTATGAGCGGGTTGATCAGAATCCGCAATATCTGCGTCAGACGCCCTGTCAACATACCTATGCATTTAAAATGTTAACAAATTATTAAGATAACAGATAAAAGTTATAAACAAATATTACATCACGTGGATTGGAGTACCTGCCGGGACCAGAACTTGTATATCAGGAAATCTTCCAGCTGACCTGTGCACCTGTGGTTCTTCTCTACCAATAATCCTACGGACATCGACGTTATGACCATAATGTGTGTGCGAGGGAGTGAGGGGGGGATTTAACGAAAATAGATGTGTGTGGCAATTATGATAAACACCGGCCTTACGTTGAAACATATTTTCTAGCAAATTAATAAGCAACCTTTCCTAATATTTCTCTGTATTGATTCTTCATTAAAATGTAGCTATTCGGTTGTCTAGGTTTCAGAAAAGAATACTGGAAGGCTATTATGTTGATCTTGCAAGCTTGCAGTTAGATTGCCTTTGTTTAGAAATCCCATTGTTGAGTGGTTGTGAAGGCAGTTCTACGAGGTTAAAAACATACCCATGTTTCATTATTTTCGAATCAAGCATTTCTAAAAGGCCCCATCCCAGTCTATGATCGCAGAGGTGAAACCTTTTTGTTAATATGTTCCTGGGTGAACCGTGTACCCTTGTGTAATCTTTTGTTGGACCAAAATCTCCCTCTCTACAGAAACTTTGTGATTTATCGCCCATTAAAGCATTACGCAATTGTCGTTTTCTCGCTCCCTCTTTTCTGGTGTTGTGAAATCTCTCAATAAAATACCAGCTTGCCGACACCCTTTATTTCACTCCGAATCCCTCTGACAACTTCCCAAATAATGAAACAATTCTCCCGAGCCTGCTTCTATCAAACTGTGCGATAATATTATTGGATCGGCTTTCAGATTTCCCTACCGGAGCTGACTTGGCTCGTACGGCTCGGCGGAAAATTGATTGAAATATAACAATATAATTCACTTTACTGCCGATAGAGAAATCAGTTATAATCACAGAAAATATGAATCTTGTCAGGTCCATTCAGGAATGATGGAGGGGAAAATGAGCAATTTTACGTATGAAAGGATGCAAGATGGAGGTGCCTTTATTGGCTGTCTCCCTGTATAGATCCGAGAAAACCGCTTCTGTACGGATCTCCGCCGGTCTGTCACGCCGGAATGGGTGATATAGACATACTAATCGACTTAGCTGGCTTTTGTCACGCTGGACAATACATAGGTAATTAGACCTCTAATGGTCGGATACTCTCGGAAATTGTGAAGCAGTTGTTACATGGTTACGGTCTTCGTTCTGATGGTGCAGTCTTGATTTGGATCACATGTCCCCATCCATCATCGCCCCACAGTGTTGCTGTACATGATGTTTTGAATGGTTCTTCTCTCCGTACGGCAGACATCATGTAGGAGATATCTGAAGCGATTAAGATAATACACAGTTTGTTAAGATATTATCATTGTGCTTGGCGATGAATAGAAAAATTAGCGATTTAAAAACATAGACTATTGTATAACAGTCAGAAGAGTTACCAATTAGATGACTTTTAAAATCATGGTTTTCATTTTCTTTTACATATTTTACACGCGTCATTGTTTCTGCGTTTACATTTAAGGCTTTAAAACAAACTGAGCACATGCAAATTTAATACCTAAACTAAACAAGCATCGACCTATTTTGAACAGTGGTGCAAACATGTTTCAAAACTACTCAAGGATCTGCATTCTGGTTGGTTTGGGAGAAATGATGTCGTTTAAAACCTAGTTAGGATTAAAACCACATGTTGTGATTTAAAATGAGCGTACATGCATCAATCAACAATTACTTTAAACTCTTCTTAAACATCCATAAATATGAATGTCCCCGCCTGCCAGAATATGCTTGATGACAATTAACTATCGACATGTTACCGAAAGCTGTGCACTTCCAGGCTTGGCGATCTCTACCCATCTCCACAGCCTGACATTTATTAACCCCAATTATTATAAATGGACGTATGCCGAGCTATAAACCAGCTCTAGACCGATATAACAGTACATCTGCCCACAATCTGATAGAAGATATTAAGGAAATATTGTTTTCCTTTCACAACAAGACATTAGATATATCCATAAACAGTGCGGAGATATTCTCTTCCGTGATATAAACGTCCACCATAGGCTTAATGCATAGTTTGAGACTCAGAGTCTGTAAGATTTGGTGGGGATCGAAATGTCGGTGTTGAAAATATGGTCTATTGAAAGACAGCCAGATCAAGTAGGCTTTGTCGAGATAGCAACAAACTGTCTTTTCGTGTCATCAAAGATGATTTCATGGCACACTGCTGTGTGCATGGAAGCAGTTTCTTGTAGTCCGGTGGCATTTAATGTTGGCGTTCAGTGCAACCTATAAAGATGAATAATATACCAATGATAGATTTGCTATAATCCATTGACATTGTTTGTTTGTTTGTTGTTGTTTTGTTTTTTTTTTTGGGGGGGGGGGGGGGGGGGGGGGGGGGGGGGCATTGTACAATTGTTGAAAATTCGTTAATGTATATTAATAATTGAATAGATTTATTTCGATAAATGTATTTTATCGATTAAAGCGTTATCATGGATTATATGACAAAGGTTGTATACACATTTGTTCTTTCTTTTGAAAGCTACATGTATATACGGTAAGACAATTGTTGTCGTCATAGCAATAAATTTTTATATTTATGTTAAATAGGTCAGTCTTTTAAGTTGAATGGATATTTATTTTCCAGTTTTCCTGACACTTTCATTTTAAATATGTTTATTATCGCGTTACTTTCTTTTCGTGTAAATCTGTCTCTCTTTTACCTTGTATTCGTCAATGTCCTTGATATCCTTAAATAATACATTTGAAAAGAACGAGTCCGATAATTCAAGGAAATATTTTAGTTTTCTTTTTGCGTTTAAGTAGTTTATATAGAAACAGTTATGACGATTTCTGAACAGGTTCACAATTTAGTAAAATACCATCTTAACATGTAAGTGTTAAATCGATTTTACACACACAAAAAAACAACATAGAAATAACTAATCTTAAATATCCCAATACAGTAATTAATTCCACACATTTTATGTTCATGTTTCAATCATTTTATATAACATTCTTTGTCTTTTTAATGCTTACAGAAGTGAAATCCTTAGAACATACAGGTAACTAAGTATACTGGTTAATAATATATTATATAATATAAACTTGAAACAATCATTATACAACATGGCAAGAAAGTATTGCATTATGCACATTTGCGAAGATAAGATTGATATATTGAAGGCTTTGATCTTCATACGGTATCAGTTGCCCACATTACACATAACTAAGGTTAAATGTCGATTTTTTTTAAATTTCCCATGTGATCAAGCAATGTTTTTCAACACCTTTTGGTCCGAAAAAGAAACATAGACAAAAGTAAGAAAATTAAGAAGATTGAATTGCTTCCCGTAGCAGTCCATGGTTCAGACATCGCATCGTGTTTTCAAGAATCTTGATAACGTCCTTAATATGTAATAACACCTGTCCACGTCTCGTTGCAGACATGTTACTAAGAAGACAAAAGAATAGGAAGCATTTAAAACACTTTTATCCATGATGCTCTTCCCCCAAACCTTAATAGGAAACAATTATGCTGGTAAATAGCACAGGCCACCGATGCTTGCACAATAGTCTGAATCAGGCGAAATTTGTAGCATCCTATGTGATGAATAATCAGCTGTAGGTGACATCGTGCAGGGCAGGATATATGTAGTGAGCCTATTGTTTTATTGCAGATATCGTGATCGAGGAGGTGGACAGTTGCGCCAACAACAATGGCGGCTGCCAGCATAAGTGTAAACACCTAAAAGGTGGTCCCGTGTGTTCCTGCAGACAGGGGTACATGCTCCAGGTAAGGGGATCTATACCGTATTAGTGAAATGGGGTGGCACAACTTTTTACCAAAAATGTTTTTGCAATTGAATTGCCTTGTATCTGTGTATAACGTTTTACAATTGATATCTTGTTAACGGTTGCGTCTATATACATGTGTACAGCTACTTAACAACAAACAAGGAACGATTGAAGCTTGAAACTTGAAACTTATACAAAATGGCACACATACTTCACTAGAAGCGTTGGCTTTCTTTTCGAAAGAAGAACGAAAGTGAGACACTCTCAGTAATTGTGTTTATTATTATGAAATCTAATCATGTTTATCATTATTAAAACTGATTTCTTCATGTTCTCCTCTTTATGCTATCTTTACCTCCCGTCAGGCGGATAACCGGACGTGTCTGGACGTGGACGAGTGCGAGAGCGGGTCTAAGTGTTGTGAGCAGTTGTGTACAAACAACCCCGGGGGTTATACCTGCGGCTGTAACCCAGGCTACAGACCTAACGAGGACGGCTGCAAATGTGACGGTACGAGAACACACATATTGTGTGAAACGCATTATTAATATCTGTGTGTTGTTTAATGTTCAACACTTACATGTCATAGTTGGCTCATAGTTAATAAAGATTATCATATAACTATTAATAGACAAAATCCTCACCCAAACGAAAATACTCTGCCGGGAGCAGTCTGGTCATGAACTGGCTGGCTGTTAGGTTTCCCAGCCAACTACCTCGTTACATTTGCATGTTGAAGTTAATCGTAATTATTTATTCTTGACCTTTAAATGCTTTCTAATACATTTAGAAAGATAAATGTTAATTCTACTGACATCTATGCTCCCTACCCCACCACAGATGTTGACGAGTGCCTGGCCAATAACGGCGGATGTGAGCAGTTGTGTATAAACTCGCAGGGCAGCTTTGGATGTGCCTGCTATGCAGACTTCTACCTGAGGAGCGACAAGAAGACCTGCACAGGTGAGGCGTCGAGTAATCGTGGTTACGTCATGGTAACGTACACAATTGTGTTGTTATGCCACTGTGACGTACAGATTGTTTTAATGGTGGTGCGTGATACTAAGTGATTCAAAGATTAATTGAACTGTGGATTGATGCCATTTAATGGATATCGATATCAGTGTCGATATCTGTAAAAGTTAATAATGTTTCTTTATACGAGGGGCATTTATAAAGTATTAATCAGTGCGATTTTTTAACGTTAATCCGAGCGTAATTGGTACATGTTATATATGTATGGAAAGATTAGACTCTCCTCTACAGTAACGTGCACGAGGAAACCGGGAAAAACCAACAGCAATGTTCACTTGAATCGACTTCGGTCAGGTACACTGCAGTTAAAAATGGCAGATAAAGAGAACAATTCTCAAGATGAGCAAAGAGCGTATTGTAAAATACGCACATTGCTTGGCGTTGCTGCACCTGATATTAAATCAGACTTAAACAAGGTTTATGGGGACTGTGCCCTATCGTATGCCACAGTTAGAAGATGGGTCCGTCTATTTACCTCCGGTAGAGAGGCGATAAAAGATGAGGCCCGTCCTGGTCGTCCAGTTACAACAATGACTGACGGAAATATTGCCGCTGTTAAAAAAGCTGCGGAAGATGATGCCCGGTGTACAGTGGAGGAGATAAGTAATTTTCAAATATTGACTCGCGTGTTAAAGCTACGCAAGGTTTGCGCCAGGTGAATACCCCACCTTCTCACTGAGGACCAAAAACGGGAGCGCGTGCGAAATGCGTCACAGCTGCTCGATAGAATGCTGACCAAAACCGCATGAATGAAATTGCGACTGGCGATGAAACATGGGTATATTTTTTATGAGCCTGACAGTAAAGAAAAAAATAAGGTGTGGGTCGGTGAAAATGACGAACGGCCCCAAGTTACTCGTAGAGCTCGCAACTCAAAACGCATTATGTATGCATAATTTTTTTATTGCCAGGAAATGGTGGCTCGAATTCCTATACCAGAAGGCAGGAGTGTTACTGGAATATTTTACCGAGATTCGGTTCTTTCTGCTGTTGTAAGCCACTATACTGCAGCCCGTCACCGTACCGGCGTACGCGGAATGAAGCTCCTTCATGATAACGCACCTGCCCATAAGTCAGTGGTGGTAAAGTCGTATCTTAGCGACAACAGCATTGACACTTTACCACACCCTGCATATAGCCCTGATCTTGCTCCATTCGATTTTTGGTTCAATCCTTATATCAAGAACTACATGAGAGGTCGACGTTTTGAATCTCGGCACGCCGTCGGCAGCGCGCTTTTCCAGTGTCTAAACACTATACCTAAAGAGAGGTACCGAAAAGCATTTTCCGTTTGGATTGATCGCTTGGAAAAGTGCATCCAAGTCAAAGGGGAATACTTCGAAGGGTTGGTCTAACAATTTCTGCAGAAATATTACGTATACGACTAAAGCGTCACACTGATTAATACTTTATAAATGCCCCTCGTATGGTTACATAAACTAGTGTATTAAAGTATAAGAACGTGAAGTTGCGTATACTGCCATATTGAATTGAAGTATTGTCTGTCATATGAGTTATGTGCAGTAGTTTTGTTATCATTGCTGTCTGAAGTTCAGCTTGTTACTATGGTTCCGTTAAGATCTATTTGTTACCATGGTTGCGTGAAGCGCCGTTTCTTCTTATTGTTTTATGAAATACTTTGTCACCATGGCTACATTCAGTACTTTTTCACCATGGTTAAGTAAAGTATGAAATTTGACCGTGGTAACGTTCACCACCGGCTTGTTTAATAAAATATATAAATATTGTCTGTGTATTATATTGTTTTAAATAGTGTTTTAGAATAGATTGGTGAGCACTATTTTCTGTATATTTTCTTACATCGATTTATGTTTGCGTATTAATGACATACAGTTATTATTTTAAAATAGCGTAAGCTTTGTTGGGCGAGTGTGTTCCTTTTATATTTTAGAACAGAAACGTTTCAATAAATCGATTGTGTTTGTTGTACGAGTCTTGATAAATGTTGCTGTTAACGAATGTTATTTTAGAGAAACTTGGTAAGATTATGGTCTTGTTTCAACTCCATTTCAATTGTACAATAAATCGTATGTTGTACATTGGAAGATATTTTAATAAAAGTATGTTAAAATAAGAGACATTCAAATATATATTGTTCCGCTACCTTAAGTGTGGTTTTACCACATTCTTGAAATTATGTTACATTTTTTCCCGCATTGATTTTTTCGCAATTTTGGTTCCTTATAATTTCTTTCATTTAATTGTATAGTGTTGTTCTTCATGTTGTGTTCTTAAGTATAGATATCTGACACAATTTGTAACATATACCACAGATGAATATGCACTTATTTACCACAAAGTCAGTAGATGTCATGTATTGATGTCGTCTGTGTTGTTGTGTAGCACGCGTGGACACGCGCGTGCCTGTGACGCGAGGCCCGTTGCGAGGCGACCTACCGGTGATCACATATGATACCACCCCTATACCCATAATCCCATTGGATGAGTTTGACCTTCAACTTGCTCAGGAACAGAAAGACCGCCGAATAGTGTATGGTGAGTTAGTCGGGTTGGTACTAACAGCGAGTGTCTATTATACTAACATTCTATACTAACGACGGGTTAATAAGGTATGGTATTTACAACACTCGCTCACTAAAGACAGTTGCACAATTGTTAGAAGAACACGGCATGTAGAGTATATACAGCTATTGCTCCTTATAGTAAGTTATACAGTGTAATAATAATGCTTAACTCATTACACCATATAAATAAACCCTATTCCGTGACATAACAGAAACACGAATCTTGGGTTTAGGAATGTTCATTTAGTATAACTCTATCACACAAATAAGAAATATTTTTTTATTTCAAAGAGATGCTAAACCATATTTTTTGAAAATTTAAGACACCGTTTAAAAATAATTTAGATTGCATCAGTTGTACAAATACGTATTGTTTGTTTCCAAATAAATAATGCTATTTTACGTTATAAACGAAACTATAAGCGCAAAGATAGATACTTTAATTTCATGGTTTTGTTTTCAACATTCCAGAAGATACATGAGAAATGATGAAAATGAAAACCTCACTTGAAATCTTTACCTTTAAGTTTTATAACATAAATTTACTTGCTTGCAGACATATCATCGAAAGCATGTTGTGTGCATAACAAAAATCTACATCCTCACTGGAGTTGTAAATGTTCCTTTCCAATGATACAGATGGACAATAGTAACTAACCACAAACCAGGGCACTATATTGAGGCTTACAGCTTGTATCAGATTAACGCTGGTTGTTTATCCCAGACATAAGCAGGAGGGGGGAGTATCTCTGAATGTTATAATATAGCCCGCTAACAAGTTATTGGTCTTGTACGCTGCACCTCTATGGTAGGTATGTGCAATATCCCCTAGCTATTGGCTGTTCGTGAACTCTGCAATCGATTGAATTGCATAGGTCCTCCTTACATTGGGGCCTAGATGAAGTTCTGTATGAAACACCTCTTGACGCTTTCATATTAGGAAAGGTTTAATTAAGCACACAATCATGTTTATATTCTATGATTCTGTGCTTAATATTAAATTGGCTTGTGCCATTCGTATATGTTCAGATACATATTATCTTTATTTGGAGTTGCGAGCGACTGCATTTTAATTAAAATCAATGTCAACTTCAAGACTGAGAATATTCGCATGTGTATTAATACACAATCGTTAGGTAGACTGAAACGCTTTTAAGGCCAATAGTCAATAAACTATTTCGTTTGTATATACAGTGATCGCTTAACAGCGTTTTAAATCCAATGTTTATTTGTAATTGCTACAAAACTTACATAGTAAGTACAGTATAGTAAGTTCAATGTTTCATTGGCGACAAACACAGAATGATGTGTGATTTTCATGTGAAAATCACCACCGGTGTACCTTCTACTTTTTTGTATAAACAATAATATATTCAAAATAACCTCGTCAAAGAATAATTATTGATTTAACTTATAGCTTATTCCGTATCGCTCTCAATATATATTATACCTCATTGCAAATCGCTCTCGATATATCTAACACCACACTGCATATCGCTCTCGATCTAACCAACACCATTGCGTATCGCTAAATATATAACCCATTCTTCATTGTGTATTTGTCTTTATCATTAATCCTATTTATTGTGCATGGATGCATGTGTTTCTTGCTTATAAATGGCCTGTACAGATGCTGCCTGTCATTTTGTGTGTATTTGTTGTTGTTGTTTTTGTTGTTGTTTTTGCTGCATGTGCCCCTCATGATGTTTCGCTTTTCTAGTAAAAAATGTTCATTTACATGTTCTTTTTACTGGAAATAGCGTAACAATAGAAAGAAAGGTGTGTGCGGTTTATAGTAGGAAATATATATCTCCTGTTTGTATAATGACATTCTCAGTTTTCAATTAACTGTGATCAGTTAAGAAAGTTCGTGATGCATTTGCATTGAAGCGTAAATACTTCACGTTATTTATAATGTAACACATACATATAACTAATTTTAATATAATCATTTGCTGACATTTATTTTTAGTGTATAAAGAAGAAACAAATCAAAAGAAAATATATTCTTAACATTGTATTCGATTTTCACACTACTTTTCATAAGTTTATTTATAACGTTTATAGATATCTGCACTATACTTGGGATTTGCAGTATATTTCTAACCGTTTTCATATTAAAATATGAACCTTGATCTTATAATATAACATTATGATTAAGTAATACACACTATCAGTTCAGTATACCAAATGTATCATGCTTAGAGCATACAATGATTGTCTTGTCGTCTATAACACATTTCTCATGTTTCATGTACATAATGCTTACCTGGTCGGGTATATTACATCTATAATGTTTCCTGTACAGAATGTTTGCCTGGTCGGGTATATTACATCTACAATGTTTCCTGTACAAAATGTTTGCCTGGTCAGGTATATTACATCTATAATGATTCATGTACAGAATGTTTGCCAGGTCGGGTATATTACATCTTTAATGTTTCATGTACAGAATGTTTGCCTGGTCGGGTATATTACATGTATAATGTTTCCTGTACAGAATGTTTGCCTGGTCGGGTATTTTATATCTATAATGTTTCCTGTACAAAATGTTTGCCTGGTCGGGTGCATTACATCTATAATGTTTCCTGTACAGAATGTTTACCTGGTCGGGTATATTACATCTATAATGTTTCCTGTACAGAATGTTTGCCTGGTCGGGTATATTACGTCAATAATGTTTCATGTACAGAATTTTTGCCTGGTCGGGTATATTACATCTATAATGTTTCCTGTACAGAATGTTTGCCTGGTCGGGTGCATTACATCTATAATGTTTCCTGTACAGAATGTTTACCTGGTCGGGTATATTACATCTATAATGTTTCCTGTACAGAATGTTTGCCTGGTCGGGTATATTACGTCAATAATGTTTCATGTACAGAATGTTTGCCTGGTCGGGTATATTACATGTATAATGTTTCCTGTACAGAATGTTTGCCTGGTCGGGTATATTACATGTATAATGTTTCCTGTACAGAATGTTTGCCTGGTCGGGTATATTACATCTATAATGTTTCCTGTACATAATGTTTGCCTGGTCGGGTATATTACATCTATAATGATTCATGTACAGAATGTTTGCCTGGTCGGGTATATTACATCTATAATGATTCATGTACAGAATGTTTGCCTGGTCGGGTATATTACATCTATAATGATTCATGTACAGAATGTTTGCCTGGTCGGGTATATTACATCTATAATGTTTCCTGTACAGAATGTTTGCCTGGTCGGGTATATTACATCTATAATGTTTCCTGTACAGAATGTTTGCCTGGTCGGATATATTACATCTATAATGATTCATGTACAGAATGTTTGCCTGGTCGGATATATTACATCTATAATGTTTCCTGTACAGAATGTTTGCCTGGTCGGGTATATTACATCTATAATGTTTCCTGTACAGAATGTTTGCCTGGTCGGATATATTACATCTATAATGATTCATGTACAGAATGTTTGCCTGGTCGGGTATATTACATATATAATGTTTCCTGTACAGAATGTTTGCCTGGTCGGGTATATTACATCTATAACGTTTCCTGTACAGAATGTTTGCCTGGTCGGGTACATTACATCTATAATGTTTCCTGTACAGAATGTTTGCCTGGTCGGGTGCATTACATCTATAATGTTTCCTGTACAGAATGTTTGCCTGGTCGGGTGCATTACATCTATAATGTTTCCTGTACAGAATGTTTACCTGGTCGGGTATATTACATCTATAATGTTTCCTGTACAGAATGTTTGCCTGGTCGGGTATATTACGTCAATAATGTTTCATGTACAGAATGTTTGCCTGGTCGGGTATATTACATCTATAATGTTTCCTGTACAGAATGTTTGCCTGGTCGGATATATTACATCTATAATGTTTCCTGTACAGAATGTTTGCCTGGTCGGGTATATTACATCTATAATGTTTCCTGTACAGAATGTTTGCCTGGTCGGGTATATTACATCTATAATGTTTCCTGTACAGAATGTTTGCCTGGTCGGGTGCATTACATCTATAATGTTTCCTGTACAGAATGTTTGCCTGGTCGGGTGCATTACATCTATAATGTTTCCTGTACAGAATGTTTACCTGGTCGGGTATATTACATCTATAATGTTTCCTGTACAGAATGTTTGCCTGGTCGGGTATATTACGTCAATAATGTTTCATGTACAGAATGTTTGCCTGGTCGGGTATATTACATCTATAATGTTTCCTGTACAGAATGTTTGCCTGGTCGGATATATTACATCTATAATGATTCATGTACAGAATGTTTGCCTGGTCGGGTATATGACATCTATAATGATTCATGTACAGAATGTTTGCCTGGTCGGGTATATTACATCTATAATGTTTCCTGTATAGAATGTTTGCCTGGTCGGGTATATTACATCTATAATGTTTCCTGTATAGAATGTTTGCCTGGTCGGGTATATTACATCTATAATGTTTCCTGTACAGAATGTTTACCTGGTCGGGTATATTACATCTATAATGTTTCCTGTACAGAATGTTTGCCTGGTCGGGTATATTACATCTATAATGTTTCCTGTACATAATGTTTGCCTGGTCGGGTATATTACATCTATAATGTTTCCTGTACATAATGCTTACCTGGTCGGGTATATTACATCTATAATGTTTCCTGTACAGAATGTTTGCCTGGTCGGGTATATTACATCTATAATGTTTCCTGTACAGAATGTTTGCCTGGTCGGGTATATAACATCTATAATGTTTCATGTACAGAATGTTTGCCTGGTCGGGTATATTACATCTATAATGTTTCCTGTACATAATGTTTGCCTGGTCGGGTATATAACATCTATAATGTTTCCTGTACAGAATGTTTGCCTGGTCGGGTATATTACATCTATAAAGTTTCCTGTACATAATGTTTGCCTGGTCGGGTATATTACATGTATAATGTTTCCTGTACAGAATGTTTGCCTGGTCGGGTATTTTATATCTATAATGTTTCCTGTACAGAATGTTTGCCAGGTCGGGTATATTACATCTTTAATGTTTTTTTGTACAGAATGTTTGCCTGGTCGGTTCGGCGAGGACTGTAAGCACACGTGTTTCGACTGTCAGAACGGTGGTCAGTGCACGGACAAGAGGAACGCCTGCGAGTGTACGCCGGGCTGGAAGGGTGTCGTCTGTAACGACACGTGTCCCGAGGTACGACAACTTGCGTGTCAACTTTATCTTTAACAAATATGCAAATATGGCTTACACTATGCATATATATTATGTAGTACAACTGACAAATAATGATTACAAATAAAGTGGGGTCTGAATAGAGCTCAAATATGTCAATATTAACACAGATATTCATCGTGTTGTCTCCTTCACATGATGACAAGAGGTTAATTATATTAATATATATGCTAGTGATTACAGGGAAGTTCATAATGACCTTTCAATTATTGTAGCGTTTAAGTTTTACTCCTCAGCCCCTTATTGCATGAGTTCGATTCACGGCCGAGGCGTTAACTGTCATATGCGGAGGTTTTTCTGCTAATCTGCAGTATGCCCGTAGTTCTACCCGGACATATGTCTAAGTTCATCTACTACCAATGATGAGTTAATGAATAGTCTCCCCTGAATAATCCTAAATGCAAGTAGGTCCTTTCATTTGCTTTACTCGGTCTTTATGCTTGTGCTCTATGGGGTGTATGTTGACTTACCAGCCTTTCTTGTGATACCCAGGTTAATTATCATCAACAAACACTTTCATTTTCTGTTTAAAATAACAAATCTCTTCAAGTATTTAAATGGATTTGAAGCTTATATTTTCGCAAAAGTAAGAAATTTCACTGTTTTAAATGCAACATTTACAAAAGAACAGGCGATAAAGTCCAAATATTTCAACTATAAGGACCTCCTTACTGTTTGGAATACCCCGGATATTATCTAACAAGGGAGACAATTTCCATTTCACCGATGTACCCCATAAGCTGGACGTCGCCAATATGGCAATAGCTGTGTCGGTGTGATGTAAAAATGACACATTTATTTTGCATATCTTAAAAAGCACATGCTGTTGTTGTTTTGTGCACCTCGTGTGTTTGAAATTTTAAACAGCACAACAACTTAATGATTCCATCTTTGGCGTGTTTTATAGCCTTCCTTTACATTCAGTGTAATACGACTTAGAGATAAACACAACACATGCATGTCTGATGCGTCATTAGAACTATCACAAATAAATATTACATCTTCTGGTCATTTGCAAACATCATCATGCATTATACTACTCTCTATACAATACACATATAAGTTAAGACATGACCACGCAATCTCCACGTATCCTGTAGTATTCCCTTGTATGTTCTGAAAGCTCAGTCAATGAGCTTACATGCCAAAAAAAATTGAAGAAAATGGTACCATTAGTTCATTTTATCTATACGTCTAAGGTATTTTCCATCTCTTTAAACATTCGTCTTCACATCGTCTTCACATACTGTTAGACTGAGCATGTATATTATTTATACAATGAAATCTACTTAGTAAGTATAGCGGTAAACTTGACAAACTCGTTTCTTAAATAGTTGTTCTAACTAAAATGGTCAAGGTATGTGAAGAAAGGCACGTTATACAAACATTATTTCTAATTGGCGGAAATGGGTCATGTGCCGGGATGATTGAGTTTTTACGAAAACATGCTTTCCTCTAATGCTGCGCTGTTTAAATTCCGTATTTTTGATTAAAAACATTGTTTAATAAGTTTTAGTTTATTTTAGGTATTTGACAAAAAGAATCTGTCCTTTCCATTTTACGAATATTATATCTCTTATAACAGGGAACATTTGGTCAGAACTGTAACCGAACGTGCGACTGTCTAAATGGTGGAAGTTGTAACCATATCAACGGGGAGTGTATCTGCCCGCCTGGAGTCAAGGGAGATAAGTGTGAGGATGGTTGTCCTCCGGGATTCTTCGGTGTCGACTGCAAGAAACGCTGTCCCAAGACATGTCCCAGCGGACACTGTGATCGCTATTACGGCTACTGCGCATGTCTGCCCGGATATTTCGGGGTTTCCTGTAACTTTCCCTGTCCTGATTTCACCTACGGTGTCAGCTGTCATAACTACTGCGACTGCGTGAAAGAACATACATCGAAATGTGATCCGAAGGTTCGTTGTTAGGTGTCGGCTGGGTGAATGTATTTATTTATTTATTTATTTAGTGTATTATAAGCAATATTTATCTCCCACGGTTCCAAAAATATGGGACAAGGTGATGCTAGCAAATATAGCAACAACCATATTCCACCTATGCAAGTGTTTCTTGTCCCAGGTGCATCGTCACCTTTCGAATTGAGTCATGATGAATTATCATTTACATGAATACTATTGATAATAAGATGCAAGAATGTCATTATGATAGATCAACGAAATAAACTTTATAAAAATAGTGAAATGTGCCGTCCGATTTATATATGCACGGTAAAAACTCTCTTGTGTTTAAACTATCAACAATCAGCAAATCCGCCACACAGAACTCGCCTCAGGTCGAGAGGCGCAAACAGGCAAACGGCATAATCACCATACTTCTGTGGATGTCAATGGCATGTTTGTATAAAAAAAAGTTAAGAAATGTAACCTTCCTAATTTTACACTTCTGCAGACGGGTGTGTGCTTATGCAAACCTGGCTACCATGGCAAAACATGCGCTGACGGATGTCCACAGGGTTACTATGGTGACCGATGCGTGATGCAGTGTAACTGTGACCAAGGCATGGAGTGTGACCACATCACTGGAGAATGTCGACACAACTGTCCAGCAGGAAAAATGGGCCGGAAATGCAACCAACGTAAGTTCGAGCGCCATCTTTCAGTCAACAGTTCTTGGACGGGAGCAATAGTGGGATTATTTTTACATGTGGTATCATAAAAATGTTCTTATTGTCAGACAAAATACACAATTTTACAATAATTTCGTTTAATGAAACTAGTATTTATTTCACTGCGAATACTGCATTTATTTCAGTTATGCACCTTTGATTGTTGTATGTTGTGGAATTTTTGTTTATTTTAGTGAGATCTGGCGTTACCCTATTCAAGTCTTTTTATTTTATATTGTACTTAATGTACATGATTCAACTTTTCTATTACGCAACTGTAATATTTATTTTACAACCGTAGCAACTTTTATTTTTATATTTCCGAGTTTTAGTATTTTGTATATTTAATTTAACAACCATATCTAAAAACTACACTGAAGCTATTTTACTTTAGCTTGATTAAAAATTTCGACAGCGTTTTAAGCGGGCAACACAGTTTCTAATTTACTGATCAATATAAGACATAGTTTTCTTTTAATGTATTTTAGTCAATACTTTTACATTTGGCTTGCATGTGAATACCTTTGTCCTGTGCCTTTTCAAATTGTAAATGTCTTTATCATATATTCTTATCGATTTTTGCTTTTGTTTATTGTCAATGGTAAGTTGACCAAGACATACATGTATGCATTCCTTTGTAAATAGCTACTAAATTTATCAACGTTGTCATATACGTGTACTCCGTTTCACGATAAATATTTTCCTTGAATTCAAGTAAGCAACGATGTTATCATGTAGATCTAAGCTTAGTTGTAATTGTAAATACAGACACGTTGCCTTAATAACAAAAGAAGATATCTGCAAAATGACCAAGGTAGAGAGTGTGATGCTGAGTTGAATGCAAATCGTTTGTCCCGTATTAGCACAAAGATTGGCTCTAATAAACACTGCGTGTAAAACGCGTGAACCGACTATACTTGAGCAAATGATTGTGTCAGTAGTTTTATGGGTTAAGTCTAGAGATGGCATTAATTAACCTTTTCAGTTTTCACTGAAGTTATGCCAATTATTACAGCATAACACGAACCCGCAATTTCAATATGCAGCTTTAAGTAGTGATGTTGCAAGTTAGTAATTTCCTACAAGTAATAGTAAACTTAATAAAGAATTGTTTCATTCAAAGAGCAAGCTTCCGGTTGATACTTGGGCAACTTATCTTAGAGTAACAATTTTATTCTGTGTCCACCCCAGCGCCCCTCTCACCCGTAATGTATTGCGCATGCGTAGCGTAGCTCGTGGCTTACCTCCCCTGTGTTGTGCTTTTTCTATTGCACGTGTAGCGTGTCCCCGCGGCCATTACGGTGAGGATTGTCGACACGCCTGCCATTGTGGAGGTAGTGAGTGTGATCCCCAGACCGGGGCGTGTGTGTGCCAGGCAGGCACCACCGGGGTATCTTGCACAGACAGTAAGAACGGTGTCTTCGGCTCATCTGTTTCTTAAAGGTCCCTCCTCTATTTTTGGTGGAGGCGTATGGAGATTAAGTTACAAACTTATAGAATAGATTTATTGCTTGCATCTAAAGTGCGTTTGCCTTTGCGCGATGTTAGAATCGAACGCAAGAAGGCGGACTTTAAATCAATTAGTATCGTTAATTTCCATTCTAATTCTCATCGTTTTTACTTATAAAGTTATACATGATACCACTTTTTGATTCATAATTAAGTTAATAAAGCAATTCTTTATTTAATATCGGGCATATTTTCTAGAATATATTTTTTCACATAAACATGTATCCGAATTAGGTCAACACTAGATATAGGTGGGGGACTCTTTAAATGTGTTTGATTATCCAATTGTATGGTATGCAAAGCCAATGGAATACCGTGTTTAATTAATTAAATTCGTTCATAACTGCAATATAGAAGCTAATAGATGCCTTGCCAAAGATTGCATTACCGTGTTGATGTTTGTCATTAAAAGGCTCTTTAATATGACATATGTTGCAAATGACTAAGTTAAATATACATGGCAGTCATGAAATGCAGCATACCTAAAATTAACACAAGGAGCATTCCCTTGTGTGTGTGTGGGGGGGGGGGGGGTAACTAAGTATTCTATTGGCCATGTTTATGCAATATTGTTTTGTTCTCCACCTTGCGTTTGACCGTTCGTGCTCATGTCGTTCTTTGCTCACAGTTTATATTGTCATTTATCGTCATAGTGATATTTTATACCATACCGAAACATTGATCTTATCTTTAATTACAGAAACATGTCTCTAAACAATGTTACACAAAGTATTTTATGTCAGATTAGAATATGTAAGAGCGCATCAAACAGATAGATAAGTTGACAGCATAAGTATTAACTACATATTCTTAGTCAGTTTAATTGATTGTTCAAATATAGAATAAGCATAACACAATATCGCGAATATTTGCATTAACGTAATAATGATCCGTGTTTATCCAGATGGTATTAATCTAACAAAATGGAAAAAAGGTTCAACTACACAGTCATTGTTTAGAAGGGGGGCACATGAAAAGTGCAACATTTTATTTATTTTCTTATCTATTAAGCGATGCATTCATAACATTATTGTTGCCGCAGGTTGTCCGCCCGGTTACTTTGGCATTAACTGCCGGAAGGAATGCGGCTGCCAAAACGATGCCGGGTGTGACCCAGTCACCGGAGAATGCCGATGTTTACCGGGATGGTACGGACCGAGATGTGCCACTGGTAATTAGTTGGGGTCCTCACTTATGCTTATGGATAGAAATGAAGATTTGTAAATGACAGATAAACACCAATCTTGAAGTAGAGTCAAATCCTTAACGTTTTTGAACACAACTTTTGTACTGCACCCGGATGTATTACCAGAATCATCTTATTTAAAAATATAACATGAACTTCGGCATCCTTTGATAACCAAGTTTACTTTACTCAAGGTGTGTTATCGGGATTATGCATATTACTGTTTGAACAAAAAAATTCAGCCTTTTCTTCACCTTTATAGTGTTATTTCTGAATAGTAAATTTTACAAAAGTTAAACACTCACATTATGGTATCAATTTATTTTCTAAAACATTATTTGACTTATTATCGTGAAAGGTTTGCTGACACTTCTTTCGGCTTATGTTCACATGCTTCCATTCGGAACACCTGGGATAATTCACGAATCGTCTCTTGGATGAATAATGGGAACTTTCCCCTCACAAACAAATATAAACATGTCGGTACTTTTGACGTTACCAAACAACTTCTTTTTCTCTGCTGGACGTGCAGTAACAGTTGCATATCAAAAGGAATGTGTAATGTAATGTGAAAAATGAAAGTTTGTAAGACACACTAACACTATAAACTACACCAATGACTTTTTAAAGAACTGTTTATGTCTCATTCTTCTTTCGGCGAACAAAACCTCGCAATTCCCTTAGTATCATCGCACCAGATACACCCAAAAGATGTTCGAGCCGAGGGCGGAATTACCCGAGGTGTTCCGACTGATTTCTGTCCGTGTTTCAGTGTGCCCCCAGGGACGGTACGGCCAGGACTGTATGGAGCAATGTAAGTGTGAGAACGGAGCCCACTGTCATCCACAGAACGGCCAATGCACATGCCCTCGGGGCTATATAGGACAGTTCTGTGACAGAGGTAAGGGTTTATATTCAACTTAGAAATATCACAAACAGTCGTAGAATTGACGACTTGTTATATCAAACGCTCACATTGCTTAAGTTTGTGAGTCTCGGGTGACTCAGATAATAAACATGGACAATTGGCAGGTTTGTCAGCAGAGTTGCTTTCCACCTATGGTTCTACTCAGATAGTTCTTGGTTATTTTCTAAAACTAATAAATGTACCTCACGGTACTGACAATCATTGTTGGTCCGATTGTTGGCTACAGATAGCCGCTCTCACATTTAGTTTCTTAATTTAAAGATAATAGGGTCGAAAATATAACATAATGTTAAAAAATTAATTTCTGTGACAGAAATATGTTTTACACCTACATGTTATAAAATTAAGACCGCAATGCTTGAAATGAATAGATGCAAGTATGGCGATTTGCAATATTGACTGAAAGGAATGCTTAAAAATAACTTTAAATTAATTCAGTGATTTAATATATGTATATTGTACAGATGTGTAAACTGTATATAATTATATTCTTAAGTCATGTACACGCGATCTCTCGTTCCGTTAGAAAAAAAAAATCTTGTGGAGCTTTCTTGTGTTGTACCGTTGATTCTTTACCTTTAGACGCTTGTGGTTCTCCACTTTAACAAGTGTTGCTAAACTTAAAATTATATACAATTATAATAAGATACAAAAAAATACAAAAAAAATGTGTATGTTAATTAGGCATTTAAAATACGTTGTATCTAAAATAATGTGTATAAGCTATAAAGTTTGTGTAAATGTGTGTGTGTGTGTGCAGTGTGTCCAGGAGGCTGGTACGGGGATGGTTGTAGCCGCCAGTGCCAGTGTCAGAACAGTGCCGAGTGTGACCACAAGAGTGGAGACTGTCTGTGTGCTCCTGGCTGGAGGGGGCAGCGATGTGATCAGAGTAAGTCGGACATGATTCTCAATTCTTGTAATGATAAAAATGCATTTGTTTTCTCTTTTGTGAGAATGTATTTTCATATTCTTCATGTAAGCAATATTCTGCTTTCCATTGTTAGAGTGCTAATTTGCTTAGAAGTGTTCATGCAATATTGCTTAAGATTACATATGTAGATTAAATTGTATTATATGTGCATTTTGCAGTCTTAAACGATCACAATATCTAAGAAACGGAATTTTTACGGGAAAATGATATCAAATACCTAACAAAAAGGGAGATAACATTATGCAATTAGGCAAGTAACATATAGAGTAATGTCCCCTCATTAGAAAAATGACGGAAATACAGTTTCTTGCAGTGAAACTAACACACCAATATATAACGCTATACAGAGCTCAGTTCTGTAGGTAAAACAGACCAATGACATCAGGTAATTTTTACTTGGAGTGCTGTACAGTTGACCTATATTATTTTTTTAATAATTATTAATTATTGGGTGAATTAACAGTGGACTGTGATCTTTCAACTAAGGCACAATTTCACTTATGATGAATTAATATATATCCTTTTACATGTATTATTTCAAATTATATAAAGGATTTATAAATATAAAATAACTAAATCAAAAACAATTGTCACGGGCCCATTTATATATGTCCTATGACTATTCCCACAGAGTGTACGAACGACACGTACGGTCCGGGCTGTCTTGAGAATTGTCTCTGCAGAAATGGCGCCATCTGTGATCACGTCACAGGGGTGTGCACGTGCAGACCGGGCTGGCGGGGAACAGACTGCAGCAAAGGTGGGAGGAGCGTTGTTGCATTTCTAAATCTGAACTGTTATGCCTAAATACGCACAGTATGTCAAGTGCATTTGTTTTGTTACATTTCCGTCTAATAATTGTTTCACCGTCTGCATTTAAATTCATTGTGATAATTCCTCTGTTTGTTTATTTGGTTTATTGTCACACCAACAGTTTTTCATTTATGTGCAGACGGTGTCCACTTAAAGTAGATATAGTGCTCTTTTCACTGTGTATAGTATGCCGTGAACACCGGGCATGATGCCACACCCAGTCACATTATACTGAAACCGGGCCAACCAGACATATGGCACTATCCTTATATTTGTTTGAGCGTTAGCAAGGGAGCTATACCACTACCATTGTTTTGTCTTTGGTATGTCGCGGCCCGGGGTCGAACCCGAGGCCTCCTGACGCTCTGTCAATTACGCTACCAGGTCTGGTTATGATAATAGGGCCCCACCGTATATAATTTTCTGTTTTATGAGTGGTCAAAAGCAATGGTTATGGGGTTTGAAGTTAAACTAACTGGTGTGTTTAAGACTTCCCGATAAAAAGATAGTGATCGCTCCATCGAAAGGGTCTTTGAGACATTCCTTAATTTGCATCCAAAGCTTATCGTATCAGAAACGGCGACTTGTAACTCCTCTGACTGCTTAGTCTCTCACCACGTGGCTTCACGTCAGTTTGGGGCGAAGGACTTAATGTGGTAATGTCTTGTAGCTGACTTGCGGTGCGCCGGTAGTTCTTAATCCACCAAAATAGCTGGTCGTTGCTACAATGATCATAATTGTATGTGCGATGTATATAAGAAAGAAGAAAAAATAGAATGTATGACAAGTGCACCTATACGCGTAGTGAGCTCTGCCCCTTTTTCTAGGACTGGCGACTATTATTAATTGCACTTTGTCAGCCATACCTGGAATGTATGATTATGTAGTTTTCACTTTTAATCCAACTTGGTGACAGTTTACTGTCGGTGAAGTAGCACATAGAACCACAAGATCCGCAAGAACAATCGCTTAAACCGTTTACAAGAGTGCGCCGTTAGATGTTTCGAAAGATTCTCAGAATCTGATGAAATGTGTTGTTATTGTTGTTGCTGCTTTTTTTCTAAGGTATATATTTACTGAAATTTAATTAACATTGTTAATATGTGAACACATTTAAATTACAGTTTATTTGCAATGTGAGTGGTACGCGATTTTCATTTAAAGAATGACAAAACAAAAGTGTTTATATTTAATTAAATATAGTTTCGATAAATGGTTCATAGTAAAGATTGTCGTGCCTGCTGTTCTGTTCCACCAGGTTGTCCTGTTGGATTTTTCGGCCAGGACTGCCACGGTATATGCAGCTGTTCTAACGACGCCGTGTGTAACCATGCTACCGGGGAGTGTAAATGTGCCTCTGGATTCACCGGCCCGACTTGTGCCCAGAAATGTCCACCGGTACACATAACCACGATCAGTTCTGTTACAATCCACGAGATAAAACGTTACAATGTCTTAACATTCTCAGGACATTTTTTCCAGTGTGTGTGTGGGTGGGGACTGGGGGTCGGGGCTTGGTGGAGTGGATGTATATATATATATTTATATTATAATCAGGTCTTCTTTGCGATGTGTGGGAGAAATTGGTTATCTTGGGTAGGCTATCCCACATTAAGAATTGGTAAAAGTCAGGGGCAGATTATATTCATGACTAATAACAAGCAAAGCGTCTATCCGTAATACATCTATTTATTTTGTGATTTTATTTTAAGTTTCTCATTGTTCATCGTTAATCTCAATGATTTAGTGAAACAAGAATAATAAGAACACACATTCAATTTATGTTGTCTAAGAAAAGATAAATATGCAATTCCTTGGTAAACAATTATGTTTAAGATGTAATTTATGAAATAAACAAACTTACCAAACAATTATGTTTAAGATATAATTTATGAAATAAACAAACTTACCAATTACTGAGGTTCGGCTGTGTATTTGTGTAGTTTTGTTGATATGTTGCCAACCTAAAGTTTGCAGTTGCATGGCTATATGTGTTCTTTCTTGACAGAACCATTACGGGACGTCGTGTGAGAAGGTTTGTGAGTGCAGGAATGGCGGCACGTGCGACCCGGTGACAGGTGTGTGTGTCTGCGCCCCCGGCTGGAGAGGGTCAATATGTGAGGAAGGTATGCCCCCTGACAGGATGGTGTCTATGTCTTTTAACTTAAATATAATCTTGTATCTTAAATATAATAAAGCGATATGTAAATAAAAGAAAGCAGATACTATTGCATCATTTATTTACTACATTTATTACATTTATTTTCTCCTCCTGCTAGAATATATATCATATCCCACGTACTGCCGCACTGCACATCCTTTGCTATGTCTTAAATATATATTTCTGTCCTTGTCCAGAATGTGAGCTCGGCCTGTATGGTATCAACTGCCTGTACCGCTGCTACTGTAACGAGAACCCCTGCGACCGAGTCAATGGCAGCTGCATATGTTCTGCCGGTCTAACTGGACTCACGTGTGAGAGAGGTACGTCACGTGATCAGTAGCAGTTTCGTGATATCATTTAAAACACATTCTCTGGAAAAAAGAATAGTTATATGTTGTTTCAATAAAAGTCAGTCAGTTGTACAATTTACATAAAGATTTAAAAAATGTCAAATCAATATATCGAAGAAAATGTCAGGTTTTGTTGATATTAAAATTTAAAAAAAAAACTTTGAAAAAACAAACAACATATATGCAGGCATCAATTAGTTAACGTTTGACTTATCATATTGACTCCGACCAGCTAATATGTTGTTATTTAGACTTAGAATTACGGATATATTGAGGTTTTCGTAAGCATGGTAAAATATCACGGCTTGTTGAGTTTTTTGTTGTTGTGTTGGTGCTTTTTATGTGTGTAAATATATATTTTAATATATTCGGTTACAAAACTATTAAGTTTGACTTGTGCACTGTAAATGTCGCCGGTAGAATGTGACGAGGGTTACTACGGATCAAACTGCGCCAAGAAATGTAACTGTCGCAACAGTCTGTCATGTGACAAGGTGACGGGCTCGTGTAAATGTCGACCAGGATACAGGGGAGATAACTGCGATGAAAGTACGTCCATTAACGTCAAATATGTTTATTATGTGTATTATCCCACTATTGTAAGTTACCAGTTACAGACGATAACAGTCTATGTTAACAGGTCCTTGTAAAAACATTTGGTGATTTTGTGAAGTATTAAATCAAAATTCCACGCGCACGGGCGATGTATAAGTTGATTGGTAAGCCCATTTAACATATATAGTTTTGAATGGTTTTACGTGACCTCAATAAACCTGCAGTTAAATTTAAGAGGTACCTGGATAATAAAAGGTCTATTTCAAACAAGATAATGACAAGTTGAAAAGTCGTCATCATCTTGGAATACAGTTGCATCTAGGCGACTTCTTTATTAGTAAACTAGACAGTCAAACGCTTTCTAATTTTATTTAAATAAACACGTTCTTATTTAATAAAAGTTTAACCGTTTGTGTAGGTAATACACAATACATTATTATCTCTTCTGCCAAATGTGCAATCGTTTACACAGTTTCAAATTGTGTTTTATCTTGTTTAAGTGAATAATAATGTAGCAATTTATCTTTATATTTAATAAAAAAGTTTTCAGTACATGAATGTATCTGATACCTTTTTTACCATCACTGTGTAGTGTGTGTACGCGGGTTCTACGGCGTGGACTGCCTGGAGACGTGTGACTGTGCCAACAACGCCACCTGTAAACCGGAATCAGGGGAGTGTGTCTGCAGAAACGGCTGGCAGGGCAAGAAGTGCAACAAACGTAAACAGAAGGGCTTATAAAATGATGTTAAAACTGATATTAATATCTTTATGAAGAGACAGCACGAACGTTTGAATGTACTTAAGCAGCAATTACTTGTAAATGCTGATTTCGTTTAGAACTCATTTAAAAGTGAATGCATTATCAGGTGGCTCATAAGACGATGTTCATAGAACCAAATTAGTAAGAAAGCGTTGTGCTGAAATGTGTTTCATAACAAAAAATAATGATTTTATTCTCACTCATGCGTGTCGGTTACATATAAAGGTGTTGTTACAAATATTGTTATTCACTTGAAGCTGTCAGTAATGTATTGTAGAACTTAACTCATTCGCTGAACGTATACAGTGTAAATGTCTTTGATTAAGTAAATACAATCAAAATCCTTTTCGAGCTTGCACTTATATTTTATAACTGGAATGCGGTTTAAAGATTTTTTTATTATCACATAACAAATAAAATAGTGTGATGGGGTTATAAAAAAAGAACATGTTTATTATTGTAAATGGTGAGGAGCGTAAAACAGGTACCTGTCAATGGTGGGTAAGCTTAACAGCATGTACAATGTCGTGTCTTATACTTGTCAGCGTGCACGCCTGGAACGTATGGACATCAGTGCGAGCAGACATGCAAATGTATGGAGGGAGAGCCGTGCTATCACGTGACCGGGGAGTGTACATGCCCGCCTGGCTATACAGGACCCGCCTGTGAACTACGTACGTTATCTGTAATTATATATTACGAAATATAATATTTCTTAAGGCTATAAAACTGCTCCAAATAAAAGAATGTTAAACATACAAAATCTTCATCAACTCATACAAGAGTTATCCCAGATCAGCATTTTTAAGGTTTGTTTTCAAATAACACATGCCGTTTTGTAAGTTTATTTGCAATCGTCTAAATAAGGATAAAAACGACGTTTCTTTAATGAATTCACATGCAAGTTGTGTTCTGTTCAGGGTGTATGAGTATATGAACAATATTGGCAGAATCAAAATCGTTTAACGTGACTACTATCACTTATGTCATATTTTATATAAAAAATCTTTTGATCAGTTGCATTTAACTATTTGAATATTATACATCACATCGCATTTGAAATGCACAGAATAAGTAGCATTATTTTACATAGCCAAGCAGTATATGTATATGAATAAAAAACAGATATAGAATGTATAAAATTAATTAAGATAAGTACATTCACAACCTTCCAGCATGTCCCCAGGGCACGTTCGGTCCTGAATGTCAAGGAGAATGCGACTGTGGTGCCAACTTCAACTGTGATCACATAACCGGATATTGTATCTGTAAACCCGGACTGAAGGGAAAACAGTGCCAGAAAGGTATCTCAGGTCTTATGATTGAGTTCAGCATAGTGCGATTTATAGAAGAACACGACATAAATGCAGTGCTTTATTAACGTTATGGCTTTGTTTCTACATTTATTTCTCTTATGGCCCCGTTACACCAAACGAGTTTTCAGAACGTCCGACACGTCTTTAAACACCGTTAAACATGTACATGTAGTGATCTAACTTCAACGTGAAATTTGAGTCGGTCAATAACTAAAATACAATCATAATTCAATCGTAGATAGCGCATCTCGCCCGTATCCCATCTTCAGTGCTCCTTTGTCAAGATTATATATCAAGGAACACCATCTCTAACTAGTTGGTCTACTCCCAATGATAGCTATTATTCTGTCAAACTTTTACGTCAAAATCCGTTGCATCTATTACGTAACTCGGCCACCCAGCTTAAAGACAGCTGAAATCGATCTAACGTTTGCTTCACGTTCCCAGTGTGTTTAAAAAAGAAATTGCAATCACGCCCTGCCAGTACGGATATGCATACTTACTATGTTTCCGGATATCAGTCCCGTTTGCCGAATCAAACTCTGAAGATTTAAGTCAAACGACAATGGTTACACGCACTGCTGTGATCCTTGTGATCATCATGTTTCTAAGTTGGGGGTGGGGGAGGGCAGAGGAGGTCAGATGGTGCTTGATAAATAAGTTGCTCTGTCTTCAACTAATATTGTATGCAGCCAAGTTTAAAGACATTCAGTATTATCTGCTATAGTTCAAGGCCAATTTCTAATGTCCTAATTATACATTGGCAAGATCCATGCATGACAATTTTTTTCTCGTAGAACGTCCATACCATTTTCAGTTTGTTGTTACTCAGTCTACCTGCAGAACAGGATGGCCGCACGAAAATTGTAAGCAGGCTTAAACGTTTATGTCACCTGTCCCGGTCGACCCCATCTGAGCCCTTCTAAGAAAGAAGTAAACAGACCGTTTAAAACGTTCTTACTACGGTCACTCCTTTTGCGTTGAACAAATCTGGTCACGTTGTACAGAACGTAGTTAAACAAGTTTGGTGTAAAGGGGCAATCAATTTATACAGATATGTTTGACAGCTACCGCTATACGCATACTTTTGAAAATGAACTATGCTTTTCGCTTAATAAAACTGTTGCGGTATTTCTTTTTAGCTTGAAAAACTGGTTCATTGCTTTGGCCTGCAAAGGTTTACAGGAAAAGAAGGGTGCTTGTTTGATTTTCATCTAGCAAACTTTCATTGCATCTATAACTATTGTACATTTATTCCATTACTTTGTTTAGATATGTTTGGAGATCTCCGCTTTAAAAGTATTTGCAAATAATGGCAGATGATTAGTTTGCATCTCACGATGAATGCACCAATTAGTTTGCACTCGTGCAATAGGCACAGTATGTCTAAATATCCACACAAGCATCATAGAACGAACGTGTCAACTATTACCTAGACGCATTGCTTTCATGCGCTTTCTCCATTATCTTTTCTTTTAAAGTGTACTGTTCCTTTACATGATTTATAGTTGCAATTAGTTGAATGAGTCTAGTTGCGTTCTGGTTTAACAAGAAAATTTGTTACAAAGCAAGGGATATTGCTTGTGTGTATATGCCTTCTAAACTTGCTTAAATCGCTTTGTAAAGGACCAAACAAGCCGCCAAAGAAGGGTAAACAGGCAAGGAATGGGCGACTACGGTCAAAGTTTTGGCAAGAAATTTATGAAAAGAACCTACAGGCTGGTAAGTTATTAAATGTACCCCGAAACTTCAGTCATGTGTTAGAAAGTTTTGTGCCTATGCATTTTAAATTATTATAAAGTACTATTACACCCATCCATTTGTGCTAGTATTAGACAGTATGACGTGTAATAATACTTTCAGTTACTATTAGTAACTTGTTACTTTCTAATGGAAAGTGAATATTATCATGTTTCTTGGTTTGTTTTAAGAAACATTTCATCTACAGAATAATGGTTGTACTGGAGACGTCAACTATAATTTATGGACGAAGACACAAAACAAATTAAAAGGCAACATCTTAAGTAACAATACTACTTGTGATCATTTTAAGTTGTATTGTGTTAGGGAAAATCCTGTATTTGTTTTCATATTCATTTTCTTCTTTATAAAATATTATGAATAGTAAATAAAACCTGTGTTATATATTGACAGAGGAACTCCGCGGGCTGTCTGTTTGTAACTCTACACATTCTCTTGCTGCCTTATGTTCTTTTCTCCTCTTTCTAAACTTGAAGTTTGTAAACAATATATGTTCAACCGTGCAAACACATGTAACTATTTTTATTATTTTGCCAAGACGATCTACGGATAGGTAAATTGTACTGTGTACTGTTGTCTCGTAATGTTGGTATGCACTGTTTTGTTGTACATGTATACTATTTGACAAGATGTTGCTTACATTCTTTTGATAATCGATTATTTGGATCTGTTTGTTTTGTTGTTGTTGTTGTTGTTTTATTTTCTAGATGATTTTCCTAATTTAGTCCAAGAACAAATCGCGCTATAAAATGTATAATTCAAACACTATCAATATTTTTCCTCGGCAAACAAAGCAGCATTCCGCCAGGATAAAATAATTGCTTTATCACAGCATAAATCGGGACTATTTTACTGCAATAAAGTAGGTGTTCCTTTCATTTTCCCTACCCATTTTCGTATTGTTGACCAAGCTGACATTTTATGATAAGTTGTTCGTTTCGTTCACATGGCATTCACCTGAAACGTTAACCTATCTAGGACAGTAACGGTTTTGTTGTACTTATAATAAAAATATTAATTTATGATAAAAAAAATTGTAGTTCGCATTTGTGTCCCTTTAAGTCAAAAATCTTTAGTGGGACATGTTAGAATGGAAATAGATTTTAAGATTGGGTGATCTACCGCCCTATATATCACGGTTATTCGTTCAGATGCGTAAATTTTATTACTCCTTCGCGATTAAATTAATGCTCATCTGAACTTGATACCGTGACATATTGGGCGTTAGATCACGCAAACTTAAAATCTATTTCCTAAATGATTTATGTTCGAACTTCCTATATTATTCAATAATGTTATTTTTATAATGGTCTGTTTATCTAGCATGTTCATGTATCAGTTGTTTAAAATGTTATTCTTTCTATTCTACTTCTTTCCTATTTTATTTGAATTAAGTAAGTTTTAGTTTATTTGTAGATATCGTACCTTTCTCGTCTTTCGAAATGTGAAATTCGACAGTTTGACTATATAAAAAAATGTAACTCTATCTGACTCCTGTTTGGGATATTTATGCAATATCTCTGCAGAAAATCATACTTAAGTTTCAGCAAAGACGACTTAACCACGATCTCAACATTAAGACAGTACAACACGTTGATTATACCCAAAATGTTAATTCTTTTTATATCTATGAATAAGCAAGATTGGGATTTCAGATAAAAATAGACCTCAACTTCAAATCAGATGACCCTGATTATGATATAATGCGATCTCAAGTGGTGATTTGTAAGTTTTTGTTGTTTGTTTTCTTAGTTTGAAGATAGCTAACTGTGCAGCCTGGTTCAGATAGGAAATAAATGTTTGTAAAAACGAGTGTACCTTATGCTTCACTTTTCACATAAATATAATACATCAATAAACAACATCTTGCGGAATCTGTTCAGGTAACATTATTTTATTTAACTGTTGGAGAAAACAAATTGGTCCAAACTGTTGGATGCCACTTGTAAGAGTTCTCCGCGGAATGAAAAACTCTCGCCATAAATATATGCGTACGATTTGTCTCTACGAAACCGAAATGTAGATTTATGGTTGTCGCCTTTGTGGAATAAATCATATTTCCTAAATGTAGAAGGTTTCTATTAAACATTTTTAAATCAACACACTTTGCTGTTATGGCATAATAGACTATTTATTGTCCCTTGCACTGAGATAAACGTTGTTATTAATTGTACATTATAAATAAGATTAAATATTCATAGCGAAAGCAACAAAAGCGAAAACAGCATATAATAAAATTGCGTTAAAATAAAGCAAAGTGTGGGCACTATATTGCTAGGGATGTTCCAGAAGAGAATCTACACGATTTGGTCAAAGAGGCTGTATTTTGGAGCGATTTCAGCCACACATTATTACACAGTAGGGGTTGTCTCGGTCATGATTTCATTATGTTAGAATATTCACTTAAGAAAAGATTTAAGAAAGTTAAGAGATAGTGTTCGTTCAAAATATGTTGACAAGTAACTAACGTTTCTAGAGCCGTCAAGCAGCTTCACCTCTTATATCCATTTACATGTTAATCGTACCTTATGATTCGATAGTTTGCATAAGAAGTTAGACAAGGTAAGTAAATAACGAAAATGTCCAGTATCTCTGATATTGTTTCAGGTAAATTCATCTTTACGTTCAGTGATATGCTATTACATCTGCCTGTGTTAAGTTAGATAGATGAAGGTGTTAATATATTTTGCATTCACATAAGACATTGTCATAATATGTTTTAATACTTTCATTAATTATATAAATAAAGCCTGCGTATTACCTCTGTAAAAATGGAGAAGCCATTCAGTTTAACTCTTCTGACCTCTTTACTGGAATTAAATACGGGCCGAGCTATATCACGCATTTTATAACGATTAATGAAACTATAGCTTACATGCGGTAACGCCTATTAAGATATGTTCTCGTTTGTCATTAATACCCACTCCCGCGTGTTTAATTTAACTGTCATTTGTTGTTTTATGATACCATAAATAAAGAAGTAAATTGAATAACACTAGGTGATACCGATTTACCGTCCGACGGTATGCCGTGGTTCACTATTCCCGGTTCGGTTCACGGTTCACTTCTCAAGAATAACGATACGAACAGTGCGATACCGTTAGGTAAAAATACTACCTTGTGCTTATCGAGTTCACGTCGAATCGTTGTTTAGTCAGTAGTGGACTATTAGTATACATCGATAAATGATAAAGTGGATCAAGATTTAGCACTTTTACGATAATGTTTGCGACACTTAATTGTGACGCTTGCTTTAAATTGACAATCAACCATTGTAGGTTACACGACACTAAATGCGTTTACTCTATAGTTAATGTCAAAACTTTGGACGCAATTTAACAGCAAACCGTTTTTTTGGGAACCCCAAAACTATATATTGTAAGAAAGACCAATGCATTATCTAATCAACAGGGCCTCTTCGGAGGAAAGTTATATTTCGTGAAGACGGTGTACCCGCACATTTTCATTGAAATGATCAGTTCCTGTCTAAATGGATCAGTCCATAAGTATAGGAGTGCAGTTACTTTTCATTTTTATAACAATATTTCAGCTTTATTTTGCACCAAATTGCATGAGATTATCTTAGTAGTAGCAAATACAGTCACAACACTAAAGAATCTACTTTTAAATATCAAAAAGACTTCATGTCAGAGGTTTTACTTCCGGTTAACATTTAGGCTTAGCACTCCTTGTACATCTTCCACAATTATTGACCCTGCGTAAAAATAAATCAACGCATTTGCTCCCAGTTTGAATGTTACAGTCAAGAAAGTAGGATTATGGAAATATAGAGTGTTCTTTTTCTTTGTGAATAGAGGATATTAATGCGCATCTGAACGAAATACCCACGTTATTCTTCGATATCTTACGCAAAAAGTAACTCTATTCCTAGACTATAAATGTATGACGTCATGTATGACGTATTGATTAATGTGGTTGTTGTTTTCAGGGTGTGACGAGGGCCAATTTGGTCCGAACTGTGACCATTCATGTGATTGTGAGCATGGTTCCCAGTGTGACATGACTAACGGCCAGTGCTACTGCAGAGATGGACACCTAGGTGAGGGAATCCAACCACAGGGATTCATCATAACGACTGCTTTCATGATGTCTTAGTTTACTTTCATCTCTGGTCTGTTTTGGCTATTAAAAAGATAAAATTTACTGCTAAAAACAAACGACTCTATGCCACGACAATGGATTGCCCTGTGCAGCCAGCCTTGTTTGTATAGAATAACACACATGTCAGTTTATGTAGCAGGAAAACGTTGCCCGTTCCTCAGTTTTCATCGAAACGGCCTTGTTTGACAGGCGGCCTTGTTGGACAGGAAATTATTTATTTCCCAGTCGTTATTACTAGATAATATATTGGCATAATCAACAGAAGATTATCTGACAAAGCTTTATTTTAAAGTTACACATTTTTATTTAGAGTATTATAACTAATTCACTGCAGTGTTACATAGACAATCATAGGGAGCTTGAGCATCCTGGCTTATCTGTCCAGATAGCCAGATATGAAAAACAAAATTCACAAAAATAAAAGATAACAACGACACTTAATGCATTCGCTTTGATTGTTTTTTTATCTCTTTGTCCAGATACGTGATTATTTTAAATTTAATAGCTGGTAACGTTTATTTTACCCCATTTTAGCTCCATTGTGCCATATTCAGTAAAAGTATTTTTAATCCCGATTCATTGAGTTGTTCTCTTGCAATTATTGTTCAAATGATTGTATATCGTTTTTAAAAGATATGATTTTTGTTAGGGAGTTTAGTAATAAAAGGCAATTTGTGATTTAATACACACACATAGAATAAAGAAAGCAATGTGTCGAAATGTTCTTTCAAATTGGAATTATCTCTTCCATGCAGGACCGTCGTGCCGTGTGCAATGTCCGGAGGGTCGGTACGGCACCAACTGCTCGGAGACATGTGACTGTATGAACGGAGCGTTATGTGGAGTGGTCAGGGGCAAGTGTAAATGTCTGCCCGGATACACCGGTGACCGCTGTCAGCACAGTGAGTAGGGATATATACATATATATGAATATGCAATGTTGACTCTTGTAGACATTAATCAATATCTTATGTTTTATTGAATATTGTTGACTTGTCCATTAACATAGTATGAAATTTGATAAAATCCTAGCATGAACTTTTGGAAAAAGGTAAATCTCCTGTCCAATCGAAATATAATACAATGGACCCGAAACAAATTACGATTAAGTAAAGCTTTATTATCAGCAAAGAATGGCAATTAAGTTCTTAATAATGTATTTTACATGAATTGGTGAAAATCAATGGTAATTAATGATCTTACACAGTGTGTGTCGAAGGATTCTATGGTCCCGACTGCGAGAAGGAGTGTCAGTGTGGGTTAGGCGGACACTGTGATCACGTGACCGGAAATTGTCAGTGCCGGCTAGGCTGGCATGGTGACCGATGTGACAAGATTTGTGATGCCGGAAGGTTCGGACCTGGTTGTGTCCACTCGTGCCAGTGTCAGAACGGCGCCTCGTGTGATCCCGTCAGTGGCTGTTGTACATGCAAGCCTGGATTTTATGGACATAACTGTGAATTTAGTAAGTATATGCGAACAGTATCCCTTCCATTCGTGTCAAAGAGCACCGATCGGAACAGCAGCAACAAGTTGACATGGGCCTGACACATTCACCTCCCCGAAACATTGTTCTTATTATTAGGCTTTAGTCACTTTAACTCTCAGTTAATTGACATGTAAATGAGTATTGTAATATAAGCCTGTAATGTTAATTTCTTTATGCTCAGATTGTTAGTAAATACAATGCTACGTACGTCGCACCCGTGGTGTAGTGGTAGAGTCACTGACTTGAAACTCATCTGACTGCTTAGCATCTTAAATGGGCCCGAGTCCCATTTGGTGCGATAGACTTAATGTGGGAAGTTCTTTTAGCTAATATGAGGTGAACGGGTGGTTCTACCCAGTTCTACCCAGACATTTGTCAGGGGTCTTCATTAGCTGGACGTGGCAATAATGACAATAATTACCATTATAATTAGCTGCGATGTATTCAAATAATGTTATATCGTGCAGGGTGTATTTTCTTGTTCAAAATATCAGAGATTTTGAATGTTTCTTATGTGCATTATTGTTTTGTCCAGTGTGTCCGAAAGGTACCCATGGGGACTACTGTAACCAGAGATGTGACTGTATGAATAAGGCCTCCTGCAATCCGGAGACAGGGGCATGTGATTGTAAACCAGGTTTTATAGGCAATGAATGTAACGAAAGTAAGTTCAGCATTAACTTGGTTTTATTTATTGGCGAAATTGTATGTGACAATACAGACTGAAGCAAAATGTTAATGTTGTCTATGCTTCCAGTAAATTTTTGACATATAAAAGCAACAGCGGCAGATGAAACGAGCCTTATAATGTAAAAAAAAGGATAAGAGACCCATGATCAGTGCTACTTCCATGATTGTATAACGATTGTTGTAATTATCTGTCGACTGCTAATGATGCATAGCATTTAAATATTTTTTTGTTATTTTTAGTCGGAAAATGTAAGTAGTTAAAGATCAGTTAAACGTAATTTTAATTTGCATTTAAATTAATGTACCCTTTTTGCAGCTTGTCCTATAGGCAAATACGGACTGCGGTGTGCTCAGTCGTGCACGTGTGGGCCGTACCAGTGTCACTACGTGACCGGGGAGTGTCTATGTCCTCCCGGGCTACAGCTGCCGGACTGTCGCCAGCGTGAGTATACAATGTACATTTATAGAGATAGTTCAATTTTATCATTTACTTACTTCAAATTTCAGCCCTATGTTAGTTTCTAAAACAAAGAGACGGCTGTCAAAGAGACACGATTAAAATGTGCTAGTGAGTAAAACTTTTGCTGTAAATACAAGAAGCGAAGTATCAGTCAGAAATGTTCCTTCTAACTGGAACAAGTTTTAGAATGTGTGAGTACCTTGGAATTTAGTCTTATTGGTATCAGAAGCGACTTCCGTGTAATGCATATCATAACATCCTTCATACACTTGTTGAGAGATAGGTAGAGAGAGAGACACACAAAGAGAGACACAGAGAGACAGAGAAGGGACAGATAGAGACAGGGAGACAAAAGGAGACAGCGACAGACACAGAGACAGAGAAAAAGACATGTATATCAATCTAATAAGAGAAACCTGGCTGGACCATTATGCCCATACATTATGTATACTGATCCGTATGTCGCCAGTAAAATAGGACGCAAAACAAACACGTTGCAATCAGAAATAAACATGTATATCATTCTAATGGCTTGTCTAATGCGTGCCTTTGTTTTATCAGGGCATGATACGTGTCAGCGTACTTCTTGTACAAGTATTCTAAAATAAGTTTCTTATATCTCATACTATCGTTTTATCGGGAATCAACACCTCAATTATAACAGCGGGCCCGTATTTATTATTGTTTATTATTATTTCAGCGTGTGACGAGGGTCAGTTCGGGCCCAGTTGCCGGCTTCATTGTGAGTGTTATAACGAGGGCTCCTGTGATCCAGTGTCGGGTACCTGCCGGTGTAGGCCCGGATACCTCGGAGCTCGTTGTGAACTCTCGCTAGGTGGGTTACAAGTCACGTGTTGTACACAATGTTACAGCACGTCTCATCAGGTTGAAACGAAATCTTATCTAATGATGGCTTGACAAGAATGACAACCATTCAGTATTTAGAACAAATATAGTGACATTGTATTTAGATCATGTTATGTGAACTGCAAGAATCTTGTGATGGATATTATTACAGTGCGCCACATCAATTTGATAACGCAGTGTATAAGGCATTATGAAACACGAAAAGCACTAAACGCAACACTGTATTGTGATATGTTGGTGCGTATGGTGTTTAATAGCATCTCTATATTGTATACGTTGTTATATGCATTGAAGTTACATAGTTTAAGATTGCTTATGATATGATCCAGTCTTAGCCAAGTAAGATAGATCCTGATCAGGTACGATCTCGTGGCCTCTTTATCAGCTCATTATTAGAACATAATGTTACCTATGCATGTGGTTGTGAGAATAATTCTGATTTAAGTTATGTTTTCTTAATAGAAGCGTGACAATGGTTAATTAATTTAAATGTGTCATAGTTTCAAGGACTGCTTACGTCATGTAATGCGGGGAACAGACTAGTCTATATTGGTAGTCTCAGCTACTATTTGTGAATCGGCATACATACTTGTTTAATAAGGGTCAGCACAGCCATCCAAATGTTATCGTGACCACAAACAGCTTCAAAGCTGAACAAAACGTTTGTAAAAATGGGATGTACATCTCTTTTTTAGTTTGCAATCACTTTTACAAATGTAAAGAGTTTATTTTAAAATAACGACTCTTGTTAAATTTAGACCGTATTGGTTTATTGACCTTCTATACTCTATAAGTTTCTCAATAAAAAAGATTCCGATGATATTTAAAACATTTACAATCTTAATTCAAAGGAGCTGCTGAAAATATCTCGGTCAAACTTGGTTGTACTGTATCATTTTTAGATTACATAATAGCCCAACCCATTAAAGCGAACTGTATTATTGCATATAAAAGAAAATGCGGTTACTTACTATATGTGAGCTGGAATACGTGATACGTAAGCTTCTTCTGTGACAGTCTCTTTACTTTTATGTTAGCAACTTTTTCACTTTCAGTCAGTAATCAACGTCGTCATCATGGTCGGTAACGGTAAGCGGCTTTACGCAACAAAGCGTATAGTGACGCCACAAAGTCACGTGATCCATATGTATGCGGTTATGTTACTTCTTTCTTGCTTTTATGGTTTATTAAAAGTAGCCATAAAACGCATGGATATGTGATATGTTTCTTTCTGTTTTCAATTTCCTTGACAAGTATTTGCTGTGTTTTCATTCTGTTTCTGGTCGCATGGTCTTTAGTAAAAATGTATTTGGTATCTTATTCGTAGTAACAATTTTTATATGTTTATATTTATCTTATAGCTTAAACGGCTAAATGCATGCTTTTTCTACAATATATAAAGTCTATTTAGAGGATTGATTTTGATTTTGCAGCCATTCTTCTGCCAGCCCGCCACATTTAGTTTGTGTAGTTCTTATACGTGTGTTCAACATTAAAAGAATTCTTTCAGAAAATCTTTAAATGCATTTCAAATTAAGCAACATCAAGCATTATCGATAGTGATTAATTTAAAGTATACAGAACTTCTTATGATTTTTTTTTTTGTTTCCATGGGAGTTTAAATACTAAAGTTATTAAAACATAATAAAATGTAATAAATAGTTATCTTTGAACCAGTGTGTACTAATATCTTACACAAATTATTATTGCTCCGCATGGCTCAACAGTTCTCTGCTTTGTATTACTGTTAGAAATCTGTGCTATTGCTTGTTTTAGTTTTTGTACATTAAAAGACTATATGGATGACATTGCTTTCTTAATAAACATTTCTCCGCGTGTTTAAGTGAAACGTCGTGTTGTTTTATTTATGATTTGATAAGCTTTTAAAAGGGTTTCAAGTACGACCATTCTGCTAGTATCTAGACAAGAAAGTAAACTGACCCTTTAAACATTTAATTACAACAGTGAAATATAAACAGATGTGTTTTATCTTTTAGATAAGACTTTTAATATATAAGATAACATATTATTAATGTAGGTATTACCACCAAACTGTTACTCGTTTGTTGCCATTGAATTAGTTTGAAGTTATTTTTGCCAAATAAATAGTATGAGTTCAAAATTATTCCATCGAAAATTTTGCATTTATTTGTATTCATACTTCTTTCAGCTTTCGAGGAGGAAAAGGGTCCTCGACGTGGTGACATACCGTGGCAATGGAACTATATTGACCGCAGGAGGCGGTAGTGACGTATAAGTGCAATATTTTCCAACGCCAAAGTAGTCTGGACCCATTTCTTTTATAATGCTCAGCTAGAAATTATCGTTTATGTTGTATATATCACATGCATTCGGGAAATGATTCCTATTAAAATCAATGGCTGTGTTCTCTGGAATGGAAACAATCGTTTGTTCGGATGACACGACTTCCGACCACAGAGGAAAGCATCGTTGGAAGACACGAAAGATATTGCGAAACTGAATAGTAGCGCCATTTTCAGATGTGCACCAAGACGGGTGATTTGGCATATTTGTACCTGTATGTGGACATGTTGATTGTTATAATAGCAAATAGCTCACGGCGTAAAACAAACAATATGCGACGGACTATTTACTGGATACGGTTTAACAATTAGCACAAATAGAAGTCCGCATAAAATCGTCCATTAGTTCTGAAAGAGTGTTTATGTCGATAGGCATACGTGTACGAATTATATTCACAAGAAAATGGCTACTTCATTCAAATATGTTCACTATGCGAGTTGTGCATGCAAACGCATTGCAAATGTAGAATGCTACAATCAAGGATGTACAATGAAGACTGTCAAGAGACTTTATGAATTAAATTCACAGTTTCAGCGTCATTCAAATATGGCAGGCATTTTTCTAAGACGGCGTCTGATGTCGGAAGCTGGTGCCATTTTCCAGAGATTTGTCAAAGACACGTTATGCTGACAACCGACAGTGCCAGTTGCTATCCCAACAGTGTTCTTTGTTTGCGACAATTGAAAGTAAAGAGAACAACAACATATTTATGAGGTTAGTGCCTGTTTGTGACAGGATGCGTTGTTGCAAAAAAATGAATATAACGTCATGTCTAGGCCCGTTGCAGATTGTGTATATATGGTTTATTTGTATTTAATTGAACTATTATATTTTTTGAAAGGACGAGCTACTTTGCAAAGGTCATAAGACTGTCTGAGAAGAAACATGCTTATTGCTTTATGTGACAGTGTGTAGTGATACGCGTGCATTATGGCAAATTAGTATAAACACCAAAAACGTTATATAATCTGCTTATACCGTGTCTGTTATGTATCATATTATACGTTCTTGTTTATATATATATGTTGTTATACATAATTACCGTTATGAAGGTTCCATGTATATTGTATTTTAAATACTAGTACCAAGTACGTAGATAGTACAAATGTATGTGTGAAATTTCGTTAATATTCACTTGTTAAACCCGGGTTTTTCTGCAAATGATCTTGCAATATATGTTAAGGTGTATTTTCATACCCATTAATGTGTTTATATTAAAAGAACCCAAATTTAATGTCAGTGTTTCTGAGAGTTTTATTATATTGTCAAAGATATTCCTCTTACTTGTTTTGTTTTAATTCTGACAACAACGATATTGTTGCAAAAATATTTTCTCATTCATTTTTGAAACAAACTTTTAAAAAAAGTAACTTTCATTTCCAATTATTTTGAAGTAACTTAAAACACAAACATTTCTTATAAGAGAGAAGCGCTGTGCAGTCTTCTTTTAAAATTTTCACATGGATTCTACAGATATGTTCGCAATGTAGAACGGAGACAATTTAACATCGAATATGTAAGGCCACCTGTTCTAAATACTAGAAACTTATTTTTTCAACAAGCATAATTTCTGTTTGGAAGATATCGTGTTTAATTGACTTTGTATAAATTGTTTGAAAAGGAATGTATACCATATATAATTATATATGGTATACATCCCTTTTTAAACAATGCATACAAAGTATAATTGTTTAATATATATGTATATTAAACAATTATACATCAATTTTGGTCGATAAATGTCTATCATGATATGCATTTTCTGTTGTTGATTGATATTGTTTTTTTTTTCTAAGACATGTATGTACATTTTTGTAAATATATATTTACCAAAATGCATTTTGTAAATGCGTAACCATGGCCATAGTTTTTTTTCGTTTAAAACGTGTATTTTATTATATCTGTGCTAACATGTATGATTACACGCTATTGTTTTGTCCGCCATTTCATTTTTTTTAATGTTGGTCAGTTCTTGCACACATGTTGCGAATAATTGTTTATTTGATTGCAAACATTTGAAATATGGAAAAGTGCCAGTTTACAAGAACATTCTGTCCCGTTATTTAATATCGACGATATGAGAACAGCCTATGCCTTAACAGTGGTATTCGGCACATTGACTATAGGCCTAATTAAACGACAAAAAATAACATATTGATTACCTGCAATGTAGTAAGTAGAAATGTTTTGATGCCCAAGATGTCAACAGATTGTGTAATATTGTAGGAAAAGCATTGCGGAGCACATTGTGCAAACCATGTCTGTGCTAGCAGCTAAAATATGTTAATCTTGCTATGGAAGGGCCACAAGTGCATGAATGCGTAAATCATTTTCCGGATTATTTCAATGGAAAGCGGTGTATAAATTGGCCATTTTTTACAAAAAGTGTGTCATATGGGAAAATGGTACTCTTCATATTTAGAGAATACTGTCATCGAATTTAATATACTTTAGTAAAATACCAAAAATCTACTCGAGTAAGTTAAGGCCCTTGCCGTCCCCGCTGCAACTATATATTGTCTTAACTAACGAATTGATTGTTTAAACATATTCATTTTCCTTTTTGTGCATTGCTTGGCCATTTAACGTGAACTTGATGTTGCAACACGTGTGCTTGAGTCGATCTTCAACATTCGGCGCAATAGCAATTTTAATTCATGTATGCTTCTCTGTATTTGTTTGCAGCATTCCATTGTCATAAATCGTAACCTAAATCATTTCAGCTAGTTAACGACATTGTAGATGTTGTATCCAAATGAATATGGTCCGTAGGATATCAACTTTAGCAAGAACTTTTTCATCATCAAGATCATTGTTCTGACTTTAAGTTGCTTAATAAAAAAAAAAGTTTCCTTTTCTACTACCTAACATTTTCATTCATGTACATGATTGTCTTACATATGTCTTACATAAGAAGAATTTTAAGTCAGGTGTGGACAGCGTATTGTTACTATCTGTCATTACTTAAAGCAACATATACATTTGCAGTTGTTTCCAATTCTAATAAAGTGAACGGACATTTAACCATGCAATCGGTTCTCATCGGGGTTTTCCGTCCACATGACGTTCTCCGCTTAGATGTATCTGGTCAGAGAATGTTTACCGAGTTGATTTTTTAATTTCCTTCTAAAAGTACGCGGAATAATAGGCCTAGATTTTACAAAACGAGAAGATATGTGTATTGTTTGAGAAGATATAATCTACAAACTTGAATTAATTATTTTATCCTATTACCTAACATATACCTAACTGTAACTGCAGCCATCTGTGTCGTTATACTGACGTAGTTACAGAATTTAATCATGGGGACTTAATATCATGCGTCAGAGCGTGGTGATGCTGCATATTTCCGATTGTTACTCACGTTGCCATGCTTAAAACACGTCGTTAGTCCATTGTGATTGTTGTTTCTTATTGCGTATGTAGAGCAGGTTCCACTGATAATGTGACTCAGCCATCGACTGTAGTTAGCTTAGTGTTGCTCCAATCTTGCATTTAACAATAGCATGAAACTGACTGAGTGAGTGCAACGAATGCAATTAAAATTTAAATTAGTATCACAAAGCAAGACAAAAGTTACAGAGCACAGTGGTTAATCATATAAATTATTCAAATCTGACAAGTTAGTCCTTGACAGGGCTTATGTGGTCGCGCCGTTCAAGTCGCCGGCTTGTAACTCCTTGGCCGCTCATCGCGTGGGTTCGTGTCCCAACTTTCATGTGGGGAGATAACTTGCGGTGCTCCTGTAGTTCTATCCTCACCAGTAATTTAAGTAAAGCCACCTTATGTAAATATATTCTTTGCTACTTTTAGAGCAAGCTTATTAAATAGTTTCATACAACCATTCAACAATAAACGTTAAACATATTAAAACAGTAAACTGAGAGTATATCAAGCATTATTCATTTGCAAGAATTATTAAAACTATAGACCTTAAAACAGAATATCTCAATATAATTTAGAATAAGCGTGTAAAAATCTCCAGGAAGTCTTAACGTCTTAATTGTGACGGTCACATAACAAGAATTTTATATTATTTGTTTAACTACAAACCATTCGCAATACTCAAAAGTACTGGTCTTGATTAAAATGTATACTCTTTCTCTTTCTCAAAAGAGAAAATAAAAAAATAAAAGAACTCATTGCTGTTGATATTTGCTTCCAATAATTTTCGCGAGTCCCTATTGTTGATCCCTTCTCTTACCACTAGGGTGTTTGTATGCGATTGTGAGTATGGGCGACACATTGTAGTTGTCATTTAATGTTTATTATATTATACATGTTGTAATTGTAATTAATTTATAATGTGCTCCATTTAGATATTTTAGCGACGTTATTCATTTGAGAACGGATGAATTAAACTTACTCATACATGCTAATAGCGTTACATTATGTATACCTGTATATGTGTCACTTTTTTGTTTATTTTGTTAGGTTTCTCTCATTGCCTTTGATATTGCAAGTAAGTGTACGAATTCTAGAAAATAAAGTGATATTTTACATTTCTTCTTTTCCTTTTGTATACCATTTATGAAGAAGAATTTCTTTTATTACTTAGTAAAGCTTTCGACAATGATATGGGTAAGGGTGGTGACAATGTTGTTAATGATAATGTTATTAATGACGACGTTGATGATATTGATGATGATGAGGAGGAAGTGTAGAAACAACACTTCCCCTTTCTAAATTTACTTCACATGTACAGGTATAGTCATTTATAAAAATTAAACAACACAACAGCGCTGAACACTTCACTATAAGAGGCCGATATGTCATGCTTAGCTTCGTTTACATTCGATTGATATACATACAGCATAACAAATGTCCCATCGTTGTAATGTGTTCACAGGCATATATGTGTACAACTGTGTAAAATACCCAAGATGTTGTTAAGTGTATACGCTGACATATGTATACTTTGATCGTAATCCAAGGTAAATATTTCGTTACGTTTCTCCTTATACTGATTTGTTTGTCTGTGATATCACATATACACAATAAAGTTCATATTGGTGTCCGGCTAATTACTTATGAAGGGAGACCACACAGACATTTGTCTTGCTTGGTCCCCGGCTCACAGCTGGTCAATTGGAAGGCCATCCATCATGGAAGTAATCGCCCCGACCAGGTCAGGATCTCACGTAGTAACATGGAAGTACCCGCCCCAACCAGGTCAGGATCCCACGTAGTAACATGGAAGTACCCTCTCCAACCAGGCCAGAATCTCACATAGTAACATGGAAGTACTCGCCCCGACCAGGTCAGGATCTCACGTAGTAACATGGAAGTACCCGCCCCAACCAGGTCAGGATCCCACGTAGTAACATGGAAGTACCCTCTCCAACCAGGTCAGGATCTCACGTAGTAACATGGAAGTACCCGCCCCAACCAGGTCAGGATCCCACGTAGTAACATGGAAGTACCCTCTCCAACCAGGTCAGGATCTCACGTAGTAACACGGAAGCACTCGCCCCAACCAGGTCAGTATCGTACGTAGTAACATGGAAGTACACGCCCCAACCAGGTCAGGATCTCACGTAGTAACATGGAAGTACTCGCCCAACCAGGCCAGGATCTCACGTAGTAACATGGAAGTACTCGCCCCAACCAGGTCAGGATCTCACGTAGTACATATGTAACATGGAAGTACACGCCCCAACCAGATCTGGATCTCACGTAGTAACATGGAAGTACACACCCCAACCAGGTCAGGATTTCAAGTAGTAACATGGAAGTACACGCCCCAACCAGGTCAGGATTTCACGTAGTAACATGGAAGTACTCGCCCCAACCAGGTCAGGATCTCACGTAGTAACATGGAAGTACTCGCCCCAACCAGGTCAAGATCTCACGTTGTAACATGGAAGTACACGCCCTAACCAGATCTGGATCTCACGTAGTAACATGGAAGTACTCGCCCCAACCAGGTCAGGATCCCACGTAGTAACATGGAAGTACCCTCTCCAACCAGGCCAGAATCTCACATAGTAACATGGAAGTACTCGCCCCGACCAGGTCAGGATCTCACGTAGTAACATGGAAGTACCCGCCCCAACCAGGTCAGGATCCCACGTAGTAACATGGAAGTACCCTCTCCAACCAGGTCAGGATCTCACGTAGTAACATGGAAGTACCCGCCCCAACCAGGTCAGGATCCCACGTAGTAACATGGAAGTACCCTCTCCAACCAGGTCAGGATCTCACGTAGTAACACAAAAGCACTCGCCCCAACCAGGTCAGTATCGTACGTAGTAACATGGAAGTACACGCCCCAACCAGGTCAGGATCTCACGTAGTAACATGGAAGTACTCGCCCAACCAGGCCAGGATCTCACGTAGTAACATGGAAGTACTCGCCCCAACCAGGTCAGGATCTCACGTAGTACATATGTAACATGGAAGTACACGCCCCAACCAGATCTGGATCTCACGTAGTAACATGGAAGTACACACCCCAACCAGGTCAGGATTTCAAGTAGTAACATGGAAGTACACGCCCCAACCAGGTCAGGATTTCACGTAGTAACATGGAAGTACTCGCCCCAACCAGGTCAGGATCTCACGTAGTAACATGGAAGTACTCGCCCCAACCAGGTCAAGATCTCACGTTGTAACATGGAAGTACACGCCCTAACCAGATCTGGATCTCACGTAGTAACATGGAAGTACTCGCCCCAACCAGGTCAGGATCCCACGTAGTAACATGGAAGTACTCGCCCCAACCAGGTCAGGATCTCACGTAGTAACATGGAAGTACTCGCCCCAACCAGACCAGGACCTCAAGTAGTAACAATGAAGTACTTGCCCCAACCAGGTCAGAATCTCACGTAGTAACATGGAAGTACTCGCCCCAACCAGGCCAGGATCACACGTAGTAACTTTGAAGTACTCTCTCCAAGCAGGCAACTAGGTCAGTATTTCACGTAGTATCATGGAAGTACTCGCCCCAACCAGGTCAGGATTGCACGTAGTATCATGGAAGTACTCGCCCCAACTAGGTCAGTATTTCACGTAGTAACATGGAAGTACTCGCCCCAACCAGGTCAGGATCCCACGTAGTAACATGGAAGTACTCGCCCCAACCAGGTCAGGATCTCACGTAGTAACATGGAAGTACTCGCCCCAACCAGACCAGGACCTCAAGTAGTAACAATGAAGTACTTGCCCCAACCAGGTCAGAATCTCACGTAGTAACATGGAAGTACTCGCCCCAACCAGGCCAGGATCACACGTAGTAACTTTGAAGTACTCTCTCCAAGCAGGCAACTAGGTCAGGATTTCACGTAGTATCATGGAAGTACTCGCCCCAACCAGGTCAGGATTGCACGTAGTATCATGGAAGTACTCGCCCCAACTAGGTCAGTATTTCACGTAGTAACATGGAAGTACTCGCCCAACCAGGTCAGGATTTCACATAGTAACATGAAAGTACTCGCCCCAACCAGGTCAGGATCTCACGTAGTAACATGGAAGTACTCGCCCCAACCAGGTCAGGATCTCACGTAGTAACATGGAAGTACTCGCCCCAACCAGGTCAGGATCTCGCGTAGTAACATGGAAGTACTCGCCCAACCAGGTCAGGATTTCACATAGTAACATGGAAGTACTCGCCCAACCAGGTCAGGATCTCACGTAGTAACATAGAAGTACTCGCCCCAACTAGGTCAGGATTTCACATAGTATCATGGAAGTACTCGCCCCAACCAGGCCAGTAACGTAGTAACATCAAAATACACATAGAAATACAGTTGCAGCCATTTAGAATGACATGATAATGTTAAATTATTGCGCAGAGACATTATGTTTAAGTATACTTATTACCTTTGCACTTGACATTTTAAATTCAGTGCACACAGAAAGATAGCAATTGAATCCAAGTGAAAAGTATTCATGAAGTTTCTTTTGTTGAAAAGTGATTTAAAGTCCGTTTGAGATGCGGACATAGTCCACTCTACGGCTTGTATATACATACACTGTAAGAAATATCGAACACATAAAGGGATAATATTTAAGATCGTTATTCCTTAATGCTTCTTGTTTGACTCAGCTTTAGACATATATGAAGCACATACATATTTGTATTCTTTGTTTCACATAATACAATTTAACACTAACAACAGCATTGTAATGTCTCATAAATTGTGCACTGCAAGACTCGATTATTTAGATTTTATTTACTATTTTTTGTTTGATATCCTCACATACAACCGTTAAATTGTGTCAGTTGTTCTTCTGGATATAAATTGGGTAAAATTTTATTACAGTTGAAGTCATATATGTCAGGTACAATTTATGTAACATTCACACACTGTTATGTTACATACACACACTGTTATGTTACTTACCCACAAAGTAACACATTGATCCGTGACAATACACGGATGGCTGCCCAACCGATGGGTAATTTTTCTTTGTAAAAATAATTTACCTTCGTTATATTAACTTTATCGAAAGTCTGTGCACTACTAGTTGATAATTTCAGAACTGGGATGGCATTAGCCGGCATTTTTGCCGATACTGCGCAGCGACATTTCTATCATTATAGCACAGGGGCATTTATGAGGTGCCCAGGGACTGAACCCGGCCAGTCCATTATACTGACACCGACGAGTCAGCCCCGAGCGTTAGGAGGGAAGCCACTACTACTAACTTTAGGTTCTTGGTTTGACGCGGCCGGGGTTCGAACCCACGACCTCCCGATCCGCAAGCCGACGCTCTACCTCCGACGCTCTACCTCCTGAGCTATTGCGGCCGGTCTATTTCAGAACTAATAGCAAAATAAATATATAAATAAAGACAACATTATGGTATTGCAGAGAGATAGGAAACACGTGTTACAAAAGCATTGTTGTGGATGTTTCTGGTCGTGGATCAGTACAGTTTCTTATACTCGAGATGATCTTTATAACTTTCCAAGATGAACAAGTGTAAATCATGTATAATTCTACATGATTTTTTTATGATTTCATAATCTGTTAGACGCACTCCGAATATAAGGCTTAATGTAAAAATTGAAATAACATTCTACCTGACCCTTCTTACACAGAAGGATGTGACCGATGTTAAGTTATACAGCAATATTTACAGGGATACCAGTATAGAGCTTACATTACTTCTAGGTAAACTTTAAGTGACTGATTCTAAGACAATATTGATTATGCTTCAAAACTTTATCTGAACTGATTAACTTAATGTGTACCCGTGTACGTGTTAAGGTAGGCTGTGTAAACATGCCAATAATTGCTGTATTATGATTGTCATATAAGCTCGCGGTCAATTAAATAATTATAAACAAACACAATTAGAGAGCTGAGGAAAAAAAATCGAATTATTCATAAATACATGTGTTGTTAACTGAATAGATTTACACTTGCCAATGCAATGAGTATCAAAAGGCAAACAAATATAGATATACTTATATCAGCAACAATATTGACGAGTCGGCAGATTTCCGAAAAGTTGATTAGATATCTTACAAATCAAGTTATGTTGGAAAGAAATTCGCTTTTATCTGAAAATACTTCAAACTAATATAAACGAAGTTTAGGCATACATGTACAGAATATGGTAAACTTTATCTTATCTTAGCGATAACACGCAGCAGCAATCAGTATGTACATATGCTGTATCTCATTGTGTTCTTAGACAGTCGTCTTATCTTGAACACAATAAGGACTTGATAAGAAGTAGTCTTAAACAGTATGGTAGTGTCAATTCTTTATTGCGCTTTCTGTTCAAGGACTAGCATATTTGCCAGGGTGTTCTGTACCAGGTAAACTTCAAGGACTAGCATATTTCCCAGGGTGTTCTGTACCAGGTAAACTTCAAGGACTAGCATATTTCCCAGGGTGTTCTGTACCAGGTAAACTTCAAGGACTAGCATATTTCCCAGGGTGTTCTGTACCAGGTAAACTATTTTCTTGATTTCATACATAGTACGGTTATGATCATTTCCTACTGGTAACGAACACCCTGCATGCAACTAAGAAAAACAACATCGGACCAAACAGATATGAAAGAACTTAATAACGGTTTAGTTATGTGCTGAAAAAAACAACATTGCATTTTTAACATTTAGCTTCTAAGAGCAAACAAAAATGGAAGAGATACTTTTGGTATCAAACATTGTAAAGCATGAACACTTATAGGTTTATGGGTTTAATTATTTTGGCTACATAATTTTTAAAATTATAAAAATGAAAACTTGAACTCCCATTTACATGTATCAAAATTACTGTAATGTTTCCTATTCTTATATTACAACTCTATGTCAAAATGGGTCAAAAACAAGCGTGTAACTACAAAACGTGCCAAGAGTTAATCGCTCGTGCTGCAATGTAATGTTAGTGATGTGTACTCATATAAGCAATTCGTCGTTGAAGCCTCAAACAGTTGGATAATGAAATTTTATAAACTGTTATGAAGTAAAATAAACAGAAGGGCACTATCTGTTAATAATCTAATTATAAAGGAATTGCTTTTGACATTTACGTCAACCTTAATTGTCGGGAAATTCCGAGTTACTACAGGTTAAACGAACACTTTCAATGGCACTGGTTCGAATCCCTTGTCTCTGTTTAAGTCTTTTTATTCTTTTTCTTTTTATCTAAAATAAAGATTTTAAATTTGTTCATATTTATTTTAATACTAAGAAGATCGTCACTTTGTCAATAATTTGAATCTTACAAAAATGAAAAAGAATATATGACAAAGCCCTATAAACATTGTAACCTATACCAAACCCTAAAAAGGCACAAGACAGTTATTCACATGCAAGCCCAATGTAAAAGTAAGAACAAATATGTGATGAGTCCTTCATCAAAAAGGGCAAACCCAACAGTTATCGCCTAGGACGGTCACTCGGCACAAAGGACGGACTGGGGTGATTAAACCGGTTTTATAGAGCTCTAACATCTCACTTACTGATGGGGTTTCTTAAATGTATGCAATGAAAAGAAAACCAATCTATCTAAATAAAAATAGGTCCAACGCTGACGGCTTCTTTGATGTTATGACGAAAGAAGTGAAGTCATTGAAAAATAATGTCCACATAGTGTTTAGAAGAGAAGAAGTATTATTTCTATTATAGAAACTGTTGATTGTAAGTGAAATTAATTTTTTAACTGAAGAGAAGAAAATGACCAGAGAAGTGTAAATGGTTGTAGCATCATGTTCATGTGAAGATGGAATTTAGGAACCAAAGTCCAATGTCCATTAAATGAAATACACGTAACAAACTTTATAGGATTATTTAAATGACAGCATAGATTATATGCACGTGGAGATTTTTACGACCGCAGCAGTATTATGTTGGAAATGCCCTTATAGCGACCAATTTAAGGATGCGTTTGTACATGCAACTAATATCCACAAGATGCGCACTTTCTATTTACATAAATTAGTATCGAGCTAAACCGTTGCAACGCGTTTGATTTTCTCTTACATCGACAACATAATGTTTGGAAGGACACCGTGTTCCGAGTAAACATTTGATCCTTTATTCCTTGTAGTTCAACAAAGTTTAAAGCATTGTTGGTTGCCAACCTGTGACTACGTTATTATATAGTATACACATTGTAACGATACATTATAGATTTGAAATATTATGTCTAACCAATTTCAATCATAATTTTGTACATTGCCTAATCCGCGTTCACCACACACAGAATCACGCCCTATTTTATACATATTAAAAAAGATCAAGCCCCTTCCTTAAGAATCAGCAGACATCCTAATGGCAACCATAGGCAGGAAACTGTCCCAACACTTCATGTCACTATCATGAATACAGATAGCAAGTACTCGACACCGATGGTTTGTCTCGAGTCGCTTGATAAGCCTGGCGTAACGTCAGAGGTATGGTGACCCAACTGCATCTACAGCCATCGCAATCCCCGTGTTTACGCATACCAAATTGACCCGTACATTGTGTAGATTGTTGCACAACGAAATTTGTTTTCATCGAAAAGGTCCCCGCATTTATCTCAAACTGTCTTACTGACATTGCAGAGTTCAGTTTCTCGTCACACTGTCGTCTTAAAGTCACACAGTGCAATTCACGCGTTCATCGGTTTGAAACAATAACAATAAGGAGATCGGTAGATGTATTGAAATTCAATTAAATTTACGAAGCACAAATGTGATTGTATGTGCTATTTAGTTTCAAAACAAGTTACTATCGGTATGCCTTCTCGAGCGAGTAGTAACTAATCAGCGTGTACAATCCATTTATTTACTGCATTGTGATTGAATCTATTGTCTAACAAAGACAATGGCGGCGGTTCCATTTTATGTGAGGGGTGCGTTAACCTTTGTCCTACACAGCCGTTCTGTATCCAAATTTGTGAAACATGACACCAGTAGTCTGTTGGCCGGTGTTTACCTGTACAAACGACACAGTTTCAGGACTTTGAGAACAGTGAGCAGTTGGACTACAAGCACCCATCGGAGCTTTGCCGCACACAACAACCGCCAACGTTTTTTGTCTACTATGTCGTCGTTGTCGGATACCCCGTCGGTGCAACCTCGGATCAGTCCACCCGAGCGGCTCATGAGACCGATGGACTTCCCGCACAAGAAGCTGATGGGTCCGGGACCCTCGAACTGCCCTCCTCGGGTCCTAGCGGCCAACGCTTTACCTATGTTGGGACATCTTCATCCAGAGTTTATACAGGTATTCGTTAATAATCCATACTAATTGCTAATTTTTTGCTTAAAACTTTAGGTAACACTAGGTGTATGTAGAGAATAAGCACCAGATAGTACAGATCGTGATCAGACAACTTACAGCAGAACCTGGTTGATCTTTTGATCTTCTGTTCTAGCCTTGGCCGGATCGAGTTATGCTTAGCAAGACTGGGGACAATATACAAAACCAATATTGAGCTGTTTGTTTTCATAAACATACATAGGTGATTAGATAAATTGTAATAAAATAGTTATCGCAGCTTCTGATCAGATAACCATCAGCATCATCTTTGTATGTATGGCCATTTCAGGAAAATCTACATAATCTGTCTATGTATGGCCTATTCAGTAAACGCTACATCATCTTTGTATGCATGGCCATTTCACTAAATTGTACAACATCTGTCTATGCATGGCCATTTCACCATATTGTACATCATCTGTCTATGTATGGCCATTTCACTAAATTGTACAACATCTGTCTATGTATGGCCATTTCACTAAATTGTACATCATCTGTCTATGTATGGCCATTTCACTAAATTGTACATCATCTGTCTATGTATGGCCATTTCACTAAATTATACATCATCTGTCTATGTATGGCCATTTCACTAAATTGTACATCATCTGTCTATGCATGGCCATTTCACTAAATTGTACATCATTTGTCTATCTATGTATGGCCATTTCACTAAATTGTACATCATCTGTCTATGTATGGCCTATTCAGTAAACTCTACATAATCTGTCTATGTATGGCCATTTCACTAAATTGTACATCATCTGTATATGCATGGTCATTTCACTAAATTGTATATCATCTGTCTATGTATGGCCATTTCACTAAATTGTACGTCATCTGTCTATGTATGGCCATTTCACTAAATTGTACATCATCTGTCTATGTATGGCCATTTCACTAAATTGTACATCATCTGTCTATGTATGGCCATTTCACTAAATTGTACATCATCTGTCTATGTATGGCCATTTCACTAAATTGTACATCATCTGTCTATGCATGGCCATTTCACTAAATTGTACATCATCTGTCTATACATGGTCATTTCACTAAATTGTACATCATCTGTCTATGTATGGCCATTTCACTAAATTGTACATCATCTGTCTATGTATGGCCATTTCACTAAATTGTACATCATCTGTCTATGTATGGCCATTTCACTAAATTGTACATCATCTGTCTATGTATGGCCATTTCACTAAATTGTACATCATCTGTCTATGTATGGCCATTTCACTAAATTGTACATCATCTGTCTATGTATGGCCATTTCACTAAATTGTACATCATCTGTCTATGTATGGCCATTTCACTAAATTGTACATCATCTGTCTATGTATGGCCATTTCACTAAATTGTATATCATCTGTCTATGTATGGCCATTTCACTAAATTGTACATCATCTGTCTATGTATGGCCATTTTACTAAATTGTATATCATCTGTCTATGTATGGCCATTTCACTAAATTGTATATCATCTGTCTATGTATGGCCATTTCACTAAATTGTACATCATCTGTCTATGTATGGCCATTTCACTAAATTGTATATCATCTGTCTATGTATGGCCATTTCACTAAATTGTATATCATCTGTCTATGTATGGCCATTTCACTAAATTGTACATCATCTGTCTATGTATGGCCATTTCACTAAATTGTATATCATCTGTCTATGTATGGCCATTTCACTAAATTGTACATCATCTGTCTATGCATGGCCATTTCACTAAATTGTACGTCATCTGTCTATGTATGGCCATTTCACTAAATTGTACATCATCTGTCTATGTATAGCCATTACACTAAATTGTACATCATCTGTCTATGTATGGCCATTTCACTAAATTGTACAACATCTGTCTATGTATGGCCATTTCACTAAATTGTACATCATCTGTCTATGTATGGCCATTTCACTAAATTGTACATCATCTGTCTATGTATGGCCATTTCACTAAATTATACATCATCTGTCTATGTATGGCCATTTCACTAAATTGTACATCATCTGTCTATGCATGGCCATTTCACTAAATTGTACATCATTTGTCTATCTATGTATGGCCATTTCACTAAATTGTACATCATCTGTCTATGTATGGCCTATTCAGTAAACTCTACATAATCTGTCTATGTATGGCCATTTCACTAAATTGTACATCATCTGTATATGCATGGTCATTTCACTAAATTGTATATCATCTGTCTATGTATGGCCATTTCACTAAATTGTACGTCATCTGTCTATGTATGGCCATTTCACTAAATTGTACATCATCTGTCTATGTATGGCCATTTCACTAAATTGTACATCATCTGTCTATGTATGGCCATTTCACTAAATTGTACATCATCTGTCTATGTATGGCCATTTCACTAAATTGTACATCATCTGTCTATGCATGGCCATTTCACTAAATTGTACATCATCTGTCTATACATGGCCATTTCACTAAATTGTACATCATCTGTCTATGTATGGCCATTTCACTAAATTGTACAACATCTGTCTATGTATGGCCATTTCACTAAATTGTATATCATCTGTCTATGTATGGCCATTTCACTAAATTGTACATTATCTGTCTATGTATGGCCATTTCAGTAAATTGTACAACATCTGTCTATGTATGGCCATTTCACTAAATTGTACATCATCTGTCTATGCATGGTCATTTCACTAAATTGTACATCATCTGTCTATGTATGGCCATTTCACTAAATTGTACATCATCTGTCTATGTATGGCCATTTCACTAAATTGTACATCATCTGACTATGCATGGTCATTTCACTAAATTGTACATCATCTGTCTATGTATGGCCATTTCACTAAATTGTACATCATCTGTCTATGCATGGCCATTTCACCATATTGTACATCATCTGTCTATGTATGGCCATTTCACTAAATTGTACATCATCTGTCTATGTATGGCCATTTCACTAAATTGTACATAATCTGTCTATGTATGGCCATTTCACTAAATTGTACAACATCTGTCTATGTATGGCCATTTCACTAAATTGTATATCATCTGTCTATGTATGGCCATTTCACTAAATTGTATATCATCTGTCTATGTATGGCCATTTCACTACATTGTACAACATCTGTCTATGTATGGCCATTTCACTAAATTGTACGTCATCTGTCTATGTATGGCCATTTCACTAAATTGTACAACATCTGTCTATGTATGGCCATTTCACTAAATTGTACATCATCTGTCTATGTATGGCCATTTCACTAAATTGTACATTATCTGTCTATGTATGGCCATTTCACTAAATTGTACATCATCTGTCTATGTATGGCCATTTCACTAAATTGTACATTATCTGTCTATGTATGGCCATTTCACTAAATTGTACATCATCTGTCTATTCATGGCCATTTCACTAAATTTTACATAATCTGTCTATGTATGGCCATTTCACTAAATTGTACATCATCTGTCTATGCATGGCCATTTTATTAAACTCGTCTTCATCTCTTTATGCATTGCAATTTCAATAAAATCTACATCATCTGTGTATGCATGGCCATTTCAGTAAAATCTAAATCGTGCTATCTTTGTTTTTCGATGGATTTCTACACGTATTATGTGTTAACACTGCTGGCATACTTATATATGATCACCTTTCTTATGATTAACATGCATGTTATCTTAAAGGCAGCTTTACACTACCGCCGTTGTTTAACTTTATCTTCCAAATTAACAGGCACAATTTATATTAGGTTTCTTTCTATGTGACACATGTACGTTATTTAACGCCTCCATACGCTATTAATTGCATAGTCTTGTAATCTTTTAAATATTAGTCTAACTTTTAACTTTAACTTTTTTATCCGATTTATATCCGAATATTTAACATGTTCTAAACTATCGTTATTCAGTACGGTATCTTTCCTACACTATAAGGATATGAAACTTTACCATACCTAAATTGTCATAATTCAATTAAGATATCTTGCATTTATCATGCATATAAGAATATTTATCACGATTTATACTCTCGTAATTCAGTAAGGGCATCTGTCGTGTACTATACATGAAGAATGTTTATTATGTTTTAAACTCTCGTAATTCAATTAGGGTATCTTTTATTTATCATGCATGTAAGAATATTTACCAAATTTTATTCTCTCGTAATTCAATTAAGGTATCTTTCTAGTATTAAACATTAAGAATATTTAACATGATTTATATGTTTGTAATTTTACTGCTATATATTTATAATGTACTTACCAGTTATGTACGGGACTATCTTCGTAATACTTTGGTACATTTGTTGCCTCATACAACGTATCTATTATGATATGCATGCATATTTTGTGGGATACCATTTGTAATATGGTATCATAGTATGTTTATGCTATTATGTTTTATGCACTTTAGATAATGGACGATGTGAAAGAGGGTATACTTTACGCGTGTCAGACCACCAACTCCTGGGTCGTGTGTGCCTCTGCTACAGGTACCCCACACAACATTAATGGACCGATAAGTACATCAACTGGTCTCGGCCTGTTTCTCCAGTGGGCTTGGACTTAGAATTGACCATGTGATCAATATTATACAGCTGTAAAACATTTCGTTTTGTAGATCTAAATAATGTGGCATCGCTGACTTGAGTATGTCCAAATAACTATAAGATTTAACATTACGCCTATTTTATTCCGGTCATTTCCACACGTCCTGTGACACTGATATGTTCTTGGTATGAAGTTATGTGTAGATGTAAAACTAATACACTTTAGAAAACACATGTTGCAAGTATAATTAGTTTAGTTCTATTGCGGTGTTTTTAAATGCAAGGTTAAGTAGCAGACAGTTATTTTGGGGTTGGGGTGTTAGCCTTACATATTTCAAAAATACAATTACCTCGGAACGGTGAGTCGGCAAAAGTACAGACTTGGGTGCTTAATCTTGTTTGTGGAGCGCTCATCCTCGCAATTTCTCAAGGTTTTTCTCACATTCAGTGTAAACAAATAGTCCCATCAAAGTGAGACAACTAACAGCAAGTACCTGCTGCAAAAAAAACCTGCCAAAAGAATATTTTATGCAAATTAAATAACTCTTATTATAATTTACTTTAAACCAATGTACAATGCTGACTTTATTTAGTTATACAAGGACGTTGATAACAAATACCAGTGTCGTCATTCCAGGTCACGGTGCCATGGAAACGGCTGCGGTAAATCTAGTTGAGCCAGGAGATCGGGTGGTATCCTGTGTCAACGGTCTCTGGGGGGAACGGTTTGCTGATATGGCTTCCAGACAGGGTATGTGGAGAGATGGTGATAGCGCTGCTGTGGCTGCTAATGTTGATGATTAGTATGATGGCGGTTGTGGTGAAGGTGATTTTGATGATGATGATAACGTGATGATGATGATGATGATGATGATGATGATGATGATGATGATGATGATGGAGAAGAAGAATATGATAATGATAATGATGATGATGGCCTTGTGATGATGATAATGATAATTAAGATGGTGGTGGTTGTGAAAAGTGATATGATAATGATGATAGTGATGGTAATAATGTTGATTATGAAAATGATAGTCGTGGTGGTGTGTTGTTGACAAGGACGGTGCAATAAGGACGATGATCATGATGTTGAAAATGATGAAGATGATGATGATGGTGGTGTTGTGGCGGTGGTGGTGATGATAATGATGCTGGGTGGTGGTGGTGTTGATAATGATGATGTTGATGTTGATGATGATGATAATCATGGTGTTGGTGATTGTGAAGATAGTATTGATGCTGCTTCTGTTGCTGCTGCTGCTGCTGATAATGATTATGATGATGGTGGTGCTGGTGATGAAGGTGATATTGATGATGATGACGATGTAGTGATAATGATCTTATGATGATGATGATGATTATGATTATGATTATGATGATGGTGATAATGATGATGACAATGTGATGATGATGATGATGATGATGATATTGATGATGATGATGATGATGATGATGATGATGATGATGATGATGATGATGATGATGATGATGACAATGTGATGATAATGATGATGATCATGATGGTGATGATGACTATGTGATGATGATGATGATGATGATGATGATGATGATGATGATGATGATGATGATGAATCATTCAATCCTTCTGCAGGTGGCGAGGTTACCCGAGTCACAATCCCGATGGGCAGTGTGTTTACCCTCGACAAAATAGAACAGGTGTGACACACGTCCATATTTATATTAAGAATTAGTTTTACATACCTACTTTAGTAAGCACGATGCTGTGATGCGATTTTATTCTTGCTCGCACATCGCTCTGCATTCAAAAACACTTCATTTATGGTTTTAGCTGTCAGTATGTCTTAATTTTTATTGTTTTCTTTTCTAAAACAACAACAACAACAACAACAACAAAATCTTCTTAAACAACACTAAATAATAACTAAATATTACATCTGATCATAAGGTTGTTTGTAATGATGATATCCTTCAAAATAGGTTGCTGGGGCTATGAAAAGAATCGCGACGCTTTTCAACCATTTTTATCCGTTTTGCCATTCTCATCACTGCGACTTCGTTGTAAATACAAACTTATCCTTGAATCTCTGCATATGTCAGTGTTTCTGAATTGACCAGCACTCTTCTTCCTTTATGATATTGTATTCTTCGTCATAAACAACTGTGGTTGTTTTATTATGCCTTCTAAAATGATAAAGGGTTATTAAAATAACCCTAAACTAATATGAAGTATTTTATGTATCGTCATTCATCGCGGGACATAAATATCTTTTGAAAAATGCAACATAAAAAACACGACCAATTCTTATAATTGAGGTCACTTTTATTTTGTTCAATTCGGCATTGAAAAGCCGCGGTAGGAAAATGACATTAAGCTTTTATGAATTATTTTATGTATGGTCATTCACAACGAAACAGAAATATATTTCCAAGAAACAGACACGTTCGTGAAGAAATATGAACAGAACAGAACAGAACAGAAATTTTATTTAAAATTTGTACATATAATAGTTTACATCATCTTTACAACATGTTTACATATAGATAATAAACATGTCACGTGAACAAAAAAACGAATAATTTTGCTTTATCAGCACTTCAAACATTAATGGATATAGTGTATATAATACAATAATATACTACAGTCTAAACAAAGAAAATGTTCTATGAATGTTAAATCTTCTCTAGCGAGGGGACCTAAAGCATTTTAATTTATGTAGAGATCTATTATTATACATATATTCACTGTCAGATATAGCTGTCAATGCAAAATACAAGTGTATCTAATTCTTTTATGCCTATATCTAATACATATCCGAAACCTTATCATTTACATTAAAACTATATAATATTTGACTTGAACAGCGTCCATCGTCAAAAAATTCTGTAAATACTTAAATGATAAGGTTAGCTAGTTTAGACAGAATAGAATAGAATAGAATAGGCAAAGAAGCAAAATTTCCTAGTTCTATTTTTAAATATATTAATCTTAAACTGTTTACACTATATATATTATTTCATACTTATAATATAATGATAAACGATTCTAGTGACAATCATATTAGACATTATATAGTATCAATGTATGATCATATGTCAAGTCGTGGTCTTAATGAAATGCGAGCATACGTCAGTTTGTGCCTTGGTATCAGACACAAGTAATACCGTTAACAATTGATAGTGCAACTCACTTCGTGTGACAGCATACGCGTTAATATCTTCCGCTATACATCAAATTATCATACAAATGGGAAAAGTATGTCCACAAGTACATTATCCGTTAATTGTAATTCACGCCTTACACTGACAAAACGATATTGACTTGAATCCTTTCACCGACAGGCTCTCCAAGATTATCGGCCCCAGGTGCTGTTCATAACACACGGGGAGTCGAGTGGCACAACGGCACAGCCCTTGCAGGGGATTGGACCTCTGTGTCACAAGTATGTAGCAGTGTGTGGTATGATTACTGGATTGAATAGTTAGGTGGATGAATCCTGGTTTATTGGTTAAATATCTTAAATAGTGACCGATGGTTGGATGTTTATGTGGTTATTTAGTAGTCCAATAAATAAAGCATAGATAGCGTAGCATATTTTACATTTTAAAATTTATTTTTTTATTGTTTTATTGTTTTCATTTTTAATTTTGTCCGATTGCGATAGATCATATAGTTCCTGCTCACTGCCAACTAGCGTTAAGCGTATCGATTCAATGCGCTATTGAATAAAACAGAACAGAACAGAACTTTATTGACTTAAACTACAATAGTTTCTCGTCAGCAAACATGCAAAAAACAATGTGTATACAATGTTAAATCATGTGAGAAATACATATTTCATAAACGCTTAATCACAAACAGTAATAACATTATTGCAATAGACATACTTTGTTAATATTTTTTTTTATTATGTGTCACCCTTACGTGCTCTTATAGAAAATGAATTTTTACTTGTACAATAAAAGATGATTAATTGGAGGCTGAACTAGTATTAGACCTCCTTTTGGCCGTATTACAACGTGGACTTTTCAATAAAGCAAAACAACTTATGCGTCCACAGAGAAAGCAATACAATCAAAAAACCATATATGGTGCAACTATCTAGTCATATGTATCATTTATATGATGGTAATTATTGACGTAACAAAACACATATGCATAGCTACTTAATATTAATTAACAAGGTCGTATTTTTGTAATGCCAATATATAAATGCATTATTGTTTTGAACATGCCAAACGTATCTTCGTTTTAGTAAAATAATCAAACACTTATTGAGCAACAGTGCAATTATAGGTTTAAGTGATGTCTACAGAAGGGTTTGCACGGCTAAATATATTATTAATTTGAACATAAAACGTCAATCACTTACGTTTAGTTATCTTTGACGTCCCTTTTCTCAACCAACTGAATATCTGACATATTTAACCAGTGTGACGCCATTAAAATACATCGTAAATTATCGAGATGTTAAATTTATAAACTTTACGGAACGTCTTTAAGTCGAATTTGTAGACTTATTTGCTTTATGCAAGTTGAATATTTGAGCAACGAAACCTTCCGAAATTTCGCATATATTTTTTCGCATTCTGTTTAATGTAATAACCGCTCCAAGACTATACTTAAACAATCTGATGTAACAAATGCAACACATATTTCTTCTTTATTTGGTTAAAATAAGAATTTAGGACTGATAATTCATTTTGTATTATATTTCTTTTAAACTTGAAGTAGGTTTTGGTCAGCTGTGGGAACCAATGATTATTTAGCTTTTGCTACATGGTAGGCAGGAGTCACGGGACTTCGCATATCAATAAAAAGTAAAATGATTATCAGCAAACAAAATGATGAAAAACTAATAGTAGGAAGCTAAGTGGTGCAGGCATAAAGGTCAGGACAGCGATGAAGTGGTCGGTGAGCCAGACAGTTGCTCTTGCGGAAAGCAATCCCAAACATCATGGTATAGTTGTAATGACAAACGTAGGAAAGAAAGGTCTTGGTTCAAAGCAGCCGTACGAGGTGGGAGAAAGCTTCCCAGCAGAGAACAGTAATAGTTCAGTCAGAAATACGGAAAACAGAAGAACAGACACGGTCCGCAAGACAGTTTAGATGGATCTTCATGGGGAACTGGAGCAGTTGGACATTGACATGGCACAAGCTGTGGACATACGAGCCACCTTAGTTAAGTTTCATCATCCATACCGCACTCAGCTTGTTAACATCACCAGCAAACCTGCATTAATACAAGTTGAAAGATGATCCAACCTGCCCACTGTGTGCCACAATCAGGTTTTTGGGGAGTAAGCCCATAACACAGAAAAAAGAAAGTTAGACCTCAGTAGAAGAACTCTCAGACAGCGAGCTTTGTTTGCAAAGGGGAAGAACCAAACATGCAACAGTATCCGTTCCCATCTTTCTGCAAGAGTCAAGGCGTTGAGATAAGCGGGGGATCTGAAAAAGTCTACTTCCCAGCATAAGTCATTAGCAAAACCTTTCGCCCAGTTATTCTTATTTTCTCGAGGTGTCGAAAGTGTGTCACCTTGGTTGAATTTACTGTACCATGGAAAGCAAGCACTGAGGAAGTTTGCGAACTCAAGACGGCAAAGTACCAGAACTTGTCCTAAAGGTGCAAGGACGAAGAATGGAAGACATGGTAAAGTTAAATGCCGGGGCTTCCATCAATGTCAGTATGGAAGGTGCTTTGGGTAATGGGAGTCAATGGTAGAGCCCAGAAGACTGTTGTTTATGCTCTAGGTGAAGCATGTAAGGGCATCCAGATGGATGAAGCTACAATGTAACAAAACAACCTGGCAGCCAACGCAGATGGGATATTGACTAGATACCCCCTATCTTGAGGGCTTTAATGGGGAGAAAAACCTTATGACAGATGGCCGCTTAACTGAGGTTATTTACGATAGTACATTACTGTATTTTCATCATAATACGCGATGGCTTGTTTGTAGGACTAATTACCTGTGTGATTTATTTCACTTGGATGTTTCATGACGCTATTGTAGCAGGTGAGCGGGCAAATGTACTTCGCTGTAATTTATTGACTGTTGGATGCTGGCTTGATAAATAAGTTGGTTGATCTGACAGTCAGTTTTAAGTCAGGGGCGATGCCCATTCTATTCATAGCCAATGAGGTAACTCGATTTTAGTCACCCCTTTACTATGACACTTGTCGTATAGTGTGGTGTGGTGCTTCCACATTGTAAAATAGCTCCGTGTATGAATAAAAATATTATTGTACTTTATGTTAGCAAATAAACGTTTTGAAATAACGTGTAAAATGATCAAATATACACAAAGGAATCACAGTCTTTGTGTATACCTATTTTTGCCAGCAATGTTGGAATGAACCAAAATCAATTGAGCGATTTCACATAGAAAGTATCCTAACATTACAGTCTGAAGAATGTCTGCATTTTAGCAATAAATTGTTTTGATTTTATTACATTCAATTATGGAATATTTTACAATGACACCGATATTGGTGTACCCAAGCATTATATGCAAAATATTGCTTGCTTTTCAAGATTGCAGTGGTTACAGAAGCACGACGAAACATAACCAGTGTGAGGAATGTGAAGCAACATAAGCCTGAATGTTATTTAGTTAGAAGCGTGTTCCCAATTCATCGAGGTTAAATATATTAAATGTTGTGTGGTTCTTATCTGTGTGATTCTTATTCATTTCAGATATGACTGTATTTTGGTTGTGGATTCCGTGGCAGCATTGGGTGGAGTTCCGCTATTAATGGATGAATGGGGTAGGTACAAGAGTTGATTCTATAACTCAGAAATTGAGTGGATTTATGTAATTGTTGCATAAATCAAAGACAAATATTGGTTACTGCAAAACGTGTAGATTTTATGTTATAATGATTATAATTTACAAAGCTGTTAATTTATCTGTGAACTCTTACGGGGTTATCGCTTTTTAAAACAACCCTCTCTCTGACCTGACCGAGCATCTGTTGGCAGTCATTATCTCTTCAAGAAAAAACTAAAGCTTTGTGGTAAACATGTATTTAGGGACACGCCCCATACTGTTCACGTGAGTTTGTACTGTGATGTATTTGGATAAGGCATAAGTAGATGTCACATACGCCCCTTACATGCACCTATAGGCAGCTAGTATTTCTCACTAATGATACGGTGGAATGTCTTTGTAAACATTATGTTTACAGGTAACATTTATTTGTACACATCATTGAGATGTATACATTTGACGTAAATTAGCTCAAATTCTGCTCGAAAATGTTTAATTATTGGCATTTAACTCAGAACAGGTTTATAAAAATCAGTTTAACAAATGTTTTCTTTGCTTAGTTGGATTTGAAAAAAAAAAACTACTATTATTTTATTACGTTAACCTTATATCGGCAACATTAAACCATTCCCGTTTTCTTTTACCCTAAATAGACTAAAAACGAAATTGTCAGTGAAGGTAAATAATCATAAAACAGGACTTTGGAACTTGGTTTGTATGGAAAATATACACCTGATTAAAACAGTTAACCTAACATTCATGCTGATAAATAAAACAAAATGTTGCTTTCACTTTAACATTGCATGTTTCACTAAAACATTAAGTTATTTATTGACCAAGAGTGATGGCCATCTTAGAGCTCAAGCGCACATGATACCCAAAGAACGAGCTCTTGGTGTGATATTTTAAAGGAATAATGCAGGTTTAAATGAAACAAAAACTTTGCAACGTTGTAAAAAACAGACTGGTGGACAGCCTCTTGGCTGATGGTGCAGTTGATTTGTGTCTGGTAGTCGACTTAAATGTTTGTTGTCTATTATACAATGTCATGTTCATTGTTTATACATTTAAATATATATTGTCAAATATTTAAATAAATTTTTAAAATATTATTTGTGATCTCCGCATTGGTTATTCAGGATAAAGGCACCTGATGAGTGGTTTTCGTAGAAGTAGTTGTGGTCGTAGCCGGAGTGGTCGAAGAAGTAGTGGTTGTCAGTGTATCACTTATGAAGTATGATACAAACTCCGTATCTTTCTTTAAGCCTGAAATTTTTGAGTTACTGTACATAAAGCAATTCCTTATCTTAGACGGACATTGACAATGACTGAATGCTACACAATGTTCGTCTGCAACACATAGGTTTTGACACTCCTCGACAGTAAAGAGTTTCTCGTTTCTCTGATCAGCCGAGCGCTCGATTCCTTCAATCTTGGTTTCGACAATCATAAGTGTGTCCTTAATTTTCGAAGGTAATATAGTGGTCTTCCAAGTGTTCCCTCCTTCTGCTCTATCTTCCTCCTGAGCAAAAATCTTCTTGTCAGTCTCTGTGAAGAAGAAGCACATAGGGCTGGACCATTGGCAATCCAAACAGAATGTCATGGCATCACAATCCTTTTCTTCAATACAATTGTCTAAGCATCTGATTTCGGAATCGACATCCAACGATTTGTAGTCGTTAAACAATCTAATGCCTTTAAAATATATTCCTTCATTGACCATTTCACATGTTTCGACCTGTCCCATTCGCTTAAGGTGTGCACAGTATGTAGGAATCATGTCGACAAGGGTTTTCCGAACCGTATTAAAATCAACGCTAAGGTCGCCCATATAGTGATCTGTAAAGAGGTCACTGATCATAGAGAGGTCGTATTTGGTCGGGACTGGACTGTTCTTCACTTCAGATGCCCATGTCATTGCGTCTCCGTTAGCAGGTGGCGCTGCACCAACAGTGAACGTTTTTGTCTCGACATTTTTCTGGAAGTTGGAAGCGGCCTCTCTCTGCGAGGAGTCTAGACTAAAACCGCCGCTTACGCTTATAATGCCGGAATACCCGGCTTGCACTGCCACATTGACGCCTTTCGACTGTTCTTGTTTGAATGTAGATGATGTCATCTTATGTTGAAGCGTGTACCTTGCTCCGTATGTCACGATGGTGGGGAAATGTGTTCCGTATAAATCTAAGAAATTCATAAAAACCATGTTGGTGTTATTGGAAATTGAGGCATTCAGTTTGTAGATCCAGTCAACAAATACTTTCTGAAATTTAGGTGGTTGATCCTGAATAAGTTTGGTGAAGTAGTAATTACATTGGGCCGTTGATAAGATGAATACAGACTCCCCACTTGATACCTGAGATGAAGATTCCTTGTAGCCTGCGCTTGCTGAGAAGCTTACTCCCCAGCCTCCACCTCCAACATTTGCCGATACACCCAGTTCTTTGGAGAATTCATAAGACGATTGAATTGTCTTGGATGAAAAAGACGTCATGCATGAAACATCAGGAACTGCGACAAAACCTTCTGGGATGCTGTAGCGACAGTCCGCGGATTGCCTCATGGTTGAATAGTCAGCTACAAATATAGGATATGTAAAACCGGGGTCATGTCCTGTAGCCATTGGGAAACCGCGTAATATGTTGTAGCCCATGAGTGAGTAGTCAAAATCTGGGAATGATTCCTTTAAGTTGTTCTTACTACAGTCTTGGAGCCGGAAGTCCTGTCGCATCCCTGCAAACACAAACAAATCATTCTTTATACATATCTTTTTGCCACATCTCAGCGTTATTATGTCACCAAAACGACAGGATAACATTGATACATTCAAAAGGGTTATTGTACACTGCTTAGAACACAATGAAAAATGGTCACTGATGTTTGTATCGGTTTTCTTACAGAATGTCACAACCTATTAGTTACATCCATGTTACTACAAATAATGCGCTTTGCGTAAGTCCAGATCATAGTGTCAATATATCTGCTTCCAGCAAAGATAGCAAGGGTCTACCTACTTTGAAAAACGTTTTGCGAACAATTATAAATTATAGGGGCATATAACTCTGTTAGGTTAAATTATAGCCACCCGGCATCACTACGCAATAAAATGACGTTGGTAAAAACCCCGTTTGTAACATAATTTAAATATACCGTTTACAATATCAATACAAACACATGCAGACTGCTGACCTATGTTAAGATCCAATGTGCCGGGCATCACGTCCCTTATCATAGACATCGCCATCTCTTTTGCCGCCGTTTCTCCGAGCATCGCCGGGACATTTCTACAAAATATTATTTTTTGAAAGTAAAAAAAAAACATATCGTAAAATTCCCGGAATTTAATTAAAAACCTTCTTGGTAAGACCCCCTGCAAATAATTGGTTCATGTCGCACAACATGTAAGCGGATAAACCATCAAGTACGGGAGGGGTTTTCAAGGTTAGCAATGAGAGACACTAACTGCTCGATCATGGACACCACTTGATAGTTAATTCACTAGAGAGATCGGTACAGGTTAACCATATAGATGTTCCACAAATAAATATCTAAACTTATAATGAAACGACATTTAAGCAATAAAGACTCTGAGTGGCATATTGGTTTACATTCTCTGTACAAACTAAAACTGGTTAAAATGAAACTAAAACTTGTTTGTTGACATATGCATGCGATATGTATAACATGGCCGCTGTAGATGAGAAGAGTAAGAGGAAAATGTAAAACGAAACAGTGCCGAATGTTAAATAGCTGTTCTACCTTATTGAAAAGGAAAACTGGCCTTCAAATTAAACACGTAGTGATTTAGAAAGACCAACCTTGTATAGAACAGGAAAAACGTCACAGTGATGGCTGTCCCAGCCAGCAAAACCAAAACAACGACTATGTAGTTCCTCCATCTCCAGAATGAACGAGACTGTAAAAGACAACAAACATTAGATATAACTAGTAATCTGGGTTAAAGACATCAGATATATGTAATTTTTATCGGAACTATAGTGCAGCAGGTAAAACAGGAAATCGCTGCTGCTCTGCTGCTTTTTTTTCTCAGATAAAAGAACCGTGTGTGCCACCGTAAATGGTGTAGCTTGCAAAAATGGTAGCAGGCATTAAACATCGCAGCTGTTTGGCGATGTATTGTTTCATAAAAGAAACCGAGTATGCCAAGATTTACAATATAGCTGGTATCAAGCCTTTAACGTAGCATACATAGCGGTATAG